>CAHIKZ030000430.1:627500-894904 GCA_903632075.3 Acanthosepion pharaonis
AAGAGTAACCGTTTAAAAAAAAAGAATAGAAATTCAGAATAGTATGAAGTCATTGATCCAGATTAGTTAGACAAAACTGAGGAAAGAAACCCATACTACCTCAACCAAAAAAGATCAACGACTTGATCAGAGATCTTGGTTTCATAAAGTCAAATGATAAGCTTTAGACGTCGAAACTCAAACACTTTCATTAAACAAATTTGACAAGTTGCACACTTGTTAAATTTGTTTAATGAAAGTGTTCAAGTCGCAGGTTGGAGAAAATGTCCCTAGTGTTTTTCAAGTTTTTTCACTAGTCAAAATGGGCTTTTCTTCTGGCAAAATTTGACCAGTCTGTTCATGAAAACCCCAGTAACCCCAGTAAGTTGCACCTCTTCATCGATAGTTCGTAATGGGAATATGCATCGATCTCTTAGCCTGGCTCACTCTGGCAAGTACGGTTTGGAGGTCATCAGACTTCAAAATGGTGGCTTTCCTTAGCGGTTTAGAAGACGGCTTTACCAAGTTTCCGTGTTATCTTTGGGGCAGCACAGACACCGCGGCGCACTACCAGAGACGGGACTGGCCACAACTGACCGAGTTCACTGTGAGGCGGTACAACGTCAAATGGGAGCTACTATTGAACCCCGGAAAATGTTCCCCCCTACTGCACTTAAAAATTGTGTCTTATGAAACAATTTGTCACAGCTCTAGATAAGGAATCTGCAGCCCTCAAGTACCTTCAAGAATTCTTCCCTAAGCTGTCTGCGGCAAAAGTCAAAATCGGACCTTATGAAACAATTTGTCACAGCTCTAGATAAGGAGTCTGCAGCCCTCAAGTACCTTCAAGAGTTCTTCCCTAAGCTGTCTGCGGCAAAAGTCAAAATCGGACCTCATGAAACAATTTGACACAGCTCTAGATAAGGAGTCTGCAGCCCTCAAGTACCTTCAAGAGTTCTTCCCTAAGCTGTCTGCGGCAAAAGTCAAAGCCGATGTCTTTGTTGGACCACAAATAAAGATTGCAAAGTACCAGAAATTCCACAAGAAGCTCACTAGGACGCAGAAAAGAGGTGTGAAAGAGATTTGTCGCAGTCGTTTCGGGCTTCCTGAGGAATGACAAGGCCAAAAATTATATGGATCTTGTTGAGATCGCGGTGAAGCATTACGACAAATTAACTGCAGGATGTTCAAATCCATATCCTTGATAAATTCAAGGAGAACATGAGGACGAACTCAAAGGAGCAAGACGAGCGCTTCCACCCGGATATACTGTTCTTTGAATGACGCTACAAAGGATCATATAACGAAAACATGATGGGAGACTATATTTGAGGGCTGATTTGTGAAAGTAATTTACAGAATAAATCGCAAGAAAAACTACTCTTGTTTAGTCCGAGAATAAATAAATACTGCTTTTGAATCATATGTCGTTTTTTATTGCTACTTTGCGTGAACGAGAATTTTTACATTCGTCAGTTTCCCCAGTGGGAATAGGTAAATGTCAGAAAATTTATTCTGGTCGTAAAAGCAAGGTTTGTAGGAAATATTAACCATTTTTCATACTTTCTAAAAGTAGCTACCAAAGCAAAAATCTTGTTACACACTGTAATTAGACAGGAATAGATTCGGGAAAGCACATCAAATAAACAAATTTTTATGTTTTTATTTAGTATGTGCTGATGTTGTGTAAGAACTTACTGGGATTTAAATTTTGTATCATTACAATTATTAGGTTTTACTTTCAAACGGCATGTTTTTGTTTTACTTTTTTTGTTGTTGTTTTTTTTTTAATTTGTTCCATGTATGCGGAAGTATTGGATGTTAATTTTTTTTATAAGTAATCTACTTCTCGTGAGAGAGAGAGAGAGAGAGAGAGAGAGAGAGAGAGAGAGAGAGAGAGAGAGAGAAGTTCGAATCAATCAGCAAACAATTTGAGCTTCTACGAAACTATCGTCGTAATGTTAACCGTTGCTCTTTAGAAAGTTTTGATGGTCACACAACAGGAGGCAAACCTTTCGTCACTCCAGCTGTCGAAAAAATGTTCCACTGACCGCAGCAAATTTCGCTTTGTTATCAGATCTCCTAAAAAGTAGACGAAACAAAACTGTCGGACAAAAAGTAGATGGACGCACACATTAAACGCTGACAACTCTTGATGGTTTGTTGTTATATCTATCTATCTATCTATCTCTCTCTCTCTCTCTCTCTCTCTCTCTCTCTCTCTCTATATATATATATATATATATATATATATATATATATATATATATATATATATATATATGTGTGTGTGTATGTGCGCGTATTTTATGTTAGTGTGCGTGTAAAACCACAGTAGACAAGAATCTAATGACAAACAGGTGAAGGCGGTTCATTCAGATGTCTTCCTCTTAACAGAATAAACGGCAAAAGAAAAAAAAATCACTCCTTCAAAAATGGTGAAAGTAAAAAAAAAAAAGAAAAGAAAAGAAACACTTCCTATCTCTTGCAAATAATCGAATGTATAAATTAATAAATAATAATAGCAAAGGAGAAATAGATTTGAATTGTTTCTTTATGAACGGCTCGATGTTTGATATTAACTCGATGTTTAGTTCTTCCAGGGCCAAAAATCTTAAGAAAATTTATTTTATATCACAATGAAACTTATTTTGCCAAAAAGTTAAAAATTGCAGATTAATGAAAATTACTTTTACTTTACTTTGGAACTTATTATCAATAGTACTAGTTGTGATAAGTAATTCCTCTTTCAGTCCTTATGGGTGAAATATATTGCACGTCTCATACAGCCAGAAAATTCAAAACGAAATGAATTGGGTTCAAGCATTACAAACATCTATCATTGTATATATATATGTACGCTTGAATTTTAAAAAAATTTTAAGTGGAAGTATTCATTACACATTGACTTTAGTATTTATTTTTCATCGAAAACGATTTTATCATCGCAGTGGCACGGCAGACAGGTTCTTCGTTTCTCAAGAAAACGTGCTAACTTGTTAGACTCGTTATTCTGCTAAGCTTCTTTGCAACAAGATTTATTCAGCTTTTTTTATATTTTTCTTGTTCGGTATCAGGTTAGCCTTTCGAATGGGTTCTATAAAATACCGGCGACCTAACCTTGTTTTTCATTACAATTTTCAAAACGTGAAACGAGTTTTAGATATTCTACTGCATATTGCAAAAATAAAAACATTATTATGGTAAATGTTATGTGGGTACAAAGTTGAAATATCAAAGGGAATTTTCAGAGATACGCAGAATTTTACTTCATTCTTTTGCAAAATATCTAATAAAAATTATGCAATAGCATATACATATCTTGAAAATAGATAAATCATGAGGGCGAATAATGTACCCATTTAAAAGATTGTTTGCAAGAAGTGTTACAAGGATAATTCCGAAAAACTAACCAAGCAAAACAAATTTAATTACTAATTCAACATCTTGTTTTTTTCTTACAGCTTTAGGCCAAAAATTGTTCGATATTCTCACTAAATATCCATTTTACACATTTTAATTTTCATTATTTTAAAAGAAAAAATCTAAAGAATTTGTTAATGCCGAATAGGTAATAAGATTTCACGGGTATTTTTAACAAATCCCTCCCTTCTGCTTGCCATCAAACTCGACGCTGTAAAAGCATTGTCCTACTTCAAATGTCTTTCGGCTTATGTTACGCGTTAGTTTCAATAAAAGAAGGTCGTGTTTTTGCCTCACAAACAAGCAGCGTTTTACGAGAGTATAAAGTTTATAAAGACAAGTAATTTTTTCAAATAAAGTTCTTAATATTAAAAAATAGAACATTAATAGTAAATAACTTTGAATAAAACCATACACCTCTTAAAAAAATAGAAAAATACCCTGAGTTATATAAATTCCTATCTGTACCTATATTGCCCTTATGTTGTAGCATATGTTCACATAGAAATATTTATCGCAATCTGACTTTTGTAGTTGTGATGAGTATGTATGTATGTGTATATATATTGTAATATGTATGGTTAACTGAATATGGATTTGCTTGTGGAAAATGTGTATGTATGTGTGTGAATATGTTTTATATATATATATATATATATATATATATATATATATATATATATATAATAGATTCTGATAGTGTAGCATTGTATAGAGATGATGGTTTATTAGTTGTTAAAAACTCCACTAAAATTAAGGTCGACCGTATTAGGAAAATGATCCATAGGTTATTTAAGGATTTAGGTCTTAAAACAATAGTTACAACTAATGTTAAACAAGTGAATTTTCTTAACGTCACCCTAGACCTTGCTAACGACACTTTCCAACCATATGTGAAGGTTAATTCCAATCCAATATACGTGAATCCAAATTCCAACCCCCCTTCAGTTATCAAACACATACTCTCTTCCATTGGATTTAGAATTAGCACTAACTCTTCTAACAAAGATGTTTTTAATAAACATCGTGATTTTTACAATTCTGCACTCAAAAATAGTAGATACAAAGATATCACTATTCAATATAAAAACCCTGTTAATTGTAACCTTAATAAGAAAAGAAGATCTAGAAAGATCATCTGGTTCACCCCCACTTTCAATATAATGGTTAAAACTAAATTAGGACGTTTATTTTTAAACCTCATCAAGAAACATTTCCACAACCCTGAAACCAACCCACTTAGTAAAGTATTTAATCCTAATACCCTTAAATTAAGCTATAGTTGTGCTGATAAACTGGAGAAAATAATTAAAAAACATAACAACATGGTCTTTAACAAGTACAGGGACTCAAAAAGCTTGATTACTCAACAGGTTACTAACAGCAATACTAAATATAATAACACGAATAACAACTTATTGTAGGAATCCTAATAATTGTCCACTACAAAATAACTGTAGGATTAGTTCTGTAGTTCTTAGTACAATCTCTACAATTGAAAATCCAAATACAAAAATTTTTTACATTGGTAGCACCATGAAAACATTCAAGGAACGCTGGCGGGGGCATATGCAATCTTTTAATAACAGTAACTATAGGTACATGACTTCATTATCCAAGTATTTTTGGAATCTAAAAGAAAAGAACAAAATACCTACGGTTAAATGGAGATTGATTAAGAAAGCCCGGACATGTAACTCCCTATATGCCCCATGTTACCTATGTCTTAACGAAAAATTTGAAATTATTAGATTAAAAAAAAAGTCTGATCTCTTAAATCAAAGATATGAACTTTGTTAATTGTAAACACCGTTATAAATTTAACTTAATGTAGGGGTCGTATACTTTAAATGATAATGATATGTCGGTGTATGTTTAATAGATTACTTTTATTGCCTGATGGTCATCCTGACGATATGAATGTGTATTGTATACCTGCATAATGTTATTCGTGTTTGTGTATGTGTGTATATATTTATTTGTGTGTAGGTATGGGTGGTATTGCTGAATGTGTATGTTTGTATATAGGTGTATTTATATGTTGGTAGGTTTTGTGTATACATATGCGTATGTGTGAGTATATGTGTATATGTTTGTATGTATATGTATGTGCATATATATATATATATATATATATATATAAATATATATATATGTGTGTGTGTGTGTGTGTATAGTAAGTAGGTAAAAAGGAGGAGAAGAGAAGGAGTTAAGAAATATTGATGTGTATGTATGTGTATTTGTGTTTGTATATATATATGTGTATGTGTATATATATATATATATATATATATATATATGGGTGTATGTGTGTCCTGTTGTATTGTGTATCTAAATTTATATTTACGTATATTTCTGTTTGTATGAATGTGTTTATATATGTATGTTAGGGTACATGTATATTGGTGTGTGTATGTATATTGGTGTGTGTTTATGTATGTATATGTATGTACGTTTATATATGTATTTGGTTGAATGTCGTTGTATTTATGTGTATGAGCGTATATATGTGTACTTGTTAGTATAGATAGGTATATTTATGTATATGTTTATATGTAAGTATATATATATATATATATATATATATATATATATATATATGTGTGTGTGTGTGTGTATGTTTGTGTATGTGTATGTGTGTGTGTTGACACTTATTATATTTGAGATTGTGTGTATGTGCAGGTATGGAAACTTTTGTGTGTATGTGTAGGTATGGAAACTTTTGTGTGTAAATGTGTGTATATATGTGTGTATATATGTATGTATGTGTATGTGTACTTGTTATCATGGAGATGTATATGTATGCATATATTTTTGTTTATATATTTATTTCTATGTATTTCTATGTATATGTATATATGTATATGTGTGCTGGTTTATGTTTACTGCCACGTGTATATATGTGTATATGTCTATGTACGTATGACAGTACACGTATTTCTGTAGGTAGTTCTTTTTATCTTATTTTCCTTCACCTAATATATAATGAAACTATTATCAACTTATATGATTGAAATATATGTTTTTATTGATATTCGTGGTTTTGGAATTTTCGTTTTTTTTAATATATTAAATAATATTGTTTTTAACCATTTTTATCTCTATATATTTGCTCGCTTAAGTTATATTTTAATAAGTAGCTAGCATTTGTTTAATGACACTTTCAGTCTTAAATATTTATTCATTGGTTGTGGTATCTGATTGTCTAGGTCAATGTCTGTGGATGTGTGTACATGTATTTATACGCATTTTTTGACCAAATTGGATGCTACGGAGTAATCGAGTTAAACGGGTCTCATTTAAATTAATACGAAATACGTCTTTAATTAAACTTATAAACTTAAGATATACACTAGGGGATTTACCCCGATCTAACTTTACCTTAGGTTAAAGTACATTCAAATCCTGCTAAATCTTAATAAATACATTTAGGACATAAATGTTTAGTATTTAACCTATATAAATATGTTTCTCTGAATATAATTAATAATCATTTAATTCAAATCTCTTAGGTTTTTAACTTAAATTTCTTGGTTGATTATACAAAAAGGTTATAATAATTTACAGTTAATTTTTTAAAAAAATGCTAATTTCGAAAAACCTTTTAAAAATGTTCTCAACCAGACACTTTTTAATATTATCTACAGAATTTGTTGAATGAAATAGAGGGAATTAACCCTGATCTAACTTTTCTTTTGTTTAAAGTACATTCATAACTTGCTAAATATTAATAAATACATGTAAGATACTCTAGATATATGTTCCTCTGAATATATTAATCATTTAATTCAAATTTCTTAGGTATTTTAATTTTAATTTCTTGTTTAATTATATGAGAATTTTTTCGCTAATTTCGAAATCCTTAAAAATGTTCTTTTTTACTATTATTTACAAATAATTTGTTGAATGAAATGTGTCATAATTGAAAATTTGGCCGTTGACAGAAACAGACAAGATGGTTTCAGATTCACAATGAACTAAATACACTTTAATCCCTTCCACAATACTCAAATGACATACTGAGGTCAGTGTGTCGAAATATGTCAACGCTCTCTGCCTTTTCCCCACTTTCTAAATAAGATAACAATATCTCTTGCTTTTCACCGGAATATATTTTCTATTTCATTTGTGATTTGTTTGTAGGTATTGAAGATTGTGAACTTCTTTTTTGTAGAGCTCTCATGAAATAAAAATTATTACCTCTGGGATTTTAAGTGTATGATATTATTTAACACACACACACACACACACACACACACACACACACACACACACACACACACACATATATATATATATATATATATATATATATATATATCCTATTTACATTGTTCGTACTATCGTCCACATCTTTGTTGCCATATTTATCACAACTTTTTGCCGTTGTACACTCCGGCCTTCTTCAGGTGGCTGGAATGTCGAACTGAATCCTTTATTTCGCTTGCTGGGGTAGACTGTTCTAGTTCCACCTGACATGTCAGTTATTAGTTATCTCCTGTTAATTCCACTCTCCAAGTTCTCCACTGCATTAACTAGGTATTGAACTCACACTCTTTGGGTCCTGTCACTGGATCTAACTAATGCCTCTATCCACTTTGCCATGTGTCCTTGATGACATCTGTGTATGAATTTATGGTATTATAAACCTAATGTCTTTAGCAACGGTTTTTTTTACCAGAGCTCACATTGCAATTTTTGTTGTTACTATTGCTTTTATCTGGCACTCTTTATCACTGGTTCCCATATTGTATTCATTTCTATGCTTGGTCGGCTCAGGAAATTTTTGAGGCCTAGCATATGTGCTGATTCCTTAAGTTTACGAATTTTCCATTGATGTTCTTTGTCTATGATTTCAACCTGATTCCTCTCCATATGTGGTCCGACACCTCTGATTTTTCCACTTCCCCTCGTGTTATAGCTTTTTCGTCTTCTTGAACCCTTACCTTAAGGGGGGTGGCCTGTCTCTACTTTATATTTCTTTCCGCAGCTGCACGGGATGGCGTACACACAGTCTTTAGTCATGTTCATAAGGTAAGACCAAACATAGAAATGACTACAATATAGGAATCAGTAATAAGGAGTGCCAGAGAAAAGCAATAGTAACAGCAAAAATTGCAACATAAGCACTGGCAAAATATAGTTGCTGAAGACATGAGGTTTATAAGTCCCAGAAATTCATACACAGTGGATAAAGGCGTTAGTTAGATCCAGTGACAGGACTCAAAGAGTGTGAGTTCAATATCTGGTTAAGGCGGTGTAGAACTTGGAGAGGGGAATTAACAGAAGATAACTGATAACTGACATGTCAGGTAGAACTAGAACAGTCTACCCCAGCGAGCGAAGTAAATGGTTCAGTTCGACATTCCAGCCACCTGAAGAAGACCGTAGCGTATGGCAATAAAGATACCTCATCTCAGATATATATATATATATTAGTGCATGTGTATGTCCCCTTACACAAAGAAACACACGCACACATGAGGCCTTTATACCGAAATTAGAGCGAAAAAAGTTTAGTCGTACTTACGTTCAGAGTATGTAAAGGAGTAGGAGATAAGTAATGAAATTAATTTCTATCATTTTTTAGTTATCACAATATTTATTTCTTTTGAAACTTTCGGATTTATATTGTGACTGATATTTCATTAATCCTAAAATTCAGATCTTAAATGTCTTTAATAGTATCTATTTCATTTCAATGACGTTAAAAGTAACTATAGTCCATTTTCTGGATAATAAATAAGGAATAAATGAATTGAAAAACAATGGCTTCAATTTTTAAGTAAATGGGGTTTGCTTAATCTTACAGTAATCAAGCCGAAATTCATAATATTTTAATTAAATTAATAATAGGGACAGTAGAAAAGTGTTTTTCAACGTTAGAAGGGAACCAGTGTCCATGGCAGAAGAAAATCATAGAAAGAAAAATGAAAAAGCCGAGTAAATAGTAAAGAAGCGCCATATCGTTTGTTTAAAAAGAATCCTTTATTCTTATGTTGAATAAGAAAAGAATTACATGTAAGTTACAGACCATTAATTTGTGCAAGTTTGCAAAGCATAAAATAAGTAATTTTAAATTCTCATATGGATGATTTGAAAAACATTAATGAGGTGACATTTAACTTAGAGACAAAATCCTAAAATGTTTCCTTCTGATCTGGATGGTCTTCCCCCTCCACAAATACATGATCAAATTAACAGAAAACTGAACTTTACACGAAGTTAAATGAGCAGCACGTATAAGAAAACCTTTTGATATTTTCTAGCAATAGAACCATTCACTAAGTTGGTACAAAATGAATGTGAGTACTATTTTATTGAAAAGGCACACCAACTACGCAAATGATTTTATTAATACATAAAATGAAAACTGAGCTACTCGATTGGATTAAACTGGCAGTTAATAAATCATTTAAACGTGAATTATCGTTAAAGTGCTTTGAATTACTTGAATGCAATTCTATAAGAACAAGGAGAAATAATACAACTGATAAAGAAAATATTCCAGATGAATTAAAAACTGAACAAAAATCTAATCAAAATTCAGAAGCGCTGGAAGTGGGCCATTCCTGAGCTGCACCCTTCAATGACAAAAGATATTCTATAAACAATTTAAAAGACAAATACCGAAGAAAATAGCTCGACCCGGTTCCGTTAGGCGAAATCGCTTATTGAACAGAGCGAATTAACTGCAGTCAAACATTCACAAAACAGAAAATATCTAGTATAAATGAAAGAGACAATGTTATCAACGGCATCATGAGAGAAAATACAGTAAGCTGATGGAAAGGAATGTTTGAACAAATACTTTATACCACAGAATATATATGATTTGGAAAATCATATATATTCCAGCATATATATGATTTGGAAAATCATATATATTCCAGCATATATATGATTTGGAAAATCATATATATTCCAGCACTTTCTTTAAAAGGCTCATAACTTTCCAACGCCCGTTTAACAGCATTCTCCAGGTAACCGTTAACCCGAAAAATGTTCACCAAATCTACCCTCCAACTTACACGGTGGACCAAGGTAGAGATTAAATTAATTTTTTATTAGAACCATTTTTTGGTACAAAATGAATTTACGTTTTTTTCAAACGTTGTTCTTATCAATACATATAACAGGATCTACATGTGTGTACCGTGTTATTGCAAATAATTTGAACAAATCAAAAATTGTCAAAGGAAATTAAATTATTCCCGATCGCAGATGTGAATATTCGGGCAGTAAAAAAATGAAATGTACTGGAATCTTTTTCGTGAATTGAAGTTGCAGTGCCTATAAAAATTGGTAGATTGAAAAGTAAGGCAAAGACTCAATAGGCAAGATTAGAGAAATTGGAAATTCGAGGTGCAGCTACAAAAATTCGAGGTATTATTTAGTTTTCTCAAATTGTTGAGAAATTTAGAAGACTTTTCAGTAATTGCCGTTTATATAATAAATATCGTTAACACCTAACAATTACGTCGACCAGTAAATTACTGGAGTGTAACGCGTCTAAAAGCGAATAGATTTTTGTAAATAAAGAGCTCAATATGAAAAAAAATAGATGAACCCTAATTTTCACTTAGCCATTTGACATATTTTTGCCATTATGCCATATCTTAAAATCTGCATCATCGAAGGAAAGCCATTTTTTCACACACATAACTGTTGGCATTGCTGAAACATATTACACACTGCCTAAGTGTCCTTATATCTATTATTTGGTTTCCGTAAATATTCAGTAAGCGCCAATGAATGTCAATGAGTGGCATATTTTCTGCATGGAAAAATTCAGTGATAAACATCCGCTTCGGGCGCACTTTCATATCATTTATTTGTAACAAGAAAAAAAGAATGAGTTATTGGCGAGAATGATCAACTCTGACTTCATTGATAGCCAAATCGGTTTCTAACACCGTAAGCGAATATAATAATAAAATAGGAGACGTTATTTTTACATCAGGCCTTTTAGATACATAGACGATTTTGCAGAAATAAAAAAGGAATTTATTAGAAGATTTTGTTAAACGAATATTTTTTACCAAATATATTGGAATAGTATCTTTTTAATTTAAACTTCAGTTGCTTTTCTATGCATTCATTCAAACCATCAATCTACAACTATCTATTAATAATAACGTCAGACATTCGATTGGAATTTGAACTCGAAAAACATACAATATGAGTTTTATAGAAAGAAAAAACGAGAATCACTGGATGAGATAAGAACCCACCGATCAAAAGGGTCAAATACTGTTTGAAATGAAACTGTCAGAATAAATGTTGAAAATTAAATGAAAAAGTGATTCAGTGTCATCTGGTCCGTAGCGAAAAGCAGATGATTGGAGTGAAGTAGATTAATAAAAGCAAAGTGATGATGATGATAATGATACTACTGCTACTACTACTACTACTACTACTACTACTACTACTACTACTAACAACAACAACAACAACAACCACCTCGTGCGGAATAAAGAATGATGCCACCATCTCAAACCAGTCTGATGACAAAGAATGAAAGGAAGAGAAACGTGGGAATATAAAGAAGAAAGAAAACAGAAAATTTTAAAGATAGAAACAATTGCAGATGCCACGGGGAAAAAAACGAAAGTGATTCGCTTATCACTGCAGCCCAGAAGAAATATATCAATATAATTTATATGAAAACGAAAATAGACAAAAGGCAGAAAATATAAACTTAAATGTAACTTTTTTTTAAATTTACGATATGAGAATCCAAGTTGATTCGATAAAAATATAAAGTGAGGAAAGTACGGTTATAAACTGGGAAGTTTATAGCTTGGGTTCGACTATAAAAATGCATTCTATCAACTTTCTTAACAAATAAGTGGATTACTCTGTGATTTTCAGATCTAGACCTACGACCCCATCTAAGTAAGAAGACAAGCAAGAAAGAATGAAGAATGATCTATAACTGAGTAAGTTATGAACAATGATAGTCGTGCTGATAATAACTGGCGTATTTGTGACCGTATCAAAAACTTTCGAATCGATATTGGATGAATTAGACATTAGAATTGAGAAAATGAAACAATTGTACAGGGGTCTGTAAGTATATTGAGACGGGTGCAGCAGATTTGTGGCGATTTGCTTTCACTCAGCTTTCAGTGATAACCATCAAACATCTGGTGGAAACCTGCAGATAGATAATAATAATAATAATAATAATAATAATAATAATAATAATGTTGCTGACGTTAGTGATGACTGAAGAGAGTGTATAATTGGTGATGAAAAAGGAGATCAAATAAAGCTTTACTTTCTGTCAAAAGAAACAACTGGGCAGCACGTGTTTGAAATGAACAGCAATATATAACGATGTACATAATATCAACAGATTTATGTGGATACGTCAATACTATTGCAGTGAAGTTTTTTAAATTCGCCTTTACTGATAGAGGAGAAAGAAGAATATGTAACGCCAATTTCTTTAGATTTCGTGGTCTAGTGTAGCATCGTTTGTCTTTCTGCTACGATTTAAATACGATATATACATAGGAAACAATGTCTACACTCTGATGCTCATAGCTCTGTTCCAGTATATAATAATAATAATAATAATAATAATAATAATAATAATAATGGATATTTTATGCATGGAAGGGAATATATTTTAATTATTTTCCCCATTATGGGCATTATTATATCCATGATATATTATGTACGGACAAAACAAAATAACTGAAGGAAAAGGAATGACAAACATGCTTTGTCCCCAAAGAGATTTTTATACCGCTAAGTCAAACAAAAAATTATACAGGGTGTATCAAAAATACTTTTACAAACTTTAGGGGCGGGTTCCTCACACCAAAACAAGGACAAATGTCCATATAAACATGTCCACAAATCCTTCGCTTTTGAGTTATTAAGTTTAAAGTTTACAGTAGACGCTGTTAAACGTAAAATCCAAGATACAATCCAAAAATACTTTTAAAAACTTTGGGGGCAGGTTCATGACACCAAAACAAGGTAAAATATCCATATAAACATATGTCCAAAAGGCCATTGTTGTACATCAATTTATGTTTTTATTACAACAAATGTTCAAAATATCCTTCGCCTGCTTCTACACACTCATACACCCGTCGGATCACTGGCTGGCAGATTTTTTCAAATACTCCACACGGTGTCGAATGGTTTCGCAGACCTCCATGACACGTTGCTGAAGGTCTCTACATTATTAATGCATAAATCAATTGTTTTAGGTGACCCCACAGATAAAAATCCAAAGGTGAAACGCGCAGGCCATGGAACCGGTCCTCCCCACCTATCCGTCTTTCATGGTAGATGATGTGCACCACGAACAATGTGACTAAAATGTGCTGGAACCCCATATTGCATGAACCACATGTGTCTTCGTATTAGCAGGGTATACATCATCTAGCAGGTCTGGAAGTGTGTTCGAAATAGTCATTGTAGACAGCTCCTGTAAGACGTGCTGGAAGAACATATAGATCTACCAGACAGTCACAATTCCAGCCCACACATTAATTGTAAACTGATGCTGCTGTATAGACTGTATTGTACGATGCGGATTCCGATTTTCCAACAAATGTTGGTTGTGCAAATTTGTTATTCCATCTCTTTCAAATGTCGGCTCTTCCGTAAACAAGACAGAAGAGACAAATGGATCGGCAGTTTATGCAATAAACCATTAGCAAAAGTTCTCTCGTGATGATCAAAGGTCGAAAGGCCATGCACACGTTGCAAATGATGCGAATACAGGAGCTGCCCTTGAAGTACCTTCCATTCGCTACTATGAGATACACGATGTGCTAGGGCCACTTGACGTGTGCTGATACCTGAATCGTTTCTGACAGCCTGTAGAATGTGCTCTTTTATTTGTTCGTAGTCAGGAATAAGAGAGGGTCTCAGTCTTCCATAGTTTGTAGTGCCACAAATCATGTCTCAGCAATGCGACGATAAACAACAGTAAGGGTTGGATGACTTGGCTGCCTTCGGTATGGAAATGCAATCTGATACAAAAGTGCAGCTTGCGTCCATTACGCGGCCGTATGTAAAAATCATATCTGCTTGCTCACGATATGAATATCCTGCCATGACTTACTACTACACACACGTTAAAGTTGAAAGACTAGCCACAAATGTACATGTAGTCTAAACGTAACGTAGTCTAAATAACAAGTGAGCGCTATCTACCGTAAATTTACATTAAACTTAACTCAATAATGAAGGATTTGCGGACATATAATAATATGGGCATTTGTCTTGTTTTGGTGTGAGGAACCTGCCCCAACGTTTGTAAATATATTTTTGATACACGCTGTATACACATAGAAAACTATAACACATGTATACAACGAGCTAGCGCACGATTCTTTTATGTTTCTGGAGAAACCATATATTTCCGAAGGGGAATTCGAGCGGGCCGGATTTATTTTCTATGTCTCTGGCGAGGACATATTCCTAACTAGTATTTCCCAACATAAAGACTGAGAACTGCTATATGTCTCTGGTGATGACATTTTTCCCAACGGGAAAACAGCGCTATGGGCTTCTGTGCTGCCCCCATGGTAGCCTGCACGGGCGGTCAGATTTAGTCTTGGCCCGTGCTAAAAAAGCAAACTGCTCGTGTTGACACAATGCGGTTAATTTAACGACTGACCACGTTCTTCTGTTTATGAACTGACGTCACAAAGCGGTCGTCACGTGACCCAAGTGGAGAGTCATGATCGTCCACGTCCTGAAAAGACACGTCTCATAAAACGATAAGAATCATTTCATCATTCTTTTTTCATCTTTTAATTCTTATTTATTTTCATTCATTTACCCTTTTTTCTTTATTTTTCTTTCTTTCATTTAATCGCTAAAACTTTATTCATATTTCTTTCTTCGTGACTCCCATGTACCTGCTTTGTTTTTAGGAACTATACTTTCGTTTATCTTATTTTAATTTTTCTACCTCCCCCCTCTCTATTTTTTCATTTTCACCGCATTTGTCTACTCTAAGCGTCTTTTTCATTAACTTCTCTCTTTTCCCTCAGTATTTTCTGATATTTTTCTGTCTATCCTTTTTATTTTCAATTTTAAAACATATTTGTTACTTCCCTTTACTGTTTTCCTGTTTATTATTTCTTCTTTCTTTTTTTCTTTCTTTCTTTCTTTAAAAATTGATTCATAAAATTAACGACGTTTTCTTGAAAATAAATCATCAACTTCAAGAGAGGGAAGGAGTGGTTTTCAAGATTTTTGAAAATCTTTAACATGCAGACATATATGCATAGATGCAGCGATTTACTAAGCGTAAGTCAGATGTAGCACAAGGTCGCTAGTATGGAACTGCATACTCAATTGTAATGAGTTCGATTCTCATTGTGTGCTTCATACTTGCGGCCTTGTGCATATCTAAACTACACATAGTAAATCACTCTTGGATGCGCAGGCCGATAGACGTTATACTTCTTCTATGTGCCGTTTAGGACATAGGCAATCATGGCTCACCACAAGTTCCTATTCGTTGTGGCTCTTATTAGTTTTTCTCCCTTTGATAAGGCATCTATTCCGCCATCCATTCAAACAAGCTCGTCAGGTAGGTGGCTTGCTGCCTTCCACTGTCTCACTTGCCCTCAATATGCCCTGTGAGAGTTAAGTTTTTCAAGCCATCCTTCCTCATTATGTGTTCAAGGAATTTCAATTGTCTTTTCCTGATTATGAGTAGAAATCATCTTTCTGTTGGCATTTTCTTCAGGACTCCCTTGTTGATTACTCGCTCCGTCCACGAAATTCTCATTATCCTTCTGTAGAACCATATTTCTGCTGCCTCTAGTTTTATCCTCATTCATGGAGAAATTGTCCAACAGTCATTGCCATATAAAAGGATGGACATAGCAATCCAGCACTGTTTTCTTTGTTTCTAACGAATTTTTTCCGTTTCTTAGCACCTTATTTAGAATTTGGAATGCTTCTTTCAATGCATGTTCGGATCTCGGTGTAACGTTTTCCATTCTCTGTTAATACATTTCTAAGATATTTAAATTTGTAACTGGCATCTCGACATTTTTCTGTCTTCTTGCAGTTGATGATTTGTACTAATTTTTAGCTTTCTTCTACTACTCTGTCTAGGAGATCCAGTAGTTTTCTTTCCGAGTCGACCATAAAACAAAAATAAAAATGGGACATCTGTTTCAAATACGAGTATCCACTATAATAACGTTTCAAGTAATAGAGAGTGAGAGAAAGACAGACAACGAACTAAAGCAACGGTGGCTGAGAGTGCCACACTAAAATATTTGTTTAAATAAAAAAGTTGTTCAATATCTATATATGTTGCGTACAGTAAAATGATTTATATAAAACAAATCTACGATCAAAATAATAAAATATTTGTTTATACACAGTTAAACAGTTAAAAGGACGTAATAGATGTATAAATATAAGATTTATTTACATTTAAAAAATAACAATGAAAAATTATTTGGACTATAATTGCCAACATAGCCATCGTTTCGACAAAGAATTTATATGTATGCATGATATCTGCTCGAGTTCACGCTTACTATGTCAAATCATTGCTTATTTGCCAGTGCACCCACTTCGGGTTACACAGGAAAAAATAACAGGGGCATATTGTTCTTAGACGAGGAAGTGCTGAAAAGATCTTGACCCAACCTACTTCACAAATTATGATAAAACGTAAGAATTCTTTTGAAAGATTTTTTAATCGGGCCAATAACGTTTCAGAACTTCCGAATAAACTCTGTCAAGGTTTTCACAATAAAATTAGTATTAAGCATGTGACGTCCCCCGTTGACGCTGCGCCAATCGTGACGTCTGCCTGGCCGCGCCCGCCGTGCTGTCCTAGTCAAGGCGCCAATTGTGACGTCACCCCGTCTGTCTCCGCGCCGTCGCCGTCCTATCCTGTCTTGTGACGACCAATGTGACTTGGTATTGGTCGCGGCACCATATGTGACGTTCTAACCTTTTGCTGATTCGGATGGGAATCTGGTTAGATTCGGTATCAGCCTTGTCGTTCCCAGCTCGCCTCCAACGTATGGTTACTGAAGTAACTGTTTTGATTTCTAATCTAACCTACCCACGTTGTGATTTGATATTAGGTAGACGAAATCAATCAGGCGCCGGGCCGTAATGCAAGCTGAGTCCGGACAAGGGTAACACCGCACAAGTCTATGTAAAAGAAAATAAAGTAATAACTCGAAAAGTTCAAATGTGTTAAAAAAGGATAACAATATTTTATATCTGGTTGCTGAATACAGAACAGCGTCTTTCTCCCAAACCGCTATATGGATTCGTGACACTTTGTGTTTGTTAGGCGAGTCTTAACATCTTAAGTTGTTTGTTCTTTAAGAAACTGGTGTATCTTCAGGCGATATTCGTAAAACTTGTTTTGGTGGTGTGAGTCTAAGTCGTTCTTCAAAATAAAATTGTTCTTGGTTAGAAGTTGAGGTCGAGAATGCGCGAATCTTAAGTCAGCTTCCTGCGAGGCGTCTGCGAGCTCTCAGCTCACTGCAACTGCTTGCCTGTCTGTCTAACCCCAACTGCGAACTTCACTGCGAACTGCCGTCTTACTCGTTGCGACTCTGCTTATATGGACGCCGACCAAAACCGGGGTGGGCCTGTCGGGGTTTGAGGTTCCTTGATAATTCTAAATCCGCATTAAGAATTTTCTTTGTTTTTGGTCAGGAAAATTTAGTAATTTCCATTTTTGGAGGGCTTTACTTTCTAGGGTAGGAAATCGTCCTCCCACCTTCTTCTGTTCTCATATTGGTATCTCACCCATACCCTCAGAGGGTGTCAACGGGTTTCCCCTCTCTCTCACAGTGGCATCTCACACCGATCCCTTCAGGAGGCGTTAACAGGCCTTCCCTCTTTCTTCACATGATTACCTTCGTCTACCGCTCACGTCACCATTTAGACAATGGGCGCCCAGCAGTGTGGATGTGGCCAGACTAGCCTCGGTTTAAAAAAATCTTGCTCAAAGAAAAAAAATTATCTTCCTTTTTTTTTTTTTTCTTTTCTTTTTTTTCTTCTTCTCGACAACAAATCTTTAGACTCTTATCTTAACCGAATCACCTGGAGTTCGTCAGTCAGATTTTCGCCAGCATCAAGTGGGTGGTTTAACTGGACGTATTGCGCTACAGCCAATTATTCGTTTCGATAAAATAATTTTCTCATCATAGCCAGCTGCTGACGCAAAACAAGTGCCTTTTCCAAACGACATCACCGTAGATAGCTAATGGGTCAATCTTTTCTTTCTTTGTAACTCTGCGGTTGGTCCAACGGACATTTTTGTTTTTCGGTCAGTGCATGACCTAATTAATTTTTATCTCTCTATTTCTGTTTCGTAGGTCACTTGACCGACCTGAAACCTTCACCATTGCCATGGGCAGATTGGCTATATCTTATTCGGTGCGTCGTCATAAATTAAATTAAATCCGACACATCCGCGACCTTACTTTCCTCGCTAATGAGAATAAAATCTTACCACTTTTCTTTGTCAGAAAAATAACATCGCTTAGTGTCCTGTTCGTGATTGCTTCTTATCACCTAAATTTAATTCTCGCCTTTTCTTTTTTTCTTCTTTCTTTCTAACAACCCTAAATAGTGTCACAGCAGCCAATCTTGCTAAACGATATACTTATGTTTATATGATCAATGCATTATCTATTTTTATTAAAAATATTGATAATAACTTATTTTATGAATGCCAGGTTTTATTATGCAACTAAGTATGACACAATTTCTTATTAATAAATAAATCAAAAAGATGTAAGCTACAAAAACACATATTTGATTAAGATAATGTTCCATAAATCTGAAAAAATATCTACTTTATGATTTTATATAAACGCCTTTATATTCTATAACTTTCACCGGTTTTCATTGAGTTTCGTTAATTTTTTTCAGCTTTTTTTTATTGTTTCTGACATTAATTGCAGCGGTTGTTATTGCTTTCCAGAGATCTTCCTTGCTTGATTGTTGTTTCTCATTCTCATACACATATTCCTTTTGATAATGGACCCCAAGTTTTACGTTGGATTAATATCTGCAGAGGTTAGGAATTATTCCATTAATTTAGTGTCTTTGAAAACTTTTTTGGCAAGGTGGGCAATAGTCCCCTTTGCAAAATATGAAGAAAAATTGTCTTGCATAAATATACTTTTTATTTAAAGCCTTTTATTCAGAAAGCAATTTTCATGTACTTCTTTGTCCAATTTACACATTTCTTTTTATGACATTTACTTAAAATTCGTAATTTCGTTGCTTTCATGCCGCTAATCATTTTTTTAATATTTTATATCTTTTCTCTCTGTTTATATTTATATATGTTTATATATATGTTTATATATATGTTTATATTTGCAACACTAGTTCCTTGCTATTCAATACACTTTTTTTTTAATTATCACATTTTAATTTTTCTCATGTTTCATTTTGTGATATTTTTAAAATCATTTTTGTCTAAATGTTTTCAATCTCTTGTTTGATCGTTCTGTAATCTTTGTTCAACTTTTCTACAATTATCAAAATAATGTTCCTATCACTCAATAAAGTTACAATATATTTTATATTTTTATATAAGTATTAATATGCTATTATATGTATGCATTTAGAATAATCTTCAAGCTGCATAATAAAAATATCACACTCCCAGATAAGTTATTGTAAATATTTCTAATAAAATCAAATTCAGATGGAGCATTTATCATATGAATATACGCTTATCTTGAAATTTTTGCCAACATCACTTGGTTAATATAAATTTTATTTTATCGTATTTCATTGACTTGCATAATAAAATCTGACACAGTGTATTTGCTTGTATGTACACATAATTAATGTTGCTGTGAGTTTTTGTGTGTGCTAATGATTGTGAATTTGTTTGCCTTCCCCATCAGCCACCTGTGTTTCACATCCTAACGTCTCCATACTCATGAGTCTGTCGGCACGTAAACTTCAGGCCGCAAATTCTTTCATTCTAGACATACAATAAATCCTGATTATCGGGTGGGAGAAAAAAAACGGCAATGCTTTTAAATATACACAGTGACTTCTTCAAAGAAAGACAAAATAAATTTATATCATATATATATATATATATATATATATATATATATATATATATATCAAGAAAATATAAACACCTGTGTGGAGTTTGCCAGATGATGTCGGAAGAAAGAATCGTTTTTCTTATCGTTTGGTGATGGCTAGCTTCCGCTTTTGCTTACGTTCACGTGAGTACTTTTTGTTTATAGCGATAATAATTACCTACATTTGCACGCATGGAGATTTGCCTGAACATTTGGATTTAATTTTTGACCCAAAATTTTGAACACATTTTATTTACTTTTTATTGCATATATTCTGCTTTCAAGTAGATAACTCAACAAAAAGCGGAGTTTTTAACTCTAAGGTCACTTACCGCATTAGGTAACTCAATCTTTATTGCTTTTAGTCAATCTTTTCATGCGTTTCTTTTTTGTCCTCAGTCATATTAATCTCGTCTGACTCAAATTCTGATATATATATATATATATATATATATATATATATATATATATATATATATATATATATATATATATATATATATATATATATATATATATATATATATGATCAGATTTGCTTAATTTATTAAATATTCACGGTTTTAAATAAACTTCCAACTTTGTATATGGTATAGTTTTGGTATATTTTTTTCTTTTCGAAAGTATGATAAAAAAGCGTTGTTATAAGGATGAAATTTATTATAGAAAAAAAGAAGATTGTAATTCCGCTAAAAGACTAAATTTGAATGAAACTAAGTTAGATTTTTTTTTCTTTGGAACCGTGTGAGTTGTAACTATGTGAGAAAATGTGATATTTGTTTCCAAAGATACTTCATTACCCATGTAGATCCCAACGTCTCCCAAACGGTATACATATATAATTTCATGCCAAACATAAGTTTATTAGTTAAAGTACACACTATTAGAACAGATACAATGTTGCCTATGACACGGCAATGAATTTATTATATCACCATAAAAAGTGGGAACATGGGAGTTGATAAACTGCTAGAAAGCATTTAAAACTTGGTTTGTATTAGTCTACACCTCTCGGTAAATATATGCTTCTAAGGTCCAGAAAGAGTAGTAATTGTTAGGAGACAGGTCAGATGAATAAGTAATGTGGAATACAGTACTGATGGCTAAATGCATAATTTTTTGACTGTGTGGCTCGTGAAACATGAAGTTTTGCATTTTCATGCACCAGAATAGTTTCCTTTCTTTTCACTATTGCTGAACACAATGTTTGCAACTGTTAGTGAATGTGCTCCAAATCTTAGTGACCAGATTGCAAAAAAGCTGTAATGGAATATTCTATTATAAGTGTTTGAGAGGATTTTTAGTAGATTTGGTTTTCGGAAGTTTGAGAAGAAAGTAAATTTGTGCCTCAAAGAATGTCACTTTTCCGTTAATTATAAAGAAACCAATTTCATTGACAGTCAGCACATCATCAAAGAAAGCGTGTTTTTTTAAACGAACAAACCAAATGCAGCAAATATCAAGCCGTGCAAACTGATGATCAAATCAAGGTACAGCCACTTCTGCATTTTCTTCATATGACCGATTTAAGTCAGATATTTTCCTATTGTTGTGAAAACAATTTTTTTAATAATTTTTCATCCAGCATAAGGCTTATGAGCCACTAAAGCTAGATGGTTATTAATTATTGGTTATTGATTGAGATTGTTGTGCATAAGAGGAGGAGGAGGAGGAGGAAGAGGAGGAGGAGGGGGAGGAGGAAGAAGTAAGACGTGTAGTTTAAGAGGATATATAGGAAAGATAACGGTTAGAAAACACCCTCTTGGGAGTTTCTTCCCCGAAGCAGCAATTCTTGGGAATAATCTTCAAAAATAGAATTTCCATCTTACTAACGGAATACGAAGAGAATTGGGGCGATTCGTTCCAGTGTACATGACATGGGAGGTCTTAACTGTGAAGGTCAGAGCTTGAGAAATTAAATATAGATCGTCGAAAGGATTGCGATGATTCCTCTGTGGGATAGGGGTTTTAGAGTGGAAAATAATTCATCACCCACAAGGCTTTAAAGATGCTTATGAAATCTGTTAAAACTGGAAAGTAAAGACTGTGTAGCTTCAGTCCAGATATGGCTGCAGTACTCCATTTCTGGTCCGATCAAGCTCTTGTAAACAGGCGGGTTAAGTACTTGCTGGAGCCTTACAAAGAACTGTCCATATTTCCAGCATCTTTCTCAATGGATTTTATATAGGTGTTCTATTTGAGGTCTGGGTGAACTTTTGTTCTAGAAGGTGTTCATGTTGTCCAGATTTGCTTCCACGCCAGATTTGTTTCTGGATTAGCATCTGCAGCTTATTTTCGAATCTGATTTGCTAACTCGATAAGGATCATATTGGAGATCCAGATCACCAAAAGCGATATTTTGGAACCATCAACGCTGGACCCGTTCTAAACCACTGTCCCCAATTGCTAACCACTATTGATATCGCGGTTACTTCAGCGGCACAATGACAGAATTTGAACTCATGGACCAGAATGAAAGGAAACTCATGTTTATTCATCTCTTCGTTGATACTCTATAAAGAAAAATAAATAAAAACAATTAAAAATTCAAGGAACATTCGAAAAAGGAGACACAGTATTTAAAATCATATATTCACGTTTACTCATAAGCAGAACAGAACCATGCGAAAAAAAATCAGTGCACAATTTATTTTTGTTCCAATCCAATAAAAACATAAAGAAACTTCTTTGTTATATAATGATAGTCAGATTAGACTTGTAGATAATCATCATTAGTGTATTCCTTCCTAAATAGCTTCCCCATACTTGAGGCCTTGTGCCAAAACTAACTTACGCTTCGTAAATAACAATAAAAGTAGATAGAGCGATGAGCATCTTTGCAACTGGTACTATTTATTTATTTCTAAACTTCACCTTTTAACCAGTGATTTCACCTTTTAAAAATAAATTTGAAATCATGAAATGTTTAAAATTAGATAAAGTCTGTATATATGTTTAATCAAATAAAAACATTTAGTAAGAATTTTACTATTAATACAAACAACTAAATCTTGATAATTTTCTTCATCGTCTTATGACATTTACAGTATCACCCATCCACTTTTGTATCTCATTCACTCTATTTTGACTGCACCCTTAAAGTAAATTTTCGAATTATTTCCGTCTTGTTTATTGAACAAAATGGTGAGCTTCCATCTTCTACCACCGCGCCTTCATTTTCTCCTCCCCTCCTCCTATTCTGCCCGTTATTCTTCTTCTTATCTTTATAATTCTCAATTTGCTATTTTCTTTTCTGATTATTGTTAATTTTCGACACAGCGTATATTATGATAGAATTGTATGCCATCGGCGCTTCTTTATTCCATGCCTTCGAACTTTATTTCAGGACCAGCCAAATCTTGAAAGATTGATCTAGGGATGCTGATATATTCTTGTGCCGTGATGCCGTGTCTTTTACACGGCATCTTTGAGATCTCTTCTTTTCTGGATAGTCTGTCTGTAGGAAATATACTTTACCATCAGCGTTAGAATCCAAATAAAATTAAAAAATGTTAAAATCTATAGTATTGTCATGCCTTTTTATGTAAGTCTAGACCCTCACTCATTCAATAGGTATAAATGATTAATTATTTCTAAATTATTTCAGTCTAAATATGTTCAGATCTATCTATTTTGTTCGTTGGTGTTTAAGATTTAACCATTCTGTTGCATAGCGTCAATATTCTAATCCAGGAAAAATGCTTATTTTCTTGGCACTATTACAAAATAGATAAGTTGAGACTGAGAAAAATCTACAAAATTTTTGTATTTTTCAGTACATGAGTGATCATGACTCTCCAAAACCTCCTATCGCTGGTAGCCCTTAGCAAACATTATCTCTTCCTCTCCCTCTCTTCCACCATCCATTACCCTCACCCTCACCAGATTGGTACTCGTCTTTTTCTGATTCTAAGTATAAGTGTTCTTTTTGAGATAGAAAATTAAAAATAGAAAATAACCGCGCGATATTAACTGGATGTAGTTTATAAGTGCAGTTTTTAAATATTTAAATCTATATGTCACCCGAGTGTTCTGAGTGAAGTGCTCGGGATTCAAGTCACAAGTAAGAATTTGCACGCTAGAATTAGTTCACATTATTTTCAGGACGAGAGGTAAATAATTTGGAAGCGGGCAGGCACCCCTTAGCCCTCACCTTGGCATCTGACCTGGTTGGGATGTATATATGTATATATCTACAAGTATACTCACACATACATATATATATACATAGGTTTTTATATACTGCAGACACACTGTATTTTGAAAGTACATATACCCACACATATATAGAAACACACAAATACATGCATGCAATTACATATGCATATATATGTGTGTGTGTGCGCGCGTGTGTGTGTGTATGTATGTATACATGTACGTTGAAGACTATTTTCCTTTATGCCTATCGACGAGTTAAAACAAGCTTTAAACATATTTGAATCCGAAGGAAAAATATTTTACGTAACTTGCTTTATTTATTACTGAAAGCTTTATTTAAAATTCTTTTTTTATTAATTCGTAACTTTCAGTTTCAACTTTTCATAATTTCAGCTTGACAATTGAGATCTTAATACCATTAAAATGTTTAATAACATTAAAATGTTTAATACCATTAAAATGTTTAAAACACTCCAAACAAATTAGGTCTGCATTCGAAATTTCCAATATTCAGAAAAACGTAATTTTTCACTCGCCATTTAATTATTAGTTTGTTCCAAAAGTAATTAAAAATACCAGAAGAGCATAAATACAAATTTAAGTTAAATTTATTTAAACATTATAAAAAAATGTAATTACTTTCAGTGACTACAACTCATCTGGAAAGCAAATTTTCCATTTAAAGAAATTAGTGTTTTTTGTTTTTTTTTCTGAAAAAAGTTGGTAAAAACTGTTTTGATTTTGTTTGTTCTGAATGTTCTGCATTTCTGAAAAGTTCAATTGATCGAAACAAATTCCAATCAGTAGGCTCAAAATTTGGTGAGTATGCAGGATGTGAATGAATCGTCCCCACCCACACGATCTTATATTTTTAGATTTGTTTTGCAGAATGGGTCTTAAATCTTTTGTGTTTATCAGACCAGGGTACATTCAACATAATTCTTTATTTACCCACCCAAGTTGCTGAAAATACATGCTTTCAGTGATGTTTCTTCCAGGTTCTAGTAGCTCTTAATGGGCGATACATGGCACTGGTTTCTCATTTTTTTCATAACCACAGTCTTTTTCGTTATCTGTTGACATAATAAAACACAATTTTTCAATACCTGTGTTATGAATAATCAAGAGTGGTCTCCCCTTGTTTCGATACTCTCCTATTTGAGAGACCTAATTCTGTTTACTGGGACTACAAAAGGACATATACGCGAACATTGTATTCTCAGTTGAATAAAGCTTTTTTAAAGCCTACACCTGCGTACATTTGTCATTACAACCTGTAAAAAATGCTACAAAATAACAGTTTGGTATTCCTGCTGAAAAGACTGTTTCTGAGAGTGGAACATTGTATTCAGTCCTTAAGCAAATGCACCTGAATCCAAATTATCTCCTTGAATGTTTTCTAAATTAAATTCTGCATTAAAGTGCATTATAAATAAAACACTGTCGTAAAGAAGAAATGATAAACTCGGCGAAATTCCCTACAATACAACCGTGGTTTATTGAGTCACTTCATGCGTATATATCGAAAGCAATCTCTAAACAATTAATAGCTTTATTTTTAATGACATTTTTCAAAGTTATTTTTAGTAGATACTCGTGTTTGAAATAGACTTACTATTTTCATTTTAAACAGTGTTGAATTATGTTTAACGGTCTGTGCATTCTAGAAATATTAATAATGTAAAAGTGCTTTCCGGCAGCGTACAAACTTATGTCCCGCTTTGTAGGAGAAACCACCGTTTGATCTAGCGTCACTTGCCAGGAAGATTCTATTTTTCCCTTTTAAGAAATGCAAACTCTATCGTTCAGATTTTTCTCGAAATGTTTTCGTATCCGGGGAGCACATTTTCTTTATTAAGATTTCGAGAGTGCGTAGGCCTATAGTCACACATATATATATATATATATATATATATATATATATATATATATATATATATATATATTTTAATTAATTCATCGAGTCTGATATAAACCTCAACAGAATGCAGAAAGCACTGGACGGCCGTTTCGTCCTATATTTGGGACTACATCAGCAGTGCGCATCCACTACCGAGAATTGAAAACCGGACAGTTAGGTTATCAAGCAAACGTCATACCAACTGTTCCAACGGGCCTCGGGGACGAAGAGGTTGCAAATCAGACTCAATATAGCGCCGCTCGCTCACATATTCCGTGGTGGAACCAAACTGCGTTCTCTGTAACCATAGAACTGTGCCCCCCCCCATGGAGCCACGACTACTCTCACCAAGCCGCTCACTCTAGAGCATTAGAAGCCGGTTCAAGCGATGATATACACAGATAGTAATTATTAGGAGGATTATTATTCCGGAATATGTGAATAATTATTGCGCACTGCTGATGAGTCCCAAATATAGGACGAAACGGCCGTCCAGTGCTTTCTGCATTATGTTGAGGTTTCTATCAGACTCGATGAATTAATTAAAATATATATATATATATATATGTATATGTGTGACTATTGTCCTACGCTTGTTTTAATTTCAACCAACTGTATATATTTCAATTATAAATTTTATAAGGTTGTATATAAACACATTAACCTGATGGCTAAAGTTAAGGACCCAATTTTCCAGGCATCAAATCTTGGGTTCACTTTATCTTTGAGAAATTAACGTTTCATATTCTATGAGCAGTTTCTGGTCACTACTTAAATTGCACCATTGCACCTGCAGTAAGATACATGTTATCCAGAGGGCTACTGTTAGTATTCTACCTGGGACAAATCCTGGTAATAATTTCCATAAAAATTCTCTAGAGGATCAGTAAAAATAGTAGGGCTTCTCGTAGTCCCATCAATGTACTTTAAAACAGCTCTCAATAGAAGTTCATTTTAATGAAGCCAATGGTGTGCAACTTCCTTTTAAGTTTTTTTTTTTCCAGAGCTGTAACAAGACATGACTGGTATTGTCCACAAGAACTGCCTTAATAGTATTTACGCTCTTGAATTCTTCTAAAACGGCAGCAACATCCTCGGATAGAACAATACCTGTTGTACCAATGTTAGGGATAACACTGTGGTTAATATATCTACTTTTCGTGTCCATTTCTGATGAAAGTCAAGTGGTGCTTAAATTTTTTTGCGATATTCTTGCATTGTAAAAGTCTCCTTATCACTCCGTTAATTATGAGTCATGCGTGATACACGCTTAGGCGATCATGTATCTCTCGATACATGACTAACGAGGCAGATTTTTCCCGCATTAGGTTGCCATTTCTTTCTGCGGCAGACCAGTTGCCATCCAAGGCTATAAAACCCGGTCTGTCCTGCTATTTACCCATAGCTGGGGGGAGATTCAAGTAAGTGAATATAATGGATTCGACTGGAATTCGAACTTGGTTCTCTGATTCCTCAATCCGAGCCGCTATCCATTACACCACCGTGCCTCCTTAGCAACTAGTTCAAATTAAACAAATCAAAAAAGAAAAACAAGCATAGATTTAAAAGCTCATCTAAGAAAGTTCCGGGACAAAATTCATAAAAGAAGAATACTACTCTGTTGATTAAAATGAAGACATTTCTATTTTATGTTTTTTTTTTTTATTTTGAGAATAAGTTTCATTTTTTCCACTGAAAAATAACAAAACCTAAATTCCACATGAGAAAAAAGGAATCGATTTTCACCGTTGGCCACAACATAACTAAATAATTTTATTATTTAGACATTGTATTTAATCTTCATTTTGCCTTTATAAAATTAATATTTTTATATTATTCATATTTCTGATCTATTTTATTTTGATTTATTGAGAACGAGGTAATTTGTTGCAATTGGAAAACATTTTAAATATTTCGACATTTGTTTTCCATAAAGATACGGAAGGTTTCGACAGCGTTAAATCTTTCACTGATCACCGGAATTAAATTCCAACACTTCACTTGTGAAGCAAAATTTAATCCTTAAACCCGTTTCATCAATAAACGGCTACGATGTGAAAAATATTTTGTGCCATTATTTATCATGTTAAACACCATTTTTCAAATTGAGTGCAATACCACGGTTCTAAAATCGGCCTGCCCTAACTCCCCAACACATGAAAGATTTTGTCATATACCTTGCTCATTGGGAGCTATAGAGCTTGGAGGCACTCCTTCCAGAGTGTTTACAAGAGGACTCTACGTAACTAATAGCGAAGAAATGGATTTTCTTGAAAAGTGGCGCGGCAAGGAGTCTGTGGAGTATACCAAAAGAATCAAGACTGTTCACTTGAGCCATCCGGAAACGAACTAATGATATGAGGCAGACACAAAGAGTGTTACGGCTCCCAAAAAAATGATCGAGTGCGCACTCTTCAAACAAGCCGACGATTTTCTAACGATGTCAAAGAACCGTCAAAATTAAGGCAATTCAGCAACCTCCTTATGGAGTCTCCAAAATGGAGACCTTGCTGGACTTGCCTTCTTTGATACAGATCGAGTAATCAACCCTCGAGTGCAAAAACTTCCCTTCAACCTCCAAAAGAAGGGATTGTTTTACCTTCCTGCTACAAGCAACATCATTATTTTGCTTTCCTCACTTTTCAGTATTATTTCAGTATTCAGTATCAGAAATGATCCAAGCTTCCATTTTATGCCTCGCACATTGGCAACATAATAAATGTGCAATCGAAGTACACAAAACCGAGGTATCACCCAAGATTTCTGTCAACTTGAAGCAGAAGCCTAAGGCTGAGAAATCCTATCATCAGTGTTAATTAAGAAACCCCATACCCTACAGTGATAAAACCCCGGAAGAGCGCTACAGATTCTTAAGAGAGAATCTACGTTACATGTGGCTAAAAGTTGTCCAGTGTACATAGTGTAACATCGAGAAGCACAACACTGCTCTCCACCCCGGGCCGAAATAGACCCCACTCTAGAGCCCGGAGGTAGAGGAAGACACTGTACCTGCTGTGAACGTGACATCTCAATTTACTGAAGTTTGTGCTGGTGACCTCACAGGGAATTCCTGTTTTAAAATCTGCCTTTCAATGTCTATCCAACAGGTCATCGGAAAAGGCAATAAGATTTTACGCCATCATCAATGAACAAAGCAATCGATCCTTGGCCCGTTCAGATTTCTTCAGAAACTTCAGCAATGACACTTCCATCTACACGTACCCACTTAAAATCTTTGGTGGCGTGATAGAGACTGCCGGAAGAAGGACGAGAGACTACCAAGTGGAAGCTATCGACGGACAGTTTAGTTTTCCACTCCCTAACCATACTGAATGCGACGAGATTCAAGATAACAGATCTGACATCGCAACTCCGAATGTGGCTCTCTGCCACCCCAATTTTAGTGCATCTGATGCCAGAACGAGAACCCAAGATGTCAGTCATGCTTCTTCTCGGTCAAGACTTCATAAGAGTACATAAGGTGCGCAGACAAGTCAACGGCCTCCTCAACACACCCTATGGACATAGGGTGTGTTGAGGAGGCCGTTGAGCAGAATTGGTCAGAATTGGACAACGCCAGTCTAAGAAGAATGTACACGCCACTCGCTGTAAATAGATTCTGCACTAGCGCTTTTGAGAGGGCTCACCCTTTGAGCTATTCCCATACGTCTTCGAAAAAGAGATTTCGTAATAGCCAAACCCATGGTCACCCACCATGATACCTCGGGAAATTCGACTTCGACAAGAAGAAAGACCATAAGGATCCCACTGTGTTTCAACGAGCAAAGGATGACATCGACCCGATACCCTCATATCGAAGATATCGTCTTCATGGATGACATGGAAAAGGAATTGACTATTATTCTCTCAGGTAGGTAGCACGACTACAATTCAACTCCTCTAGGTGTCTTCTCCCACATAACTGGGAACAAATTGCTAACAGACGGTTGTCCCACAGACACATACTCGAAACAGAACATTTGACAGAACACTTGTTCCAGTATCCACAGATCCCGATACTCCCTACTTCATGCTCACATCTGTCACTCTTTTATGCGGAAAGTCAGCACATATCTTACTCCGATCGGGAGAATTTGGAGTAAAAGACATCATCATACACCCGGTGGTTCAGTACCAGTATAGAACTTCTAGGAACGATGGAAGAAGCAATATCTCGCTTCGCTTCAAACACGCAAGTAGTGGGATTCTGGGAAACCAAATCTCAAAACTGGAAGCAATCTAGCGAAAAGAATTGAAAAACTGGTCACACAAATCTTTCCCAGTGAAGATGACAAAGTCAAAATCTCCAAAAAAGGAGTGCACTAAATCCCTTTTCAGACTTCTTTCAGAAAGTGTTGTGGCATTTCATCATGCTAGACGAGTTCGGTTACCAAAGTAGAAAACGTGTATTGTTTTACTTCCCCTTTATTTGTCCCGTTTTCAATTTAGTTAATTTTAGGTTAGTCACTGATTTTGACCACTTCCTGTTAGCCGTTAGTTGGTATTTTTCTCATTCACCCAAATCTCACCCCTAACGATAGCATCGCCGTTTTATTCTTTTGGCTTTGATTGAACTTGCTGGTGAAAAGGACTTCGTCTTCAGAGACTTAATTGCCGTAAGGCACACGTACGAAATGGACGCGTACTAGGAAGGCAGAACATATATATAAATATGCGTGTGCGTGTGAGTATGTGTGTGCGTGTGTGCCTATGCATCATTGAAAAATTTTCAATGTGAGATTAATATTTTGACATGAATGTATTTTTGCTGTAATAAAATTATTATTGTAAATTTTTGTGTCATGACAAGCATTATGTATATATGACAAAATTTTATCTACAACAAACGCAAACATGTGTAAATTTATTCTAGTAGGAATAGCGGTGTCTATTTCCTTTAGTTTCTTCTGATATACTTCTCTTTTTTTATCTCAAGAGAATCATCCTGCAATAACGTTTGTTATAGAATTATATTTGCTAAATGTCACATACAGTTATTTCCCAGCCCGAATCTGACACATTGCGTTATAAGGAGGAGAAAGGCTGTGTCAGTTTTACCAGAATTTTACACTCGACGATGAAGGTTGCTAGAGTAAATCCACATAGTGCGTTTTTTATTTTTTAATTCAATGTGATTATTATAATTCTCTCTCCCCCCTCTCTCCCCCTCTCTCCATACATACATACATATATATATATATATATATATATATATATATATAGTGAGAGAGAGAGAGAGATAGAGAGATAAAATTTTGCGCACCCGGAATTTTTGTTTATTTTCTTCAAGGCTTCACAGATTAATTTTCTATTTTCTGTGTAACTTACTCTTTTTTTAAACGACCCTGAATTTATGATATATGACCTTTAGAAATACGCAATTTATTGCTTGACTTCTTCTAGAGTCAAATAATTCTTTCCCGACCGTTTCCCGCACTTTCTTGTTTATCAGCTTTTTTCTTTTTCCTTTGTTTTTCCTTTTATCTCCATTGTCATTTTTTATATCGTTTTTATTCTCTCTTTTCTTTCTTGAACACACACACACGCGCTCGTGAACATATAGATAAATAGATATTTGTTGGATTGAGGCAACTTTTGTACAAGTTCAGAATCATGGATCATTCACTATGAATTCAGTGTCAAGAGTTTGGAAAACAAGTCTGTCAGTTGTTCTTTTCCACTTTCTGGCTCTCTTTCACTTTATCTCAATATATATATATATATATATATATATATATATATATATAGAGAGAGAGAGAGAGATAGATAGATAGATAGATAGATAGATAGATAGATAGATAGATAGATAGATAGTGTTTGTGTTTGTGTGTGTTTCCTTCTACTTCAAACGTTATTCTATGGATATCTATGTTCGAGTAGACGTCCTGTTTTTGTTTTTTTTAAAACAGTCTGAATTACGTCTACTGGCCTGGGCATTCGAGAGACTTGAATGTGCTTTAGACTGCACAGCGACAGAGACCGTCATCGCCTAGTAAGTTTCAATTACCCTTCTGAAGAATGTACACCTTGCCGTTCATGACCGTGAATTAATTTAACTATGCTACGTTGTGACGCTCCTTGTGGGGGTGATCAGACAGTGGTTTCTCCTACAAAAGGAGATGCAGGTTCGAACTTTACTGGAGAAGATATTTTTCTTGACTCTCGTATGTGCATGCCGATAGACGTAATTCACGGTGTTTAAAATAAACAGAGTGTCTACTCAAATATGGGTATCCACAAAATAACGTTTGAAGTAGTAAGAAAAAATTTCGAATAAGACATCCATAGATTCCTTAAAATTACTTTTTGGTTTGCTTATATATATATATATATATATATATATATATATATATATATATATATATATATATATACACACACACTACAGACCAAACATTTGGTGGCCAGCATCTGGATTTCAAATAATCGCCTAAAATTTGAGTGTTTTTAAATTAATTTACTAGTTCACTTCGGGCCAGAGTGACTTTCTCCTTCAAAGTTTTTTAACATTTTTTTATATAATAACAAAATTAACCCATTACTGCAGTTTCCTTAAAATTTTAGGTCTTTACACCTAATCTACGTTGGTGGTTAATGCTAGGGCTGGCGGATTTATAATTTTAGATAAAGTCCTCTCAAAAAAAAAAAATATGCCATCCACTTATGGGTTAAGTATTTTCCGTATTTTTTTAGTAAGAGTTAAACGAAAGAATATATGGAACTTACTATTTATCAAATCCACTATGCCGTCCCAAAATATTGGGCTATATATATATATATATATATATATATATATATATATATATATATATATATATATAGATAAAAAGAAAGAACAGTAAGATATATAATCCGGTGTTCTTATAGATATTTTTATTTTTACAAAATAGTGTTCAATGTAAATTTACAGAGCATTAATATTATAAATTAATTGATTTAAAATATGTTTTTCCGCTACACAGTTCTAACCATGTTTCAAAAATGGAAGCTAAAACCCACGAATTTAATTTCGCAATTAAATTAAAGAAATTAGTTCCATTTCATCCTCAAATTTATATATATATATATATATATATATATATATATATATATATATATATATATATATATATATATATATATAGGTGGATTTTTTAATTATTTCTCAGTTTATTTTTCAGAATTATTCTTGAAGAGTTTCAGCGACGTGTCCTTCTGTAGTTTTCAGACACGGTGTTCAGAACGTGTATGGTAGCTGTTTCCATTATAAAAAAAAGCCGACATTTATTTAATCGGAAAGAGAATGGCGTGAATTTTTGGGTGGACCAAGCATTTTGTGAGTGTCAAAACGTGTACTACTCTCACGTATGAAATGTTATCCTAATCGGGAGTATATTGAAAACTTAAATAGCGAGCCATTTAATGATATTATCTGCAGGTTTAACATGTTGGATATGTTCAAATCTATCCCGGCTTAAGTTCTTTCTTGTCTTATAAGGTTTATATGATGCGTCGTGATAAAAGTTGCCTTCATCCTTCTAAGGTTGTCTATGAATGACGAGACTGAAAACCACTTTGCTACACACTTCCTAGAAAAGTTTGACGAAAATACATACTCGTTATACAGCGAATGTCAGCTACACCACATTAAAAAATTTCAGCATTACGTCTGGCATCGCCGAAACAAGATCTTGTCTTAGAAGGCATTATATCAAGTGTTAGAGTCCTATATTAACGATTGCCCCAATCAAATGATGGAAGAATATCGATTTTTCTGTTGCCTGGGCTGAAATGAGCCAATAATAATTAAGCATTTTTCACCTGGGTAGATTCGAAATGCATTCTGACTTGACAATCTTTTGGAGCAACATTGGCTGATTCGCCTGAATAGAATCGTCTCAATGATTTAAAAGACGTATTTTACACAAGATAGTAAGATCAATAAACAAATTCATTGGATTTTTTCTGGAGAGAGGCTGGATATCTATGCAGCAACATATTACTTATTAGCATTGGACAAAGGGAGATACTACGGGTTACTATGTTTGCTAGACATAACGAATCATGATTTGGGCGATACAAAAGTGGGGTTCCATGAAGGGGAACTTTTTTCTGATGAAGCAATTTATTATTTTAAGCTTAAGATGAAGATCAGGTGTGAAAGAGCAAATTGTTTTTTGTCCGATTCAGGGAAATTGAGCGGAATAATGTTTAGCTAGTTATGTGTAAAATGAGTTGACCTTGAGGGGCAGTTAAGAAATTGGGGCTTCAGACGACCATCGTCAGTTTTTTCAGTTTTAATTTGAGAATTATCGGTTCATTTCTTTTAGTGTCTGCATTTATTTTACTTTTCCTCTTTTCTCTGTCAGAAAATAGAAAACAAAGTTCTTTGGTTAAGCTGTAGGTCATATTCCAAATATTTGTTTCAAGTCTAATTTTTTTTTTTGTTTTTCGTACAAAAATCATTTCACATTCATTTTTAGAATAGTTACATTTTGGGTTTCTAGCATATGAGGAGCAAAACTATTACTATCTTAATTGTGGTGTGAAGTCGGCATTAAGCATTAATGAGGTATTGTTGTAAATATAATCTTATTTAATTGGCTCAGTTATTGTGACTAGTTAAGTTAATGTTAGAAAGCTTGAAGACTTGCACATTCCTTTTCATCGTTGCATTGGCGGTGTACCACATTTTCTTGTTTTTATTTCATACGCTCAGGAATTTATACTACTCAAATATACATCCGGCATAAATTGGAATGCTGATATGAAATTGTATTTTTTATTCCCAAAAGATACAACAGAAAAGTGGAGTCAAGCCCGAGATGATTTTTTTTTCAAATTACTTCGAGAAAAGAACTCCAAACAACTACAAAATCTACAGACAGTTGTTAAGAGATGAATGTAATCTGAATTATTTATTTCATGTGATTCGGCAAAAACAAATACCTGTCCTTGAACAGAAACTGATTTGGTGCCTTATACAGAATACTTACAACCGGCAATGCATCCAACTACAATGTGTTTGACAAACCCGGTTCAATGCTATCTATAAAAGAGTCGTTAACCTTACGACTCAACACCTCACAATAACACAATCCAAATCGAAACGAAGGATATCAATTTAAAGAGAAAAGTTTAAAATTTGTAAAACAGCTAGGTATAGGTATGAAATGAAACGAAAAACAAGTGTTTGGGGAACATGTCTGTATAATTCAGATTCAGCTGTATCTTGTCTAAGACCTATATAATGAAGGAATATTAATAGCGTGACTGAAGATGAAAGACGAAAATTTCACGTTCAGCAATCCATGTATTTGAAGAAGCTAAAAAAACTGCAAATAGAAACACTTTATGGTTCTTCAGCCAAACAATTAACGGAGTGGACCAATCCAAGTTCAAAACACCGTAAGGTTCTGCATACAAAGTCTATGAACAAATTCAGAAGAAAAAGGAAAATAGGTGCAGATTTGGGAAGAATCCTACTACCAATACCTGTCCGCCATTTCTATTAGAAGACAGCTGCAGTTATCTACAGATTCTAAATACGATCAAGCAACCAGTTCCGGTGTATCCAGTTCAAAACATCAGTGTGAACAGATGATGGAATGAAAGAAGGTATCAACTTTCATTAAACTCAGGAAGGACATGAGTAGGTAACATGAAGTAAGAATATGTCACCAAAATCCTAAGGCTGACTGGAATGGCAAAAATATACATTCCAAAAGCAAATCTAAATATTAAGAAATAGGAAGATTTCATTAGAAGCAAAAAATAAGATGCCCAACTACTATGTAATATCAGTCCTCTTACATAGAAGTGAATGCTGGACAATTTACCCACATATGAAGAGGAGACTTGAGGCAACAGAGATTTGGTTTCATAGAACATGAAAATAAAGTGGATATTTTAAGGGAAAAAACGTTTATACGTAGAATAGAAGCGACAGCTGAAATTTCAGCTCAAATATTCAGATATTTCTTTGGTTGGCAAAACGCTTGTGCCATGGATAAAAAAAAAACATATTTTAAAAGTTTTCGAAATTTTCAAAGAATATTCAACATTCCTTGCAGTTTATGAACAGTCCTTTATATTCTCGTTTCATTCTTTCACGTATTATTTGAGAGCAAAATCTCGTTAATATATTTGATAATATACATAAATATTAGATGGATTTAATTAGCAACTCTCATAGATTTTTATATTTTTTAATAAGCAGCTCAAAATGTAACATATTAGGAGAGGCCTAATCACTGTCAATTGCTTCTTTTGCTCGTTCACATTCTTACCTTTGAGTGATAAAACCGATTCTTGAAAACGCTACGTAACGTAAGAAAGCAATATTTATCGCACAGCATAACATCGTGGAACTATGAAGAACCAGTCGTTAAATCAACAAAGTAAATGATAAGGATAATATTCTACAGATCCCTGAAGTTTGTTCATTTTACCGACTTAAAACGAGCATCCAGTCAGTTTCACCAACTTGATTTTATGATAGTGTTTTGAGACAAAGTGAAAACACAACGAGATATTCATGTTGTACAAGCTAAAATTAGTACCGTGAAAAGGGGATGTAGGGGTTCACGTGCTGGGAATTGAGTATTATTCGTCTTTAAATTATCTCTGGGACCAATGTTAGCAAGCGGAAAGCTGATAGGGAACATCCTGTTGAGTTGGCGGGAAATAAATGAGCAAGAACAGTATTAAACCGATCGTCAAGGGACTCGTAAATTCACAAGTAATGTAGCGTCGGAAAACTTCCGGCCAAAATGGAATTAATCTAAATGGTTTTAAAACGTTCACATAGACATTGATACATATACTCATATGTGCCCATGTTTATACGCGCGCGCGCGCACACACGCACACATACAAACTTATACATGCATATATATATATATATATATATATATATATATATATATATATATATATATAACTTTAACTAGCTATATATATATATATATATATATAGCTAGTTAAAGTTTTTAAACCTTATGCCTTGTAATCATTTCAACCGATAACGTAGTTATGTATGTCCTTCCCATGGTCCGACTTATTTATTTTAAACACATTGTGCATATGAAACTTTATTATATATATATATATATATATATATATATATATATATATATATATATATATATATATATATATACGTAAGTATGTATGTATGTATGTACAAAGTCAGTGACGTCTTTGCTTCAAAGTAGTATGTAGAGAGAGGGGTCGAAGAAGTGTGGTACAAGAATAAAAGATTATTTTTCTATCAAGTTTTTCATAGCCAAAGAGATATAGAAGATAAAAATGAAGTCTAAATTCGTTCGATAAAAAATACATTTGGAAAGTTTTTTCAGAAAAAAAAACAAAACAAAACACAAAAGAGTGCGTGTAAATAATAATTAATTAATTAATTTGTTTCGGTAAGAGTGAAAGAATTTAATTGGACCTGCGTCTGAGGATATCCCAATATGCGTGCGTGTCTGCTTGCGTCCGCGTGTGTCTACATGTGCGTGTGTCTAAGCACATAGATGTAATAAACATATATTCGTTATGTCTTCATAATGTGACCATCAGCGTTACATTAATTACTCAAATTAGTATCTTCGTATTTTTATTTATTTATTTTTTTTTTTACTTATTTCACCCAATACAAGACATATGTTCACTCAAGATAGAGTGTTACTGAGTTGGAGTGTTGCAAGGAAGGGTGAAGTATAGAGTTAATAATCTATTACTTCACCCTGAGGATGATTAGGACAGATATCGATTGACCCTGGACCAAGATTGTAGTTTTCAGCAAAGAATTCTCTTGGGAGTTTGTTCCACAAACTAACAGTTCTGGAGAAGAAGCTGCCTGAATAGGACTTGCTTTTTATCAAAGGAACACAAAGGGAATGGGGTTGGGTTTCCACCGTGAACATGGCATGACGGATCCTAGCTATGCAGGTTCGAACTGTTGGCACGAACATCTGCCATAGTAATAGCGAGATAGTAGGAAAGCCTCGTAACGTTTTGCCTGTGAGGTAAGGAATACAGGGTGCAGTTAGGTGTTTTCTGGAGTGATACAATCAACCGACCATTTTCCCAGCATCTTTTGGCACGAATATACTCGTTACACTTGAGATCGACAGTGAGCTTTAGAACCAGTAGGCGTTCGGAGCAAGGAACCTCTTTGCGGGGAGGTACAGTTCAACAACTTCGACTGAGCGCCGATTCAACTCAGCACCAGAAAAAATAACTTCTTTTTCTCTATACATATATAAAAGGCAGAATGTGTGTGTGTGTGTGTTCGTTTATATGTTTGATCGGATCTCCTACATTTAGATTTACAATGTAATTATGTGCGTTCACTGCACACAAGCAGATATGGAGAATTTTCATGTCAGAGTTAATAGCGGTAGCATAATTAGAAAAAAGTCGGATTTAAGTGCTTTAAGAAAGGACAAGAATGGCCATATTTTGGTTTCGGATGCAAAAGTTATCACAATGAAAGATTCTGTCGCAGCCGAACATTGTGCTCCAAAAGCCAATCGGATTAGTGTTATTAGTCACTTGTGGCTCGCGCGATGCGTAATGCTTGCTGCTGACTGACCCATCCACGCTTCGGGGTCATGCGAGATCATGTGTGAACGAGGGGGGGGGGTCACGCGTGCGCTCATCAAGCATCCCAAATGGGGTAGAGGTTTCAGGTAGCCTACTTTTATTTCAGGATTTAACAAATCATACCATGGTTTTTAAAAAGGATCTTTTAATGTTTCAATGCAGGCATGCATTACTTTCCATGTTTACTGCATTTGCACAGTAAAGTAAACGTCAAGGCCATTTTAAAGGGGATTTACAGAGCTACATGTCAAATTTTACCAGAAAAATCATTAAAAACAAGGTGAAACTGCTGCTTTTTAGGTGTTTGTAGCCCGTTTAGCCTACTAAAGCATAGGATTGAATTCAGTGAGCAATCACTAACACATTTCACGCCAAGCCAAGTGGACAGAATCGGCTCCCCCCAATTGTCCAATTTTTCACATTTGATTGCATTTTTTTCATTCAAGGGGACACCGGGGGACTGCTATGTCTTTTCATGCCGTTTACGTGTAGCAAATAATTTTACTACTATAATTATAATTTTACTACTGCGCATCGCTGCCCCAAAAAGTTCTCGCCATTTTCATCTAAAAGTGCTAATTCATCATCCATCAGTAAACGAAATTAACATTGCTTCAAATTTTGTTCGTAAGAAGTTTAAAAACGCTTGTATTTTCAACTTTTGATCAATAAAACTACCTCATATCTCCTGGCTGCTCAAAATTTTCAAAGAAAAATGAAGCTTGAAAATCCCATTTTCTGATTGGCTGACTTTGAGAGACAGCGCTACTTCGGTGATGACTTAAATCAAAAAGGCAATGCCTATTTTGGGATAAGGGACTACATAGCTTTCATATTTATCAATAAAAAATCCTGATACAAAATCGCCAGATACTATTTTGAAACGTCATCCGCCACTGTGCACTGCTTTGACTAACCCAGCTGGAGGTTAACCAATCGTGTCAACTGTTCAAGGTTGCTGCGAGCTCATTGGCACGGTTGCAAGCGTTCAACCTTGGGCCCATCCAGTCATACGCGCGAGCAGTTCTTTTACGCACGCGTGAGCACGAGCGAACGTACGTCACCTTAGTATGTGCGCTTAAGGTCAGCTGGCCAACCGCGTCTTTATACCATAACTCGCACTCGTGTTCACACTTCTGCGATTACTGTCCCGTACTTGGCTCACTTCGCTTCTTACGGAAACCGCAAGTTGTTGATTACGTATGCAAACTGTTTTTTTTTTTTACTTCTTAGTTATAACTACATCCGTTTCCGCGTTTATCGAATTTACTTACTACCGTTTTAGCTTTACTTGAATTTTTTAAACTTCACTATTTTTGACTTTGATCCCCTTTTGATACAGTTACATACATTTTGGGGATCCTTCTAACCTGCCTACGTTTAGACTACACGTATTTTTGCACTCAAAAAACCTACATACCTTTTATTACGTTTGCTTTTTTAAAATTGGTTAAAATTCCGCCTAAGAGAAGAAAACTTTTTGGACGGCGCACGGCTGCTGCCTCCGCTATAAGAGCAGCAAGGCCAAGTGAAACTACAGAGCAAACTTCGTTGCGCCTTTCTAAAATGGCCTCATGCTCTGCTGCCCGCATCTCCACGGAAAGTACAAAGTACCGTTGAACGGACTGAAAGGCTGGCATCAGTAGCAGCAGTTATGTCATCACGACGCGCTAGACTTTCAACTGAAGAGAATTTAGTACAGAATTCACGGGACGCAATACGCGTTTCTAGGGCCAGGGCTTCCGAGTCCCCAACACAGACAAATCCTTCGGCGTTTAAGGAATGCCAGCACTACAGCATGTTCTAGAGCTTTAGAAAGCCCTGAACAAACCACTTCGCGTCGTCTTAGGAATGCTAGGGCTACATCATCTACCAGGGTTTCGGAACAACCTCAACAAACAGTTATTCGTCGTTTAAGAAATGCCAGCGCTACTGCGTCTGCCAGAGCTTTAGAAAAGTCCTGTGCAGACCGCTAACCGTCGTTTGAGGAATTCCAGATCTACTGCGTCTGCTAGAGCTTCAGAAAGCCCTGGGGTACGGCGAGCACGGCTCAACAACAATGGCCAGATCGCAAGGACAGACACTCAGCATCGCGAGTCTGCATTTAGGTGAACAGTGTTTCGCCCATGGACAACTTTACGTAGGCTGCTCCCGAGTCGGGAGTAAGGATAACGTTTACGTTTGCTCTCCAACCAACACAGCTAAAAATATTACCTACGCAGAAGTTCTATATCACATGGTCGGTCACGTTTAAACGCAATGTAAACATTTTTATGTCAGCTGCATCGTCGGTTCCTTCATTTTTGAACCCAGTTTATTTGAAGGTCGTCGTAGTATCCATTTGCCATTACTATGGCATTTCATTAAAGGTTGTCTTGCTCACCAGATGCTCCCTTATCACTTAAAACCCACCATAGCTGCATTCACACTTACATGTCGACCACGTAACCATATTTAGTTGCAGCACAAAACCAATTGGTGGGAAGGTGGATTCGTTTAATTGTCAGAGAAGTTGAGTGCGTCCACGCAATTCAGGTCTCAGCAAAAAGAAGTGGGATAATAAAAGAATAGCAGCATGCAGAATTATAATATGCATTCTCTGCCGTACACCGTTGGTGTGTTTCTCCCCTTACCATAAGGGCTGCTTTAGGTAACGCTACGTGCGCTTCATGCTCGCCTCAACTGGCTATTAAAAACTACAAAAAAAAATTGTGCCACTTACATGTACTTGCCCCGGCACCTTCCCATACATTAGAATACAATGCCATCTGTCACAACTCACAAAAAATTCCTAAGGCCCGTGTTCGTATTGAACTTGACAACTTTTAATTGGAGGTGTCTTAGTAATGGCAAACGGCTGATGCTAACATGGCTGTCCATTTCTTCCTTTTAAGCCTTGCAATTTTTTCTTCCGTTGTGCTGATAAATACCGACAACTTGTGTACATTACGTTTTTTACGTGGGCGGCCATCAGTTCTACTAGACTTCAGCCTTACATGCATGTACATAATGAGTATGGCGTTTATGACCTTCCATTCAGAGGAAGTTCACTCTCGGGCAAGGCCGGGCTTTACTGCTAGTAACCGAATAAAAGTAATTTATTAATGATTAAAACCTCAATTAGCGAATATTTTTCTTCAAATGAGGCTAGAAATTATGTAAAATATAAACCCGTTTTTTGTTTTTAATTATTTTTAATAACGTAAATCGCAAATTATTAAATTATTTTTTCTAAAAATATTTTAGAATGTTGATTTATTATTAAAAAATAAATTAAATTAGGATTTACTTATGTTAGATTTACGATTTTACATAATACCTCTTCAAATGCCTTATTTAAAGAAAAATATTTACTAATTAAAGTTTTAATTCTTTAATAAATTACTTAATAGTAAAAAAGTTATGTTTTCCTGGTGCTGAGTTGTCTCGGTGTTGCGTTGTCCCGGCGCTCAGTCAGCGGTGTTCAGTTGCCGTGCACCTGCTTCTTTGAGGGTATCAAGTGTAGGTGGAGGATCTACTCGGTGGTGATGAAAAGTTACGTTTTTGGGATGTATTGAATGATTTTTTTTTTTGGATGTTTTGAATGATACTAGCCTGCTTTTCCCCATTGGACATTGGGAATTGAGAGTTAGGTCAGATTATCTGGTATCATCTGCACACACGCACACACACACACACACACACACACACACACACACACACACACACACACACACACACACACACACACACATATATATATATATATATATATATATATATATATATATATATACTAATGATCTGAGAGTATTCTAGGACAGATCGTTCATATAACGCAGATAACGGGTAGGGCCGAGGAGAGAGCCTCAGCACCAGCATTTATCTAATGTGCCTCAGAGGACTGGCCATTTATAGACCTACATGACAGGAAAGATTTGATAGCCCAGTGATTCGATTGCTGGTCAGTGTTAACACCTTATCAAAAACCTTTGAGATATCTAGTACGATCACTCTCGAGAGGTTTTCATTATCTAGAGTTTTACTGATTCATTTTTGTAATTGGAGTGAAGAGTCAAGGTAACGAGATAGTAATAGCTCAAGTGGTATAAGTAGAAAAATTCCGTACGAAATAGACATCAGAGTATACAGTCATAGCTGTGCCCTTCATGATGGCATCGAGAGATCCCACCAAAAACTTCTAGACAGTCCAGATCCCATTCACAAAATGGTTTTATAGTAGCCCAAATATTATACACCTGCTGAGAGGAGAGCCTTCTTATGAGTTACTCTAAGGTTCGGATCTTTGACTATCAGGCGGATAAGGCCAACCCAGAAGCGTTTAACCACCAACACCCTTAATGAAGAGGTAACCAATCCAGGTTCTGCAAGAAATTACTGGCATACCACCCCAAATAAAACTATAAAGTTAACCCAGGAATTAGGCAGTAGAACTTCTCCATGTTTTAGAAATATCATATCTAAGCAGAGCCCAGGCACCGAGAGAGGCTCACTTGAACGTGAGGACTAAAATAGCTACTAAGAGAAGGGATTTTTTAAATGCTCTTACAACCTTTCAGGAAGAATTACTGAAGACAGAAGCAAGGTAGCAATATAACTAACCCTGGTAGTAATATATTTCTAACTTCATGGATGTTTTGCAGGTTATTCAAACAGAAAAAGAAGGACATCAGAAATTATTACAGTAGGGCTGGGAGTTTGAAAACAGCAATGCCTTTCACCGCTAAAGGGATTGTTGTGGTGAAGGTTACGTGGGGATGAAACATTTAATACTTTAAAGTTTTAACTTAGTTTAATCACTAAAGCACAGGAAGAGGGATGGTCAACCTAAAATATGTTACCTTCTAAGAAATATCCAATTGATAGGAGCGACGTATACAAAATTTAAAATATATGCTTTTACCATCTTCAGTCGGCACGAGAACAAGGAAATATTTTAGGCGCTTAGTATGAGTTAAACATCACAATTTCAATCATGGACGGGTGATTCGTTTCAAACAAGCTTGAAGACGGACTTCGGTTGGTATAGTTTCAGCTAATGTACCAATCGGCCTTTTTCAGATGTTTTTTGTATTTGACATCTTTTTGAGAATTTCAAACCGAATTCTTTATTCAATCCACATCTTGTGATGTCGCTTGTCTCTTCAAATGAACTTTTTACACTACACAATCCAGAGATTGAAAAGACGGCAATTAGATCCGTTTAAATAATGTTTTCTACTAGGAAATCAGTAGATTCAATAAAGGGTTAATTTCTAAACTCCTAAAAAGGTTACCAACTACAACAGATTTCTGAAGAAGGTCGGTGAACGGTGGAGGCAAAAAAATGGGAGAAAATGATATATAAATTTTTATATCGTTGTTGTCGCTTTTATCTCGTATCCAACAATTTAATTCTTTTCTTTACTGATCGATTCCTCTATAATGACGATGTTGATGACTAAGTGGACAAATTCTTGCATGGAAGAGTCGATGGAACAGTTGACTGCATGATAATGTTGGTGATGGACGAAATTGATTTTGTCGCGACTTTCTCTTTTGTCGTTTGACTTTTTTTTCTCTTCTAGTAGCTTCGAAGTTTTTGTTTCCGATGGAACACCGCCACTTGGTACGGTCTCGGGCTTGTGTTTCAAACGATTTAGATTCAATGTTGATTTGAGTTTCCCCTTGTATCTTCGAATAAGGCAACCCCGTGGTCTTTTTCGCTGAAGTAAGCTCGCTGATTAAGACGGCGTGAAAACTTTGACTCTTCTATTCTTGCTACATGTCTTGATCATCGAAGAAGGTGTTTCATAAGCAGCGATTCGATGCTTTAACAGTTGGCTCTTTCCAGGACTTTTTGTTGGTTACAAACTATTCCCATTTGAAGTTCAAGATTGAACAAAGCTTTAGCTACCTTTTTTAGCGTTCTAATTTTTGGATGTCACGACGATATAGAGTCCAGGTTTTGCAGCCATGGTAGGCCATAGTAAAGTTGTCCAAGGTTATTGGATTTCTTCTTTTGAATGACAGAGCAGCGTTTTCATCAGCATATTGAAGTTCTGAGATGTGTTGTGTGTGTGTGTTAGACGTTTAGATCGAATTCTAATAAGGTTGAAAAATCCTTTTTGCTGGAATACACGTCCAGACATATTGCCATTCATTGCTTGAACTTTAGATGTAAAGTGGTCGGCACATTCCAAACGATGAAGAACTTTCCACATAGAAGCACTTGGAGTCCTATCAAGTCTTTTTCTAAAAAAAACAAAACAAACAAAAAAAAAACAAGTATAAAGGTATTTTGTGGTTTCCTGCTTTTCTCTTAGAGTTGGACAGAAAATCATATCGATTGTGCCATGAGAAGCACGGAATCCACATTGAGATTCTGGTAGGATCTTTTTCTGTAGGCGATTTAGAAAGATCCTGGAAAAAACTTTTCCAGTGACGGAGACTAATGATATTTCTCTATAGTTCCCACAGGCTTTTTGGTTACCTTTTTTGAAGATCGTTATGATGACGACATCTTTTTATATACTTAAACAATGTTATTAAAATTAATGAAAAATTTTTTAAAACATTTTTCGTGTGAAGCGTTTCATCCTTTAGGATTTTATCGGACTAAAGCGATGTTTATGTCGATGTAGCCACACATGCGCACGCTTTTTAACTTTAATATCTGTTTTAGTATATAGTTTAACAAATGTCATTTGGTTTCTTTTTTGCTTATGTTATTACTAGCAGCATGGCCCGGCGTTGCCCGTGCTTGATTCAAAAGTCGTACGACTCATACAGCAATCGCTATCACTTGACTTAAAATATTTTTGCCCTTCCTTGCCTTTAAAGGAGTGCCCTTTGCCGTGCTGATGTTGCTACATGCCTTACTTCTTGCCTATCTCACACTGCGAATTTTTTCTAAACTCTATACTAAACATTAAATCTGTTACGAAAAAAGAACTAAACAAAATGAACACAAAACGATCAGCTTTAAAAAAGGACTCGTAACTGGAAAAACCGAATGAAAAAAGAATGTTAACAACAAATACTTTTTCACACCCATCCCAGTTCTGTGGAATTAGAATCAACGTTGAGTTTAAGCAAGCGAATGAGCCAATTGGAGTAAAGTGACATGCAGATTTAAATTTTTCCCACTTGTGACGAATGCAGCTATCGATTTTTTTTTGCATGCTAGCATGCTAGTTAACATTCGTGTCAGTCAGCTGTTGGCTCTCACGCTGCCCAATAAAATCTTCCTGCCTATTCGTAGCAGCCAGCTATAGTCTCTCACTCTGGCCAGTACAAAATGGCCACAAACTACATGAAAACTTCCGTAGAAGCATGAAAAATGCAAAGTCGGTCTTGGCCATTCTGCTAACTTGGAGCATGTGCATGTAAATTTTGGTGCAAATCCGTTGAAAATTGCGGCCGTGCATTCGTTACACACACACACACACACACACACGCGCGCACGCGCATGCTGCCTATAATAGATAGAGATTAAAATTTAAAATATTTCAAAATAGAAGAGTGGACCATTCTGATAATTCCGAAGAATCAAAATATATTATTCTACTTACCAACTTTGTATTTTTATATTTATTAGGCATGGGTTGCAATACAATACAATATTTGGGAAAGAATTTAAAGTATCTTTTTCATTAGCCTTTTAAAGCTGCTTAAGTTATGCGCTCATTTTATTCATATATATATATATATATATATATATATATATATATATATATATATATATATATATATATATACACTTACCAGTTTTAATGCTATCCTTTCAGTCTGCCTTTGTAAATGTGTTCGTCTGGTAAACGTACGCGTGTTTAGTTTTATGTATAACATTTAAATAAATCTCATTTTCGTATAATTTGAAGCTGTGTTTGTTGTTAGTATTTGTTAGCTGATGTATTCGGTAAAAAATGTCGAAGTGAAAGCAGGAATTTGTAAATCACGAGTTCACAATAAATGGCTTAAAAGGTAGCGTTGCCTTTGATTTTGTCAGGGATCATCTTTTATATATATATATATATATATATATATATATATATATATATATATATATATATATATATATATATATATATATATATATATATATATATATATATATATATATATATATATATATTAAACTGTCATAACCGATTATGAATATGTGTTTTGTAAATATTTTATACGACATAAGGGTGCTTACATTTAGTGTATAAAACGTATATGCAAATGTAAAAACCGCTTATGGGATAGACATGGTATTAGTTTATACACTAAGTGTTTATATGTATTAGTTGAAGCTGGGGAATATGGTATTTAGGTCAGTCTTGGTGGGTTTAACAACGGGATATAACCCAGAAACTAGACAACATTATATCGATTTACTTAGCCTAATGGGTTACAAGGCTTTGTTTTTATCATTTCACCTCAAGCAAAAACCACTAAGAAGTAAGGAGTTTATGAAAATTAAAAGGTTGCGTGTTTGTGTGTATTTTCGGTGCGGTGCATGTTCACATATGCACATAAACACAAATAAAGAAGAAGAAGCATACCGAAACTTGGGGTTGCTACGGCAGACCGTTTATTCGTTTTTAGAGAGAATTCTCAATTTCTCTTGGGTATGTATGTTTTCTTTTTTGGTTCAGCATTTAGAGAAAGGATAAGAATACTTAAAATTGTCGAACTCAAGTCAGCTTTGGGCTGGGTTAGAATGACCAAATTAATTACTCAATGAGTAGAGTTGCAAGACACGTTCAAACGCCGTCATTGGAAAGTGGAAAGATAGAGTCAGTAGACAGGGGAAACTAACGTGTCCTAGCGGGACCGTTCGCTTTGGACGTTCTGATACATTTGGCGAAGCCAAGTGAAGTAATCATATTTATGGTTTCTTTACTCTTAGCATCACATGAAAAAAGAAAATGTATGTCTTCTTCTTCTTCTTCTTCTTCTTATTATTATTATTATTATTATTATTATTATTATCATCGATTCTATTTCATTTTCCTACAAGTTACTGAGTGAGAAAGAAATAAGGAGGCCAATAAAAGAAAGAAAAGAATTCAAAAACACAGGAGATGTCGACTGACATTGCATTTAAATCTTTCAAAATCTAAGTTGATTGAAGAGAGAACATTGAGAGAAGAAATTATTATAGAACTTACGGTTACATATAGCAATTTCAACCCAATTGCCAATCTAAGTCGAGGTATCAGTGGCTAAAGTCGTGATTATCTGCGATTCGAGCTTGTTAAACCTAGATTAAAAAAAGGCGACCAATCATGTTCCAGTCTGGAGTAAACGAGAGATAAATTATTATCAATTCAAGCGGGTGGATTAGTTTGAAATTTGACACATAAAGAGTTTGGTCACCTGTAAATGGTTTTATGGAGAGAAAAAATATGATGGTAAAAAACATGAAATTCATCAAATATGACACTATATATGATAAATGGTCAAATATTATACTATATGATTAGATTGTCAAAGAATCCCGGTTTTGAGTTGGACGGAAAGTAGGATCATGAAAAAAAACTTTTTTCTTCAATCGCATTGTTTTTATGTGTATAAAACTTTTTTTTATATATTGAAAGATAAAATTATATTTATCAAAACAAATTTGAATAACATATTTTTTGTTTCATGATATTTAATATTGATTAAAACGAAAGATAAAAACAAATTTAACATGACGTATGCATAAAACTCAGAGAGGTTTTCCATATACAAAGAATTATAAGGCAGACAATTAACAACAGAGAGAGAGAGAGAGAGAGAGAGCGAAATAAAGAATAAAATAATATAATACAAAAAGGAAAATTAGAAGAGGAAAGGCAGTTCTTCGATTTTTTCTTTTTCTTAAAGGGAATAAAATTAAGTGTAGAGAAGGGAGTGAAGAATTTAGACATTATTTTAAGACATTTTTATGGTTATACATTCTTTTTATAGATACAAATATTTAAGTAAATGCTCTGTTTATAATAAACAGTATTAACAACATTTACCGGCCTGAATGTCCGAAAAATTGTCATAAAAGACGTGCGTCCTTCGACAGAAATCGAACCTGCATCCTATACGGAACCGTCATATAGCCTGGCGTGCTTTTACCGATTTTGCCACAGAGGAGCGTTTCGGTTAGCAAGGTCGATTTTACTGTTTTTAAACAACAATATTTCATGATTTTCTCGCGTACATTAATATCTGCTCGATGCGTATCCAAATGTAAACAAATGACATCACACATTATGAAATGGACAAAGTCCGCCAATTATTTTAAAACATTTTTATGTTTATACCTTTTTGTTTTGTTTTTTTGTTTGTTTTTTTGTTTGTTTTTTACGTACGAGAATCGGTGTCTTAACAAAGACAGGAAAAAGAAAGGAAAAAAGACGAATGGAGTAAAAAAATAAAGACAGATAAGAATTAGGGGTGCAGAAAAAATATGAGATAAGTCTGGGAAAAGGAAACAGGAAAAGAAAAACACAAGAACGTATAGAATATAAATTTTCCATAACACGGGGATAAAATATTGAAATGTATAAAATAAAGGGAAAAATATATAATATAAAGAAACAAATTCTGTCCGAGTAAGTAATGAAAAAAGAAACGACAGAAAGCAAACTGGGAAGTACAACGAATAAAGAAACAAATTCAGTCCAGAGAAAGCAGGGGAAAAAGAAACAGGAAAAATGAAACTGAAAATATAACGAGTAAAGAAGTCAATCAATCCAGACGAACATCAAATATGCATGTTAGCACATAAAAAATGAAGGAAAATTGAAGGTGATGTGAACAAATTGGAAAGAAAATTAAAGGTATAAAAGAAGTGAAAAATAAATGATGTAGGGTTTGCAAGAATGAAAAACCGAAAGGCAGAGGAAAAGAAAATGTAGATGAAAAGCGAGTAGGGATGTCAAAGTAGAAGGGACAGTAGTTGAAAGGAAAGAACATGGAAAAGAAAAGGCGGTGAATGGCGGGAAAAAAAACGTTTGAAATAAAATGAGAAATAAAAAAAAAACATGTAGAAGGAAAGTGAGTGGTATTTCAGTGTGGGGGGTAAGAGTTGAAGGGAATCGAAAAATATGGAACAGAGTGTTGTGATTTCAGGCAAAAAGTGACGGTTAAAAGAAATTGGAAAATAAAGATTGTGTGGAGGACTATTTGAAAAATAACAATCATGTAAATGAAAGAAGAGTTAGATTGCAGGGATAAAAGTGATTTAAAGATTTTGAGAAACAAAAATCATAGAAAGAAGATTTAGATGACTGGGAAAAAGGGTAATTGAACGAATTTTAGAAATAAAAATCAAAGAAAAGAAATAATTGCTGGGAAATGAGCGAATGAAATAATATGACAAATAAAAATTATGGAAAAGATTGCAGGGAAAATGTGATTGAGAAATAAAAATTCATGGAAGAGAAAGAAGTGTTAGAGTGCTAGGGAAAAAGTGACTGAAAAAAATTGACAAATAATAAATAAGTATTTTCGAGAATTTTTCTATATTTTTTGGAAAGGAAAGAAATTTTCTTAAAGAAATAGAAAAATGAAATTACCTATAGAAGGAAAATTTGCAGAAGAAACTAAGGATAAAAATGAGAATAAATTCAAGTGAGAATCTTGAACAGGAACATGGAAACGTTAATAAAAAAAAGGTAAAAATATCATAGAAAATATAAGTACGAGAAAAACAAAGAAGAACTACAAATAAGACAAAAACCTTTTTCTAAAAGAAAAAAATAAATAACTGTGGTTTGGCGAAAGAATCATCGCAATCCTCACTAGGGCCAAACACCCGTTGAGACTGGCGCCGAAATGAGTAACATCCTAGCCCTCTCTACTTGGTTGCAGGCGTCTGACTGATTACGTAATCAACATACATGCCATAATCTAATTGACCAGGGGCGATCAAATTTATGAGGGCAACGATTGGCTTTCCCGCCGCCTTGTAGGTGTCAGGTGAAATATTCCAACACAAAGGATAGATGAACGACATTCCCTTTACTTAGGGATTTAGAGAACCCAAATCTATAGCAATAAGTTGAAATCTATGTAAACGTCAAGGGAGAGAATTTTCCATATATGTTTTGCATAAGGCTATATATACATATATATTAGGGAAAAAACTATAACAATGTGTAAAATGTTTTCGTGTAACGCGTTTCGTCTTTTAAGATTTCATCGGACTTAATCCAAAAGGATTAAATGCGTCACATAAAAGTTTTTCCACTTTGCCATATATTTTTCTCTAAAATTGTTTTTGATATATAAAATAATATATATATATATATATATATATATATATATATATATATATATATATATATATATATATATATATTTGCCGGTGCGATGGATTAAATCAAACGTCTAAATTACGTAAAATGAAAATAAAACTGACATCTTATTTTAGCAGATATATTTGCCAAAATCAAACAAAATTACCTTAAAATACTAAAGAGAAAATTTATTCAATAAAATCGCCATTGGTTTCAACCACAGCCTGCAGACGTCTTTGGAATCTTCTGCATCTCTTCTAGACAGTCTTCTTGTGTAAGTTGCTGAATGCTGCCATAATCCTTGCTTCAGTTCATCTTTGGTGTTAAAATGAGTTTTGTTTGTCTCTCAATCAACTGCACCCCACACATAATCATCAAGGGGGTTGCGGTTAGGTGACCAGATGTAACGGGTGATGTGGTCGCAGAAATGACAGCGATGACTGGGTTCTCCTGTTTGTGTGACATGGTGCAGTGTCCTGTTGCCAGACATAGTGTCTTCATCCATCAGCCACCCTCTTGACCCAGGGCAGCACTACCTCCTCAAAGCACTTGATGTAGGTCTCCGTGTTGAGTCTTAGGCCCTCACCAAAGTGAGCTCTTCTCTTATCAGAACGATCACAGTGAGTTTTCCGAGCTGCCGTACCTTCATATTTACCATTAGACTCACTCAACTCTTTCTGAATCCTTTGTACTGTCACCCCAAAACTCTGAAATTGGATCTTACGGCGAGAATGCCAAGCAATACAGCATGCTCTTTCGACATTTCTGGCGTAGTGAATTGCGTCATGATGATCTTTTTCTCACAGACGGTGCCCAACTGGCCCTACTATGCTGTGAGGCCGACAAAATCAAAAACAAACAACGCGCATGCGCGAAACTCAAAATATAAATCGCGACAATTTGCCCATCGCACACTCTGTGTGTGTGTGTGTGTGTGTGTGTGTGTGTGTGTGTGTGTGTGTGTGTGTGTGTGTGTGTGTGTGTGTGTGTGTAAAAATAGAGATAAAAAAATTATTTGACAACATAAATATAAATTAATTTTAATCGAACCAAGAGCAATTCCTTCCCATAGGAAATATAAGTAATTTGTGCTGAATCATTTGGAAATACTAACTTCAATGTTGGCATATTGTATTTGTTCCTTTAAAGAGACAGAAAGAAGCCGAAAAGAACGTAGGAGATTGACAAGGCAATTGAATCATTATTGTATTATGTATTATGAAGACCTAAAGGGAAAAATATCAATCTGAAATATTTTCAAGTTGACACCAGAATTTGTATAAAATTTCAGAAGAATAAAAATGAATTTGAAAGACGAAGGGAAGTTTGTGTGTTGATGATCACGCATATTTCTTTTGGATCTATGAAAAAAAAAAAAAAACTTAGTACAAAAGGAAAAAACGAAAATTAATAAAGGGAATGTGTTACGCCAGGTGTTTGAGTTTTTACATCGACAAAAAATGGGGGGTGGTAATCTGAAACCATGCAACGGGAAGATTGTAAAACGCAAATTTTGGGTTCAAGACAATAATAGGTTTTAAATGATTTTTAAGGAATTGGATTTGTTTTCTGTAAGGAACGAATCTTTAAAATTCTTATTTTTTAAAGTCCAGACAAAATGTAATAGATCAGCTCTAATTCTGATAGTTTGAATGAGGGAAATTAATTACAACATCTCACTAGCCTCACACTCCCCAAAATACTGTATTAAAATGGCATACATTGACATACAACCTTGTAGGATATGGTATAAATATTATTTACCGTTAAACCTGTTTATTATTCTGGTAGTTATAAGATCTTTCTTGTGGTGCTAAATGTTAATACGTTTTTTATTGGGGGAATTCAGCGCTAAGTGTATTTGGGGGAAAAGGACTTCGTTAAATTGACGTTCGCCCTATACGTTTTCAGCAATTGAATTTTATAAGCTGCCTGATTGCATTACACGAGGATTGAATAGCGACTTGATTCGGTGATTAAGCAGTATATCATCCAAAGTAATTCTCCACGTTTCAATTTTGATTCGGAAGGTTAGAAGCTGTGTTCACATGTACTTGTTACAGAATAAGTGAGAAAGAAATATAGAAAGTTACTGAGTGATAAACAAACACAATGACTTAGACTAGTTTACTAGATACATAAATGCATACTGCCAATGCAAATGTTCTAATAGATAGATAAATAGATATTAAGTATCGCTGTTCACGAGCTTGAGTTACCTGTGCAATTAATGACTGCTAAGAATACATTATCATATGCAGTGTACAAATAAAATGAAATTTAAGAAAGACTGTGTAGCCCCGCTTTTCAAGTATTAATCTTAATCATTCTACTAATTATTGGCATCTATACAACACAAAAATATTTGCATCACCAAAAAAAAAAAAAAAAAAAAAAAAAGAAAACTGAAAAGAAAATTTTAAGAGAGAGAGACAGGGTGGGGAGAAGCGGGTGAGAGAGAGAGGGAGATGCAGTGAGAGTGCGCGGATTTATAAGAACAAAATATAGAGAAGAAAAAACAGAAATACTGAAATCTGGTATTTGAATGTGTGTGCATATTTGTGTACATATTAAAAATAAACCTTGTATAAACAAAATAAAATGTGTTTGAATTCTTTTATCCAATATATTCAGCCTATTTTTTAATATTCTTATCTTTTATTTCGAAGTGATTTTTTTACGAATGTGATGAATGAGTGATAAAATAATTACAAAATATTGTTCTAATGTAACTGTAGACAATGATTTAAAATAGCCAACATTTTCTGCTTGTAAAGGCAGAGTTTCAATTTCTCTGGAAAGTAAAATTTCGTTTTCTGTCAGATATTTGAACGTTGTCTGCAGGCTTTCTAACGCATAAAAATGATTTTTTTTTAATTTTCAGATCAAGATTAAATTCAAGGCCTAACTGAAAATTTAATAACAGCAAACTTACTAAATACACGAACTGATTTATGTCTGGCGGGGTGCTTTTCATTGGCTTATCAGTTTTCAATATCTGGACCAGCGACATCTTCCATCTTGCAATTTTCGCATTGTTGATCTCTCTTACCAAGGATTCGATGATCAGTTGGAATTAAATTCTCCCCTATATGACTCCTTCTCTTTTGTGCACAGACCATTGGTTTACAGGTTTGAATTCCTGTCGTTTGCACAATTTCCAACCGATTATATTTCCCTATTTATAGTTATGCATATTTTTGTATTCCTTCTAAAACTATTTTGCTTTCACTTATTACGTCATTGACCGTTTATTTCCTCTTTTTCTACATTTATTATTTTGTTGTGTCCTGTCTGATTTGGCTTTCAGTTTATCTTACGAAATTGTTCTGGACAGCCATTGATAGGAACTCAGTCACTTTTTTTCAAATGTGCTTTTCGCAATCATTTCAAATCACATACAGCTTCCTGATAGGTAAATTTCTTTGAAATAGCAATCACAATGACAGATGTAAAAACGATATTCATGTTATTACAATTGATCTTATTTACTGTTTTATCAATTATTATTCGATGTTATATCAACTTTTCATTATAAGAATGTAAACATGTATTTGCATTTTTGATTTATTTAAACGAAGCATTATTGTAATAGAGACAAAATCCAATAAGTATTTCAAAGATCACCATGTCGATGGAGCAGAAAGCTAAGAATGAACACACTAACAGTGTTTTGTATGACTAGCTAGCTAACCACAACTCTACAATGCGTTGTGGAATAATGTATTATTCCATCTACGACATTTACGCGCGCGAGTTTCCTCCCTTTCTTTCACACTCGCGGGCGCGCGCGCGTTTGACAACACCCCTTTCTCCCTCGTTCGGTCTAATACAGTAGTAACTGTTTTTGGTCGACAGTTGGCATAGCAGCAAATTAGATTTTTGAAATCTTGCCGCGAAAAATTTGTGACGTCAACAACAAACTGTTGTTTCAGAAAAGTCAGTGGTGATCCAGACTCGTACCTAAGCAGACTCATTTTTAGCCATGTCAATATGCAAGGTTGGCAGACGAGGGATATCTTACAATGCAAATACCAGATAATTAATTCCTCGTCATTCAAAGTCCTTCTCCGAGACGATGCAAAACATCCAAAATATTAATTCGTCGTCCACTTTGGGTCTCGTCATAAATCTGTTTTGAACCAGTACAAAAAAAAAGAGAAAAAAAATATATACACAACATTTCACTCACATTAGCAAAAAAACTCGCAGTGAGTAATTTTTCCTTGTATGTATATTATCATGAACATTGATTTATCTGGAACCTTTCTTCTTCTGCAAGAACTTTTCCCGCCTTTAGCCATCTTGTTTTTTATATTTGGCGCGGAACCTTTTCATTGATCCCTACTACGGGATAATTTACTTGTTTTTCCTGCATTTAATAAAATTACTCTTATTTGGAATCAGTCTTTTCTGTCATTCTGTGTCGGCTATCTTAATATATTTTATTTTATGCACGTGTGGATTAACCACATTTCTTCGTTGTTCATTCACGCATATTTTTATTTTTTTACTTTGCTTGTAGACTCGGTAGTTTAGTGTAATTGTCTGGCACAATCTTAGTAATAAACCAGCACTGCACCCTACCGGGCCTGCAACAAGTTTGTGACCCGAGACGTGAATTGAACACGCAATAATTTTGCAACCTTGCCAACATAATTGTGAGCAAGCTGAAATATAAACGTGCATAAATTCGATAGCCAGAATGACGTCTAATGACTCTGAAGAGTTGGCGAACATGACCGCCGCCGTCGCTCCTTTTCCCCCTTTTCATGAAGGGAATATAAAGAACTGGTTCCTGCAAATGGAAGCTATCTTTACAGTCAGAAGGATTACAGACCAAAAAACAAAGTTTGGCCACGTGGTGGCGGTTTTGCCACCCGCCATTGTCGACGAAGTAGCAGACTTCCTAGAAGCCGTTCCTGAAGTAGAGCCCTACGCCCGGTTAAAGAAGCGATCTTAAGGAGAATGGGCCGTACGGAGGAATCATTAATCCGGGAACTATTTAGCAACCTAACTTGCGATGGCAGGACTCCCTCAACTCCTTCGTTATATGAAAAGCCGACTCGGCTTAAAAAATACCATAGCTGACTCTATATTGAAAAGCTTGTGGCTGGACCGTCTCCCCACCACCATTACCCAGATATTGGCGCCTATGTCCGAGAACACCCCAATCGACCAGTTAGCGGACGCCGCTGACCGTATTTTCTCGCAACTGGATCATCAGACAACGCCAGTACACAGTGCTGAAGCGACTGGGGACCACAGGTCCTTGGAAAAAACAGTGGAGGATTTGCAACGCCAAGTTAGAGATTTAACGTTAGCTATAGAAAGCCATGGTCGAAGTCGGTTCCCTTCCCGCCGGCGCTTCAGAAGTCGACCACGCTCGTCCAGTCGGAACAAGGATGCCACTTCTACTATGTGTTACTACCACCGACGATTTGGGTCTGCAGCACACTACTGCACCAAGCCGTGTTCCTATACTGCGGTCGCGGAAAACGAAACCACCAGCGAGTGAAAGCGACTAATCTCGCTGGCAAGGCATTTTCATCGAAGCTTAGTCGCCTTTTCTACGTGACGGATACACGTAATAATTTACGTTTTTTGGTTGACACCGGCGCTGCCATTAGTGTCTTACCCGTGCGTGATAAAGCACGTCAACAACCTTTCCAGCTCCGCCTACAAGCAGCAAATGGTTCCAGTATTAATACTTACGGTACGAAGTCCCTTACCTAAACATAGGAATGCGACGAGACTTTACCTGGAATTTTACTGTTGCTGACGTCCAGATGCCGATATTGGGTGCCGATTTCCTGGCGCACTATGATCTAGCCGTTCGAATGAACAATCATTCTTAACAGACAACTTAACAAGACTGTGTGTTCTTGGCACTTACTCTAAACTTACCACCACTGGCATCACCGTGGCAACTTGCCACAATAAAAGTACTTAGATTTATTGAATCAGTACCAGGACCTCCTGCGTCCTGCTGGATCTATTGATTCAACTAAACATCAAACACAGCACTTTATTAAGACCACTGGTCAACCTGTTTTTTTCCGTCCTCGTCGTCTAGCACCTAACAAATTAAAATTCGCAAAAGCTTTCGACGACATGCTACGAGAGGGTGTTATTCGTCCGTCCGACAGTCCCTACGCTTCCCCTCTTCATTTGGTACCTAAACCAGGAAAGGAAGACTATAGAATTTGTGTGGATTATAGAAGATTGAATTCCATCACCGTCCGGGATCGTTATCAATCCCCCACCTCCACGATTTCACTTCTGGTTTACAAAGGCGCAAAGATTTTTACTAAAATAGATCTCGCAAAAGCATATTATCAGGTGCCAGTAGCTGCTGCTGATGTCCCAAAAACTGCTGTCACTACACCTTTCGGTTTATTTGAATTTTTGAAAATGCCTTTCGGCCTTTGCAACGCAGCACAGACCTTTCAGCGTCTTATGGACGAGGTTCTGCGTGGACTCCCTTTTGTTTTCGATTACATTGACGACATTCTGATAGCTAGCGAGGACGCTGCCTCGCATAAGCAACACCTACACGAACGTTTGTCTCATTACGGATTCCGTCTAAACCTGGACAAATGTGTCTTTGGATCAGACCATATAGAATTTTTAGGACATCATGTCGATGCAAATGGAATTGCCCCTATAACTGAAAAGATTAAAGCTATCACTGAGTTTCCCGTCCCTGTTTCCATTAAACAGTTGAGACGCTTTAAAGGGAGATCAACTTTTAATCGAGATTCATTTCCGAACTGTTCTAACATTCTGACTCCCCTTACCAACTTATTACAGAAGAAGAATAAGACTATTATGCTTGAGAATGAAGCCTTGGACGCCTTTCGAGCAGCTAAAACCGCTCTAGGCAATTTTCTAAGCTCAGTTTCTTAGAGGACGACCCTCAATCGGATATCTACCTGACCACTGACGCTAGCGAAACAGCAATAGGCGCGGTCATTGAACAAGTCAGTCCTTCTCAACGTAAACCCATAGCGTTCTTTTCCGCTAAACTTTCTCCTGCCCAGTCACGCTACAGTACCTTTTCTCGTGAACTGTTGGCTATTTTCGTGCTATTAAGCATTTCAGACACCTCCTCGAAGGTAGGTCCTTCGTTATCTTTACGGACCACAAACCTTTAACGTCCATTATGTCCACCAATTCGGACAAATACACTTCGAAATCAGATATCTGGACTATATATCTCAATTTACTACTGATATTAGGTACATTAAGGGGTTCGGATAACACTGTTGCCGATACTCTCGTACTGAGATGTTCGGCGTGCATACTGATGCACTCAGTCAAGACTTGATCGCCGACGAACAGAAAGCGGACATAACTCTGAAGCAGGTGTTATCCGACACTTCTTTGGAACTTCAGAAATGTCCAGCTCCTTTTTAGTAACAAGGTCCTATACTGTGATGTTAAATCCAAATCCCCAAGACCTTATGTTCCTCCGTCTCTTCGTAGACAAGTTTTTGACCACCTACACGGACTCTCACACCCCTAGCAAAAGAGCCACAGTTAAGTTAATTTCGGACCGTTTCGTTTGGCCGAATATGAACGTTCACATTCGTGAATGGGTCAATACATGTTTACAATGTCAGAAGTGTAAGGTGCATAGACACACAAAATCTCCTGTGGGCACTTTCAGCGAGCCTGATGCTCGTTTTACTAATATACACCTGGACTTAGTTGGGCCCTACCAACCTGCCATGGTTATTCCTACCTTCTAACTATAGTGGATCGTTTTTCCCGATGGCCTACTGCCATCCCTGTCAAAAAAATACCACTGCTGTAACTGTCAAAAAGCTATTTTACGCGATTGGATTTCGATTTTTGGGACTCCTAAAGTGGTTACTACAGATAGAGGAGCACAGTTCCAGTCGTGTCTTTTCAGGAATTCACTGAACTCCTTGGTGCAAAGCATATACGTACTACAGCGTATCACCCCTGTGCTAATGGGCTGGTGGAACGATTCCATCGCACCCTTAAAGGCTTCGCTATCAACGAAGCATGAGAATAATAATTGGGTCGATGAATTACCCCTCATCCTTCTATCGTTAAGAAATATTCTTAAGGATGACTTGAAATGCTCCCCTGCAGAGCTTGTATTTGGTACTTCGTTATCTTTACCTGGCCAATATTTTTCACCAGCTGTGACCACACCACCAGTTTCTTCCTCTTTTATTCAGGACTTACGCCTTAAAATGGCAAACTTATGCTATACACCACCGCGGCACTGCCCGAGTGATATCTATTTACCGCACCAGCTCAAGGACTGCGAGTTTGTATTTGTACGTAACGACTCTGTTAAGCGGCCTCTTACGCCGGCCTACACAGGCCCATACCGCGTTCTTAAACGCGCGGACAAATATTTCCAAATACAAAAAGGTATTCACACCGACAACGTTTCAATAGATCGGTTGAAACCTGCCTTTATAGAGAAACCGTCGTCTCATACTACTTCCCAATCAACTCCGCAAGTTCAGGAGAATTTCAAGACACCTGTTTCTCTCGACAAGCCCTAAGTATACCAGCTCCGGTCGAAAAGTCACCTTTCAAAGAAATTTGAAACATTCTACTATTATTAGTCAAATGTCTGCGACATTTGATCCAGGAAGGAGGGCTGTGTGGAATAATGTATTATTCCATCTACGACATTTACGCGCGCGCGAGTTTCCTCCCTTTCTTTCACACTCGCGGGCGCGCGCGCGCGTTTGACACCCCTTTCTCCCTCGTTCGGTCTAATACAGTAGTAATTGTTTTTGGTCGACAGTCAAACGACCTGCTATGCAAATTAGATTTTTGAAATCTTGCCGCGAAAAATTTGTGACGTCAACAACAAACTGTTGTTTCAGAAAAGTCAGTGGTGATCCAGACTCGTACCTAAGCAGACTCATTTTTAGCCATGTCAATATGCAAGGTTGGCAGACGAGGGATATCTTACAATGCAAATACCAGATAATTAATTCCTCGTCATTCAAAGTCCTTCTCCGAGATGATGCAAAGCATCCAAAATATTAATTCTTCGTCCCTTTTGACTGGAAATGCTTTTTTCCAGTCAAAGCGGAAACGGCTCTTTCGCGCTAATATACACTCATAAGAAAAAATCTCGCTGCAGACTTATTCTTCATTTCAAACTCCTGTCACTTGTATAATAATTGTCGATTAACAGCCTGTGATTTACGAAAAAAAAACAAAAAAAACAACTGAAATAAAATGAAAATTAAGTAAATATTGAGAAGAATTGACGTTTTGTGTATGTTTTATTTAGGATCCAAATGCGTTGCCTTTCACTGCTTTTTTTTTTTTGGTGGAGGTGGGGTTAAATAATGACTGTATTGCGCAAAGATGAACTAGAATTCAGTTCTCATTTTCCAGTATTTTTGTATCAACATTCAACTTTTGTTGCTGTCATTATAGATAATACTGTTCGGTTTAATTTTAAGGACTTCTTTAATTTCGGTAACTGTTGAGGAAAAACTAAGATTATTTTGGTTGACGTCAATTATATGAAATCACATCTCAAAAAGATATCGGTCGACGCAATAAATCATTCAGACAGGTATCTTCTGATTATATAAGATTCAAATGCAGATTTCTATTACAGTGGTATCACATTACCATTTAACTCACTAACCAGGATGATGGCATTTCTTGTTGACTGTCGATAATATTGAGATGTAATTATTATTATTATTATTATTATTATTATTATTATTATTATTATTATTATTTCCTACTATTTCCTATATTAAAAAGATCTTATCTCAAATTCTGTATCAACTGTAAATAAGGATAACTCCCAGCTTAGGAGGCATGGATAGTGACTCATAGTGAGGAATCGGAGAGCCGAGTTCGAATTCCAGTCGAATCCATTACATTCACTTACGTGCTAATACCCTTGGGAAAGTTATGAATCCTATTCTTCTCCCCTCAGTTATGGGTAAATAGCAGAACAGACCGGGTTCTATAGCCTTGGATGGCAACTGTTCTACCGCAGAAAGAAATGGTAAGCCTACTGCATGAAAAAAACTGCTTCGTCAGTCATATATCGAAAGTTACATGATCGCCTATGCAGGTATCACGCATGGCACATAACTGACCCTCCTAGTTAGATGAGAGTGACGAATACTATATCATTTAAAATTTACCGAGATTTAGTTGTGCCCTTAAAAGATGCAAGCAATGTCTTTTCAATGGTCTCAGAGAGGAAAAAAAAATGAATCTGTCAAAATGTAGAAGAATATAATTTAATTGGAAATGTTTCGTGATAACATTATAACCAAACTTACTTTAGATGTTTACATTCAATATTTTAAAATGGCAATCTGATAATTATTTTGCTGATAACATTTTGAATTGACTATTGGAAAATACAAATACAGTTTATCAACAAATATAATAATAATAATTCATATATTAACAGAGGCTTGTTCGAACGTACATGCAAGTAGTACAATGTAGAGCTGCTGAAAGGCAATTTATAATTCAATTTCAGGTTTGTCACATTCACTTACGCACAAATGTCCTTGTGAAAAGTATGAATCTATCTTCTCCCTCCAGCTATGAGTTAAATATTAGAACTTGTATCAGCAGAAATCATTGTTATTCTCAATAAATTAATACAATATTCACTCACAAAAATAATTATTCTTACAATCCAAAATGTTTCGGTTTTAAATGGTCTACAAATGGTTTATAAGCCGTAAAAAACAAAGCAATCAATCAATCGTACATACATACGATAGTCGTAACATTTTCAGTATTCGTGTGGAGTAACAGTCTACACAGGAAATCTACCAGCCACGTAACACTGCACTAAAACACTAATGCCTGCGTAATTATAGTGCGTGCGTGCGTGCGTGCTATTAGTTTTTGTACGGGAGTATTTTTTTTTATCTAACTTTATAATGTTAAGTTATACAGATTTCGATACAAAGCCATTTCATGTGCAGTTAAAAGCCACGGTTCAAGTAATGTGTCTATCAAGATTGCAGAATTACATGTAAATCATTTCATAACATTAAATAAATCCCAGAAAGAGACCAACTTAGATTACCATGAATAGAGATAAGCAGATAGAAATGAACCAATATGGATTGGGGAGAAAGAAATGATATTAGAGTTTGATATGGTTTTTGATTTATATTAGTAGAAGGCCATTTGATTTTTTACTGCCTACTTGCTTGATGAGATCACTCATTTTTTTTCAGCAAATAGATCACACGACACATCATAACAGATTAAGGCTTCAAAATAGAGCGAAATCGGAGATAAAGAAATGAAACAAAATCTCGACAACACCAAAATCACCATAACGAGAAAAGAAAAGAAAAAAGAGCAATATTCATAATTATGATGATATTATTGTTTCTAAAATATTTTTGAATTTCAATGTTTTTTCTTTTTTTTAATACTTACATACATTATTTCTTCACCCGCTTTGATACTGCAAAAGTGTGAACTATGTTAGGCAACAGCTGGTCGATAATTTAGCCTGTTCGTCACGCCTCTCTAACTGAGGCTGTCTTTTAGATGTGTCACTAGAAGTTTTGGGCTATAAACAAACATACATATCAGGCAATAATAATAATAATAATAATAATAATAATAATAATTATAATTATAATAATAATAGCTAAAGAGTAAAGTTTGATGGCAGTAATGATAATAATAAAGATATTGCTTAAAGAAAAATACGATAATTATAAGAGTAGAAAGAGCAAAGACAATTTTGTTACTTTATTATTAGTAGCAAAAACCATGTAAAGTTCATAATTATATACATATTTAGTAAGCGATTGTTGTGCAAATAAACAATAATCAATAATTCCTTCTTACATTGATATTAAACTAAAAGCAAAAATGTTTTTCATAAAAAAGAGAAAATCCTATATACAAGTAAAAACTAACTGCAAACAATATTTTCAAAAAAATAAAAAGAGAATCTTAAAATGAATACTAATCGCTTGTCTAACTCATTTCTCACTGACAGGAATGAACTGAAAATAATGTAAAAATCATCTTTGATTCTTACAAAAACATTTTTGATTTATAACTTATATTTACTTTGAGAACGTCGAAGTTTGAGGTTTGGTTTGCAGTAGATTTAAAAAAAAAAAAAAAAGTAGATATAGATGTAGAAAACAAGTGACCGCTTTCTTAGTTTGAACAACGCCGGCGTTTACTTGAAAAGTATGAAACGGAGTGGTCGTCCTCACAGAAAACAACTCCCAGGACAGACATGGCAGTGAAATCCCCCTTCTAGGTTTAAGCATGTGTACCGTCCGTCAGCAATTCAACAAGAGCCTTGTAAGCTATTGGGAAAACCTTTGTTGAACGAAGTTGGTTCAACCACATTGGGAACACGTCGTAGAGAGTGTTACCGAGAGACACTGCACTAACACCGAAAATCTGTAGAAGAGGTTGGTAAGAAGGATTGAAAGGATTCATAAATTGTGATGAATTCGGAGACCGCCATTCCTTGCCGAATTGAAGAAACGGTAAAGAACAATGGCTGCAGGATTAAATAGGGAATAATTTTAATGAGTTTACGATGTAAAATAGTTTGCGTTATGTTTGATAAATATACCAATTCATTATATATATATAATTTACATTTGCTTACATATATATATATATATATATATATATATATATATATATATGTATGAATCGTATGTACGAGTTTTTTATGTGCTTTGTGTTTTTCATTCAGAATTGTATTACTTCCATCATTTATACATGCTCTAACGCTCTGCTATGGGCCCGTAAGTGATTCTTAAAGCCATCTTCACTTTTACAACCTCTCTTACACACGTGGTAAAAGTTTGTCTGTGTTACCTATGGTAGAAATTTTCCTGTTCCTGTGTACAATCATGTGAAGTTTGAATCTCGCAAACCTTCTCAAAAAAATCACACAAGTTACCGGCACTTCTTTTTGGTAGGGTTGCATTCACAGGCGTTTGCACCTGACCTCTCTGATGTCATCTCGTGTGACTGACTAAACTAGCCGCCGAGAGGGTGACTTTCCCACAAATTCTACAAATGTGTTGGTGTCCTAATAACTCTGGGACAGAATATATTTCTCCCTTCCTAATGGCGCGCTTTTTGTTGGAATATTCAATTCACTTCTCCAACCAGATCTATCTCCAATGATTTTCCCAGTATTCAACATTAACGCCTGGAGTCTTTAGTTTACATTTAACTACATCCTTGAAACATTTTGGGGGTTTAAGAGAGAGTCCATTACCTTGTACCAACTCACCAGGGAAACTCCTTTTGGAAAATCTGTCATCCTCCATACGTGTTAGTTGACCTGTCCAGTGCATTTGATTACGGAGTTTCTCTATGCTGGCTATGTTTGTGCGCTGAAGGACTTTTGTGGTTGATGTACGGCTGCCAATTGATGTCCAACACTCAATGGCCTCTTAGTTGAGTACATGTAAACAACTTCTGTTTTATGCCAATTTCTCATCAGCCAATTTAACGGAGATAGCCATAGAATAGCCGAAGAAACATGGAATTTTATTTGATTTCTATTCATACATTAGTATGAGAAATAAATGTAATTTATGTGACTTTGAACGAGGCATGATTATTCATACTAGAGTTACGATTTGAATATTTCAAAAATTGTTGATCTGTTAGGAATTTACTAGGGTTTACAGAGAATGGTCAAGAAAAGAAGAATTCCATTGAGCAGCAATATCTTGTTGACGAAGAGCTCGAAGGAGGGTGGTCAGGCTGGCTCAAGGAAGACAACAAGAGTTTTACGATAGAGATCTTGAATAATAATAAAATATTCTGAATAAATTTAAATGGAACAACTGCAAGCACTGTACAAGTTCACGAAGACCAATATTTAACAGAAAAATAATTTTATTTAAAATATAATTCAACAAGATACACTTTAAATTCCGAAATCTCACTGCTTTGAAATAATGCAATTTTTCAAGAGGAAATTCATTTTTTTATAATATAATAAATATCTATTTTAACCCGATTTTTTGCCAAATCTATCTATCTATCTATCTATCTATCTATCTATCTATCTATCTATCTATCTATCTATCTATTTATGTGTATGTATGCTTTGATATGACTCTGTTTTCCATTTTTCATGTCTTGCATATGTTATTTTCCTCTGCATGCTTTTTGACATGCAATAATAATTATTTCGTTTTTTCTTTTTGTTAATTAATTCCAATCATGCCAGAGAATTAGACATTTAAGCATATTTTCTCCGAGTCACGCTTGAAGAATACGCATCTTTATTATATTCTTGTAGTTCTTTGGTTTAGAGGATTTTTTTACGTCTTCTCTGATTTGAAGGAATAATTTCACTACATAGAAATTGGATAATAAAATCCCAAAATAATCTTAAAACAATTTAATATGATTTCTGAAAATCGAGAGGAATACACAATAACCGTAGAAAAATTGTCTCGTGGTTTCAATTTAATTCAAATATGCAACAATTCGTTTGTTATGATCGAGATATTAAAATTGTTCCACAAGTACGAATAAAAAGCGAATATCATTACACCAGAGACAATCCTAATGATGATGTCGAGTTTTTCTTATAGACTAATTGGTTGTTTAATTTTTACCAAAAAAATAACTGTATCAACAGTGATATTAACAGCATTAATGGTAATAGTTAAAAACAAAAGAAAGTGCGTCATATGAAACAAGAGAGAAAATGTGAAACAGCAATATTAAAAATACCAAGAAATTGTTTGATGGATTAATAAAATGTAAAATATGAAAGTAAATTACATAGAGCACTGAGGACTGTCCCGAAATTTGGAAAAAAGTGTAAATCTGGTGAAAATTAAAAAAATATATAAAACTACAAAAGACAGCGAAAATGTTATGAAATGGTGCCTATATCCGTCTCGTGAATGAATTTACGATCTTTTCCCTTTTTCGTTGAGAAGGATGGATATAAATTGGGAATTTCTATTAGAATTTATAATAATAATAATAATAATAATAATATTTACTAAGAAAGCAAAAATAAAAATAAATAAAATAACAGTATAAATCAAGCATCTTACACTGTGAATGATTTACACAGCAAAAAATGAAACATTAGTTCTATGAAGATTTTCACTCTCAACGTTAGTCCGGAATTCTGAAGAGAGCACGACATTAATTATGCACAAAATGAAGCAACGGAAGGAGTGGAACTGCAATATAATCAGGAGAGAAAATACAAATGTTGCTACGAGAGAGATATGGGGATCTGAGGGAGAGGAAGAGAGAGAAAAACATAATAAAAGGAGATAAGGAAAAATAAATTCATACAAAATTATATAAAATCATATAGAAACATTTGAAGAAAGATTTAAAGTAGAAGGTCGACATCAGTTGAAAACGTAGAGAATAGTCGGTTATGTGAAAAATAAAAAGGCGTGTTTTGGAAAGACATTAACTCATCGTAAACTGGCATAAATACAGTAACTATTGATTGAGCTGAAGGCAAGAAAAAACAAATATGGCAGAAATAATCAGAGGAAAGAAAAATATTATGACGTATGAAGCAATTGGCTAAGTTTAGGAAATAAAATAACGATATAAACATGAAAATAAATGTTCAAATGATATAATGGTATACATCAAATATATGAATAAATAAATTAACTCTTGGTTTCCATTTTCGTTTTAATTGGAGAAAATAGTATTGGTCTAACCCACTTGAGGTTCAATTCGAGTAAATAAAAATAAAGATAGCGTTAAACTTGGTCCAGGTTTTGCCATCAATTTTCCGGTCGTTTCATGTTCTATCCAAGGGAGTTAATCGCACATTCCATGGCGCCCAAAATTGGTGTAATGCAATGAAACAGAATTTGACGACTATACAATGAGAAGCGAATAATAAATGGTAGGAGAGGGGGATATTTTAGCAACTGCATTTTTGTGGTTTTAGATTGTGTCAAATGAGAAAGTAAAACGCAAGAGAAAGAATGAGAAAGTGGATCGGACAGATAAAGTCAACTTAAATTTGCCTTTCAGAAACATTGTTTGGATTCGAATTACAAATAATGAAGGGAAAATAGTTTCTGACACACTATGTATAGGGAGGGGAGAAATATGTAGGTGGCTATAACCATTTTTCGTTTACTGTTCCATATTCTAGTCTTTTTATTTTTTAAAGCATTTTACTTGGTTTATGGGGCATGTTACTAAACTTAAAATATTAGATTTATTTTTTCTTTATCTTTCACTCTATCTACACACTCACAAACACACACACACGCACAATATATATATATATATATATATATATATATATATATATATATATATATATAGGGAGGGTGCAAGCATGTTTCGTGGATTTTTGTTCTTTAATAATTATTGAAATGGGGTGGGGAGTTATAACATTTCACATCATTTTTCAGAAGACATTAATCTGAGAAATACTTTTCTTGGCTTTCTGAAAGAAACCAAAAAAAGACAGAGCGAAAGTATTTGAACAACAAAATTTGTGTCAAAATTTAAAACAATAAACTTGTTTATGAACAGGTAAACAAGAATCGTTAACATTTGAAAACATTCTTGGAAATGTTTGTGGGGTGAAAGTGTATATGAAATGTGTATAAGAAATATGGTGTATATGAGATAATAAGGAAGTCACTCTCGTGTTGCCAATCTCATGTTGATAACATACCAGATGCATGTCACTGATTAACTGCAGAAAATGTCAAACAGTTATCCTAATCTGACGTAATAGCACTTCATAAAATATATTCCCGCTCATTTTCCTCAATTGAAGTATCTGATTTTACAAAAAGATTAGTTTTTTATAACTTAATATTCTCACACATTGATGCGCACTCGCGCATACACACACACATATATATATATATATATATATATATATATATATATATATATATATAATATAAAAAATATAGTTTTAAGGTATGCTATATTTAAACTGGGTTAAACTGATCAATATCAGGAATAAGGTGTATGTACATATAAAGGTGGGGATTGAAGTCGACCCCCAACGGCGACAGTCTGTTTCATATAATATGCATTTAATGATGAAACAGACTGTCTCCTGAATGTTGACGTCAATGTTATATATATATATATATATATATATATATATATATATATATATATATATATATATATATATATGTGTGTGTGTGTGTGTGTGTGTGTGTGTGTGTGTGTGTGTGTGTGTGTGTGTGTGTGGATGGATATATGTCAGATCAGACCTAAACAGATTGTGAGACTGAAAATAAGGCATGCAAAGATTAAAACGCAGAAGCAACTGCCTTTATTGACAAGCATAATTTTTACATGCCTTATTTTCACTATCCCGATACGTGAATATGACAACTTGCATTACAGTCCCGAATGACTACAGACACTACTCTTGAAAGTGGATTGTTGAGTAATTATATAAAAAGAGAGATTCTGTATCTTATGGTGTTAGTGTGTATATATGTATCATTTTTTATTCTATGTTTTTCTTTTCATTGATTGTGCAAACGTCACGAGTATGCCTCATAAGTCTTGTGTGTAAATTACGCTAACATTTCAAGAATTAAACGTACGTTTAATTCTTGAAATGTTAGCGTAATTTAAATGTGTATAATAAGTTGCCTACATTAGTGTATTTTAATTGTATGATAAATATAATGAAGCTGATATCATCTGTAAATTTTTGGATCTTTACATTTTTTCAGTTTGTTATATGAAGAAGTATGTTTAATAGGTATTAATTGTATGTTAATTATTAATATTTCTTTTGGGTATATTCTTCCTAATAGGCTTTGTTACTTTTTTACAAAACAAAATGATAGCCTTTTTTGTTTTTATGTGATACTATAGAATTTGCTGGGCCATCCCAACGGAGTCTCTCACATTTGAATAAAATTACGTGTCTTTAGATTTCTAGATGTCTCGCCTATATATTTCTCATGACATTGCAACATTACGGATTATTGTTTTGCTTACGAAATATTATAATTATGTACATGCAAAGAAAATTATTATTTAGACATATATATATATATATATATATATATATATATATATATATATATATATATATATATAAACCAGTGGATATAGAAAGTAACATTAATTTTCGCTTCAAATTGGTCGTTCGGACGTTTCACTTTCAAGTTCCATTTTTATCGGTCACTCTTTAATCCTAACAAGTCGTGCATATACTTACAATTAAAGTATGCAATTTCTCTGGCAAAATAATTTGAATAACAATCTTCCGAAGCAAGTTACATATTTTCATTGTGCTCGAATTCATTTGAAAAACGAAAAGTTTCTATTAAAACCTGAACTGTATTTTGCCACATGTAAATTGACACGATTTTCTTGTATTATTTTATGTATCAAATAAAATTCACTTGTTGATGTTTTCACTTTTTGACTTAAAAAATCAGGATTATCGCAGATACTTCGAAATTGCAAATTATTCGTTGCAATTGATTGTCACACAACGTAGTAAACATAAAAAGACTATATATGTGTGTGTGTGTGTGTAGTGTGTGTACGTGTGTGTGTCGGTTTCTACACTAATATGAACAAAAATTTGAGTCAGTAATTGAATTAGCTCTACCCACACGCATACAAAAACATACATTTATATATGTGTGTATATTAAGAAAATTTTACCTGATTACGTCAGTGAAGCTAAAATTGTGAACGTCACATATGACCGATACAATGCATATAAGACAAACGATCTTAAGACACATCTTCACTGGTTACAAGTAATCTCTAAAAAGATAAACATGGAGACTCAACCAGTCCTTTCTGAAACTACGAAGAGATATAGCAAAGTTGGTAGTAAAATTTTAGGAACTCGATAAAATATAAATTTTGTTAAGGAGGGAATCATTTTGAAAGGTAATTTAAATAAAAATAAGTAAAGATCGTCATTATTTGACGGTTACAAGGACTGCAACGTTTTAGTAGATTCGGAAGATGTCGCGCCGCCTTCTCCAAAAAAATATCTAGCTACCTGGTCATGTGATCTGATCAGTTCATTTAAAAAATGTTGACGCCATTAAATTAACAATTCTTGATAGAAAAATATTGTTTGCGAACAATCAGTGTAAACTGGAAAAGTAGAAATTTCTGGCCGGAAGATCAATAAATTACTTAACGCAGTTGAACACCAACGTTTATTGGCAAATCAACCTCTGATTGTTATCCAATAAAAAGACAAAATATATTAAAATACTCGAGCTTCAGGTAGAGGCTGCGCTTGCCTGAATCTGGCATTCGCACACTGTGGTAGAAAACTAACGGGATTACGTTTGCATGGTAGAGACGATTTCGTTAACTGCAACCAAAACCTTGTCTATCATATTACCAATATTCAATTCTTGATAATGACTGAGACGGTTGAATACACGCGCACACACACACGCGTGCACGTACGCGCGCGCGCACGCACACACACATACACACACACACACACATATATATATATATATATATATATGTATGTATGTATGTATATTGTGGTGGACTGTGTGTTTTCATCACCTCGTCTCTACTGGGTGTGTTGGAATGCTGATAGAAGTTTACCCTGTTCACAAAAGCCAGATTAATCGTCCCCAGTTTAATAAAAAGCGACAGAATTGAGATGTCGTTACCATGAAACTGTCGTCATGCAGATACCTGATAACTTGCTGGCATATCATTTCCACAAAGCAAGACTACTCACAGCAACTACTGAAGTACGTAAGCTTGATAACAGATCAGAATTGAAAGACCTGGATATTCTTATTTGCATATTAAATACCCGCATCTCACAAAATATAAAGGTAACACCAAAAACATATTGAATAATAAAATAGATTATTTAATAGTTCAACATTCACAGAGATAAGAGTATTTATTCATATTGTCATTGTTCTAAATTCATTGTAATGTTAAACTGAAACAATAAAAATAATGGTAGTCGTGGATTTTTAGGGTATTTTAAAATGAATAAGAAAGCATACAGAAAGAAGATGTAAAAGAGAGGGAAACAAATGATAAGAAAAGAAACGCTATTTTGGAAAGAAATATGAATCACAAAAGACGAAAAAGACAAATCGAACACACAAAAGAAAAGAAAATAGAAAGCGCAATCTTGAATTGAAAGGAGTTCTTTGTAAAGTCGAATAAAATAAAGCCTGAGTCAAAATGCTGCATATATGTGACGGAGACACGCTTTTGTGACAAAAGCCCTTGAAGACATAACATTTTGTGAACTTGCATAATCATTAGGAAATATTTTAGGGTCTTTTTTAGAGAGGATGATCGTCAGTATCTCCTTTTCGAAGGGTCACCGAATGGTAATTACCTCATTTCAATAAGTGATCTACAACTGTAACACTTATGCAACACATTTGCATCTTGAAAAAAAAACTTTTTTTCAATTTAAGCGCGCCGTCTTCCTTTTACTTGTATTAAGTTTTACCCAAATTGCCTTTGTATTTTACAAGTAGAATATAACGTTATCCATATATTTTTATAACATTTTAAATCCTTTCTCCATATCTACACATTTTATAACAAAAATACCACAATCCTTAACACTGGAGAAGTTTTCAAAAGACAAGGTTTATTGTAACAATCGTTCCTTTTAGCTTGTTGGTCTACTACTTTAACTCGGAGACCGTAATGTTTGTATGGTCAACGTATATGTGCGGTGATTATATTCCAATCTTGTTGCTACATACTTTATTTCATATCACTAACTGGTTTATATAAGTTTTTCTTCTATAAGTTTCTTTCTCAACAGAAATGTTAAACAATGAATAAAATGAGTTAACGTGGTGGGTTGACTGAGTTGTTCATTGTTTGGTAGATAATTACGAAATAAAGTTTAACTACACACTTAATATATGGTTTATTGTAATTATTACTAGTAATAGTAAATATGTTGATAATAGAAGCAATATTTGTAATGTTAGTAAAGATCGAGTTTTTACGTTCTTTTTCGTTTTATGTTTTTACTTTCCATTTTTTAAAGGAACCATCATTGATGTTTTCCAACGAGGGAAAAGGTTGAAAAGAAAGGACACTAATAAAGAGAGTAATATGAATATAATGTTTAGTTTATTTTTGTGGTTGCTAATAATGATTAAGTAAAATTGAAATTTGAAATAGCGATGTTAAGTTATTTTAGTCACCTGATATGGGCTGATCAGACTGTTTCTCTATGGCTGCTAACAGCGCGGCCAAGTTGCCATTTATGGACATTAAACCACGCCTTGAAATATACATACTAGATGACAATTTAAAGAGCATTCGAATATTGTATATATAATTTTACTTAGTTTCTCATCATGTGGCATAGATCCAGCATAACATTTATTTTCAACGCATTCTGATGTAACATTGTGAGAGAATATATTAGCTGTAGGTTATGACATTCGCATTGTTTCGTTGTTTAATAATTTTATATATTTACCAATATTTAAAGATATCTGTTTCCAAATTATATATTTTATATGCGCAATGAACTACACTGTCATTCACTTTCTCTCTCCCTATATATATATATATATATATATATATATATATAGTGGGAAAATGATTGATTACTGCCCACATCTATTCTTATACATACATTTTTATATCATATATATATACATATACTGGCGAATTTTGGTAGCAATTTTTCATTTATCCATGGGTTTGGTTGTAGATACAAGTTCTTTGCTTAAGACTTTATTGAAATTTTCTAAAGTTTGGACCATTTTTCAGGATTCCAGGTAGAATTTGAACATAAATTGTCCAATATCTTCCACGCCCTTTCTGCTTCCTTAAACTATTATCAAAGTTTTGAGTTTTATTTTTAAGTTGATCAGGTTGTGTCTATGTGTGTACATTGTATTTTCACGTGTCTGTGGGTGTCAGGGCATAACCCTTTTTTTCAAATATCGCGAATTCACGCATCAGTTTGTAGTGTCGTGTCGGTATTTATATTTATTTGTTTATGTTATTTATGTTGTGAGATACAATTAGTATCATTGTCCTTAAAGTGAATAAAATTTTATTGATTCTACTGTGTTTGTCTTTTATGTTTAAGAATTCTGATATTTGTAACCCTTTTTTATTACTGATTTATGTGTATTTTCTCATTATTGAGAAGTAATTGTTGGATTTCATGATTTGTTTTCTTAACGGATGTTAAATGGCAAGTTAACATGTGTGATAATGTAGCGAATATGAGACGAATATATGTGTTTATTATTATTATTATTATTATTATTATTATTATTATTATTATTTTGAAATTCTTTTAAAAATCAATTATCATTTTTTCAAAACTTATTTTAAGAAAATCAGAAATTATGTTTATTTAAATTATTTTGAACCAAGCTTAACTTAGTTTCTGTGCCGAAAAGACATAGTTTGAAAATAAAACAAAGGTCACTATCTTTCAGGTGATGAATGACATATTTATAGATTACGTGAGGATAATTTGTTCTACGAAAGGAGAAAAGTGAAATTATTTACATTTAAGTAAACAAATTATTTACCTCGTTATTTTTAAGGAAAACTTTCAGCGCTCTAATAGTTTTTTTTGTACTTAGCTTTCACCTTTACGTTTACGATGCTTTATGGAAAATATATTATAAAGAAATTAAAATAAGACTGTTAAGAGTGAGATTAAATTTCATAAGAAAGGTATATAATTAATTTATAGGTACCTTTCTTATGAAATTTTATCAGAAGTGTACATAAAATACTATAATTTTATGTACATTTACTGTGTTATTTGTATTTCCATTCATTTTATTATTAATTTTGATATTTCATTTATGGAAAAAAATGTCATAACTGAGATTAATATAAAAATAAGATCATATAAATTTCATAAGATGATACTGATACTTGTAGGTACCCTTCTAAGTTGAAATTGAAAAATCGAATTAACTTCTCCACACGTGTTTCGCAAAAGTAAAGGCTTTAACAGCGGAGAACAATGCTTAACTCAAATAACGCAACTTAATTGCATTCTGGTTGGTCTTACGTACTTTATAATTACAAAAAAGATTATAAACACAAAATTACATTTCTTAATTACTGCGGGTCTTCTGATTAGTCAAAACGACGCTAAAAAAAGATCTATCTCATAAGGACACTTACGAAAGAGGATGCGTCTTTTAACTAATTTTATAACATTTTAACAACTTAAAGGTAAAAATCTGTTATAATTAAAGAAATAACAAATAATTGTATTAAACATTCATTTTTTATCGAAAAAATTTTTTGCTTTCAGAAAACATTGTCGATATGACAAGTAAAAACACATAAAAGCATTTGAAATTAAATAATATCTTTGTTTTATTGAATTTTGTATGTAACAATTCAGAGCTGATTTTCAGGTGGTGGGGTCCAATTAAAAACACAACAAAAAACATGATTTGCATTCCTCAATGCCTTGTGCTATTGTAATTACTAAAGTGGACTCGATCGAATTTCTAGTGTTTTCATAAAATTAGTTGGGAGGTGGGTAATAAATATAAAAAAAAATATTTCTGCCATGACTTTAATAAAAAAAAACATATTTATAATAATTTCGATCATCTGTGAATAGTTTCTGAAAGTTTCATTAACATCCGACAATTATTTTTATCTTTGCAAGATTTTCCAAATTAATGTGTGTCATACAAAAAAAAAAACGTGATAAAAATTGTATGTTATTTTACTAGTTCCGGTGATACAAAGAGAAACAAGGATTTTTAAATCAAAATTTAGAATGTTCTAAAAAGAAGAAAATTTTTTTTTAAATGATTAAAATAAACTTTGATCTTTCCTCTTAATAATAACATAAATATTTAGACGATAAAATTTTGTTTTCGTCAAGTTTGGCGTCTTTTTCATCATGCTATGCTTTTTTCAGCGATCTTGTGGAGGTAACTATGTAAATTCGCTATTTTCGTGATATATATATATATATATATATATATATATATATATATATATATATATACTTTTTTGTTTTACTTATGACTGTCTCCATTTTGAGTTTCGTAGAATAATTATTTCTGCTCACGAACACCACCGCTATTGTCAGTTTTATGCACTTCATATATATATTTTTATATAGATAGATAGATAGATAGATAGATAGATAGATAGATAGATAGATAGATAGATAGATAGATAGATAGAAATTTGAAAAGACGTAAAAATATTTGGTCAACATGAGAGAATACATCTTTCAGATGAACCCAGGATTGAATTCACAATAAATGGGTTTTAGAACTAATCTCTTCAATACTTCATTTGAAAATAGATATTAAAGAAAAGAGAGAAGTGAGAAGAAGGGACAGGTCTTAATAAAGTTGTATATCTGTGTACTACTTATGTACATACTCACATATAGTGCCTGACTACGTCTATATTTATATTCACACACACACACACACACACACACACACACACACACACACACACACACACACACACACACATATATATATATATATATATATATATATACTCGACCCGTATACTGTACGCACTGGAATTTACCAAATGAAACTCACCCTGGGAATTTTCCTTGCCTCATTAACTTCAGATTTCACGCTTGTAAAAATAAGAAAATATTTGCTTCTCTTTCTCTCTGTATTCCGTCATTATCCTTCTCCTTCCTTCAACTTTTCTCTCCACTTTTTCTTCCTCCTTAATTGAATCTTATCTGACATTTTTTTATTTGGTTTTGGGAATGAACGCGGTGTTTTTTTTATACTTTTCCCACTAACATAACAAAAGAAAAAACAGTAAATGCAATAAAGCAAAATGGTTATTCGACCTTAAACGAATTAAATTCAGAATAATGTGATTCTGTAACTCTTATCCGAATAAACAAAACCTTTGTGGTCTCATTTGGATTATCAATAAAATAGGAATTTAACTTCTCCATATAGATTCTATTTCTGAGCTATTTTATTTATCTATTAATTTATTTACTCATTTTTCTACTCCATCGCCAAAGAGAAATTTTGTCAAATTGGTCACTTGTTTTATTACGCGAATTTAATAAAAAATAATTTAATGAAAAATAATTTAACGATAGGTGCGCAATCCGTAATTCTGTTTGAGATTTCATAAAATAAAAATGTTTTTTAGAGAATCTGTTTACATAAGAATCGGATATTTTAAACTTGTTTATTAATACGTCATGCAGTACTTGAAATAATCAATGAAGTGAAGCATATTGTGGTGTTGAAATCTCATCCCCATAAAAGAAAAAATATCCTGTTCTACCAGTAAGACAAAAATAAACTTATTGACGATAAACATCAAAACTGTAGCAATTTATATAATGATTTATTAATTGATTGATGTATTGATTTATTGATTTTATAGGGATACATAGAAAGTGGTAGTGTAGGGGATAGCGGGGGGGGGGGGGGCAGAATGAGACGTTCGACTTCCCATTGTGTTCGCTACATTCACTGACGCTCAAATAACATTTTCTTCTCAAGATACACCACAGCTGCAGTTGTGAATAGAAAGCTAAGAAAATTGAAAATTGAAGGAAATTGTTTAGAATGGAGACGAAATTGTATCAGGCAAAGATATTCAAATTATGAATGTGCTATCAGATTTACTCATCATTTCAGAGCCCAGCCTTAAAACTCAACAAACAAATGTAAATGACATTAAACAGGATGTGTCAGAAGAATTGATTCAATATTGAAGAGAAGTAGAAGTTCAACCAAGAAGAATGTAATTTTAGGCGTTAAAGTTTTACAAGGAAAATCTCCCAAAGATTTGGTGGTTCGACTTTAAAAGATATAATTCCACTTCTGTGTGAAGTCTATTTAATGTAGAGTAACCATTTTCGCAGTAACACACACACATACACAAACACACGCACGCATACACACACACATAGAAAGAAAGAAAGAAAGAAAGACTATGAAACAATAGCAATTTTGCCCATGGCCCTTACGAACAGTTGCCATTTTCGTTAAACATAGCCGCTGATTCAAACTTTCAGACCCTGCCACAAATGTTATTAAAAAACCTTGGTCAACAAAGTTGGGATTATTGGCAACCCTGAGAAACATTTAAGGCATATTAACACTTTATGCAAAAGTAGAAATTATTTTGTTGTCTTAGAACATTTGAATTTAAATTTTTCTGATGTATAATTTTTGCATCTGTTCTTGTGATGAATGGTGGATACGCCGTTGTTATGTTTCTAGGGCTGATATGCGTGCTGAAGAATTACATTTTGAACTTTGCCACTTTTTCCTATCACTACATGTTTGGATGTCTTGCAACTGTAAGACGAGTCTGAAATAAAAGAAAGGAACTTTCAGTTATGCAGTTCGCTGTGATATTTTTTAGTATCTATCGTAGTATTAGGCCTCACAACGCTTCTTTTACAGGTATCTTTCTCTAGAAATGATGATTCGTCTGTACACAAAATCAACTAAGGGTTTCTAGATATATACATCTAAAATATTAATAATGACGTTGAAGGTAACGAAGTCGTTCATTTAACTGATATAACTGAAGTATGTGTGTGTGTATGTGTGTGTGTGTGTGTATGTGTGTGTGTGTGTGTTCAAACTTCCCATTCAAAGAGAAGGTTCCAGGAACCCATCATGGATAATTGCAAGACCTAAGTAATACCATAGGATATAGAGAGGTCACCAGAGGTCATCAAACGGTACTGAATGTTATTTCTAGTCACAAGAAACAATTTCCAACAGAATAGAATATGGTATTAAGCTTGTTAAGAAGTATGAAAATATTTTTGAACCTTTTCGGTGGATATGGTTAAATTGACCTGGCATCTGAGTTAACCAGAGCTTATTGGAAGTAGAATTAGATTTGATTATCTTATTGCAGCCATACAATTACGTTCTAGGAAGTAAGTTGATATTTATAGTAAATTGAGCAAAGAAAGATGGTAATATAGGTACTGCTAAGCTCCAACATAATTTCAGGTCATCAGAGGTCAATATTAAAATGTTCCCTTAGCCAAATGTAAGCATTTAAAGAACTAAAACAATTATCTTTTGTTTGCAAAAGGTTTAGCAATTTTTATAGATCAAAATTCGATATTTTGGGGATTAGACTTGATTTTCTTATGTGTTAAAAATCTACATAATCCACCAAAGACTCTGTGAGAAAAAGAAAATCATTCTTCCTCCAAAGAATTATGCAAGTTGTAAATGATTTCTATACAGGTTTAGTGGTACAAGTCAACACAATTCCGAGCGCTTCAGTTTAGAACTCAACTTCTCAGAAATCCCTTATTAAAATTATAGAAGTTATTCATGTTTCCCAGAAATCTCATTTCTCTTAAGCTGTACAATAGAAAACAGCTTACTATCAAAGTAACTATGGAAAAGCGTAAAAAGGAAAAAAAAAAAGTATGAGCTAATTTTCCTGCGTTGTTAAATCTCAGTGGAGAGATCCGTTACCAGGCTTGATCATCTAAATTTTTAGAGGTGCATCCATAAACTTTGCTATAATCTGCATATATATATTTACTACCGCTTTAAATGTTCTTCGGTAAATCGTTAATATAAAGGAAAAGTGTAAGACCGAGGAGAGAGCCCGGTTAGATGTTTTCATCGATCTCATGGGCGTACGAGGACGAGACATTAACAATGACCTTCATGCACACACACTCATATATATATATATATATATATATATATATATATATATATATATATATATATATGATACTAATTGTGATAATAATAAAAATAATGGTGTTATAAGACAAAATAAATAAGATTTGTTGCACTTTTAGTCTATTCTTTTATGTCCTCATTTAGTGTTTGCTTATGTCCTTATGTACTTACTGCCAAACACACACACACACACACACACACACACACATATATATATATATATATATATATATATATATATATATATATATATATATATATATACTGAAGTGCCACCAAATTAGAAAAAATATAATAAAGTTATCAAGGGATTTACCTAAATAACGGCGATTACACGACATGGAATGGTGTCTATGAGGTGCGGTAGACGAGTTGTGTGGGTATATTTATCCTGGTATATTGAAAGTCTGTCCATAATTGAGTTGTTATTGTTCGGTGTGGCTGCGATGAATTTAGTGACATCAATAACATATCTTACTGGAACAACCTATAAATAACGAGTAAACATTGCGAGCATAATGATCTGCAACAAAACTAGTGATCCGTACACAGATGTAAACATGACTTGTTTGACTAGGCGACACAGCGATTGTCTTCCACTGTTTAACTGCTTTTTTTCTGTACAGCTGTATTAACCAAAGCTTTTGTGTCAATAATGGTATTCTTGTTAGATAATGACTAGAAATACCATGAAGTTTAATGACTGATGCGATGTGATTTGATGTAGTCCATGCAGTGCCGCTCAAATCATCCTTACAGGGTCTCTTTTTTTTGGCAACACCTTTTGATTTTCTAATAAGCAAGTTTAAGATTACAGACAATATTTGTTTTATTTGTTTAGTGATTTTGTCTTGTTTGCTGCGAAAACCATATCAACATTCCTGATCTGGAAAACCGTTTTTTTTCCCCAAAAGAAACATTATTAAAATAAATTTTGTCGGTGCTTTAAAAACTCTTTACATCCCTTACACACACACACACACATATATATATATATATATATATATATATATATATATATATATATATATATATATATATATATTCATACATGTTTCATTAAATATAGACAAGTGTTGTCTATTTATTTTATGTAAATTCTTTTCATAACGTCTGATAAGCTTAATAACATTATCATTAAACGAAGAAAGAAAATCGCAATATTGATACATATTTTTTTAATCCAATCTAAGCTTTCGGCTTACATAAGCCATTATCAAAGATGTCAATTACTGTACAATATATTAAGCAATACGCGGACAAGAATGTGATGATAGTCTGTTTTTTGTTTAGGTTAGGTTTCAACTGTTTTATGTATATAGCTTCAAGAATTTTTAGTTTTCGTTTATTGTTTTCATGTTTAAGTATAATTGTGTTTTCGACAAGGATTTTACGGAATTGTGTATGCGGCCAGGCATGTTGTTTTAAATGCCTAAAAATGTTAGATTTTTCATTCAAATGTAGTGTCAAGCGTCAAACAAAATAAACTATGAAATCTCCACAAATATCCTTAAATGTCGATAATTGGTAACAGAAGCCATTGGTTCATAACAACGGCTTCCCATACTTAATACTACTCGAATTCACTCTCGCGTGGTCATGTGTGACGTCATTAGCTGCGGTGCGATTTTCGCTTCCAGCGTCTTATATGCACGTGTTTATCGTGTTGCTTGGAAATCATCCATGGAAACAGAAACAGACTTTGTCACAGCGAATATTAACCCTAGAGCCTCTTTCTCTATTTGGGAATATTGTTTCTCAGCTGGAAGTAGAGATCTTGATGCGTGAGCCACAGCTTTTCGCGAACCGTCTGGCAGTTTATGTAATATGCAAGCGCCTATGCCGTACGAGCTTGCATCACTTGCGACTATGATGTCGAGACTAGGGTCGAAATGTGTGAGGGAGAGGTCTGAAGTAAGAGTTTTCTTGATCTTCTCGAATGCGTCTTGGCATTCCGGGGTCCATGACCATGGGTTGTCCTTTTTTAAAAGTTGGTTGAGAGGCCCTCTCAAATTTTGCATGTTCTTAATGTACCCTTGGTAAAAGTTAGCTAGGCCGAGGAAGCTTTGTAACGCTTGAACGTTATCTGGGGCCGGCATAATTCTGACCGCGTTGGCTCTTTCTGGATCCGGCCGACGACCATCTTTATTTATGACGTGCCCTAAGTATTTAATCTCTGGTAAGAAAAAGCCACACTTTGCCTCCTTAACCTTAAAACCGTATTCTTGTAACTTTTCGAATACGTTTATTATATGGTTCCGGTGCTCTGCCGTAGTTTTACTAGTAATCCAAATAGGCTGTTGCGTAGTCAAGGTCTCCCAGCATGGCGACCATGATCTGCTGGAAAATTGCAGGCGCAACCTTTACTCCAAAAGCCAGTCTGTTGTATTTGTACAACCCTCTATGGGTGTTTATGCAGAGCAATTTGGAACTTTCTTCTTCCACCTCTATCTGAAGGTATGCGTCCGAGAGGTCAATTTTAGAAAAAAATTTTCCACCATTGAGTTTATTGAAAAATTCTTTAGGGCTTGGGAGAGGATAGTGGTGATCTTGCAAGGCATCGTTTAACCCTGTGGAAAAATCTGCGCATACTCGTATTTGATTGGACTTCTTTTTAACGTAGACCGTAGGTGCTGGCCACTCGCTGAAATCTGTTTTTGACAGAATACCTGCTTGTTCGAGTCTATCTAACTCTTTGTTGATTTGCTCTAGAGCAGCGAAAGGGACATTCCGTTTCTTTTTGAATACCGGTTGTGCACCGTCCTTCACCTTGAACTTAGCTTTCATTTTAGTACATTTCCCAAGGCCGCCAGAAAAAAACTGTGGAAATTGTTGTTTGAGTTCTTTTTAGATTTACCAAATTGGACGTTGTACTTTGTATCTTGCGACAAAATGTACTCATTGGACAATCCCAAAGATTTAATTTTTCTATCCAATCTGTTCCAAATAAGTTAACTGAAGTTTTCAATACATAGGCTTTGAACTTTTTGGTAAGTCCATTTAGTGTTACTGTAAGTAGTACCTCACCTAAAATGTTAATTTTTTCGCCAGTTACGGATTTTGCTGTTTTATCCGTTTTTAATAAGGTCGGCTTGTTTAATTTTCGCCAAGTACGCCAGTTAATGGTTGAATGATCGGAACCCGAGTCAAGCTGGAATTTAATGGACTTATTGAAAATATCCACAGTTACATATTTTCTTAAATTCTTGTCGACAATATTGTCAGATTCAGCTTGCTTTATTTTATTTTGGGGTTTTCTCGTTCTGTTGGCGTACCAGCACGAAGTTAAAGTATGACCACTTTTATTGCAATTTTTACAATATTTTTTGTTCTTAACTGGACAGAATTTCATCCAATGCCATTTACCACAATGGTAACATGGTCCGGGCGGTTTCTTTAACTTATTTGGGTTTTGGTTACTGAGTAATTTAGGACATGAGATTTGCTTTTTGTCTTTTTGAGGGGAATAGGAGGTAGACTTGCTTCTGATTTTATTAATCTGAGCCACACCTGATTAGTCACACTTTACAGATATTACTCTTTGACAGTCCTCTGCCAGTTTTTGGAGAGTCAATCATTGTTCGTTCTCAAGCTTGGTCAGTACCCGTCGTCTGCTGATACTAGACCTTGTGCGAAAATTAAGCACTTGAAATCATCGGCAGTCAGTTCGGCTAGTTTAAAATCATTACAAAGCTTGTTTACCGATGCTGCAAACGTTAGAAAATCGTGCTGGTTGTCTTTGACTGTGTTCAGGCATTTCCAACGTTTGTGGAACAAGTTTGTGTTAGGCCCGAATAGTTCCGATAGGAGCTTAATAGCCTCTGAAAAATCCAAGTCAGTGGTTTTTTGGGGTAATATGAAGTCTACGAACCTACTATGTTCTGTGGTTCCCAGTTTTCTCAATAGAAGACGTACCTTTTTTTACTGGGCCATTGTTCACAGTCTACGTTGAAAATATCTTCGCAGCGCCTGTAAAAAGCCTGGAACGTTTTGTCTTCCTCTGGTACGTATTCAAAAGTTTCCATTGAATTGTAGATTGTACTCTGGGAGAATATATCTTTTTCAGAGTTTGAGCCTTTTAATGCCCTTACGAGTAATTCTTTAAGTTGTTTCTGTTGTAGTTCAGCATTCTGAAGCGTAATTCGTTAGAATTCCATTTGTTGTTTATGTAATTCTAAAAATAGTCTTTCTTCTGATTTTTGTTGCTGATCCAAATTTAGTTTTAACATTTGGGCAACTACTTTTTGCAAATCTTCCATATTTAAAAATGACAAATGACAGCGATTTTTTTTGCTTTGAAACACGTGTACTAAGAGGAGGTACACAAAAAAATTTTGGATAGATTTTTGTTCCCTTTTATTTTCTTTTACAGAAAAAAATATGGACAGACAATAGTCAAACTAAACTAATTATGTGTTTAGATTTTTTTTCCGTGATTCCGTTAATTTTAACGTAATTGAATAAATTTTCACTACACTTATGTATATTTTTTTTAGAAAGGTACAAAAAGAGAAAACTCACCTCAGTGAATTTGAGGGGAGAATAATTTTATGCCCGAGTTCAACTCAGTTACATAAAAAAAAAAATTTTCGATAGTTTTTTTTTCGAAAACTTGAGTACAATGGTAGTACTTGTTCTTGTATTGTCAGTTTGTTTTACGAACAACTGTTTTTTTGTGTGTGTGGGTGTGTAAAAAATCGTTCTCATATTGTTATTTGGACAGACTTTAATATTCCGTAGATGTCGAATCACTGCTCGTCACTGCTGGGTGTTTAGCTTTTAAATCGCTAATGTATTAATACCAGCTTAATTTATCGTTCAACACTGCTGTGGGAACGCGTGTAGTTTGTGTATTTTTCGAGTACTGTCGCTATTGATATGGGGAGAACGAAATTCTCGAATCTTTTCTGTCGCCACCGTTGTGGGACTGGTAAAGTATTGCGGTTTTTCGACGTGAATGCGTTTCTAGAATTCTTCGTCGACCCAGATGTGGGATTGGTAAGGTATTTAGGTTTCGCCGTGAGTGCGTTTCTAGAATCCTCGTCGCCACTGATGTGGGGCCAAAGTTGGGACCACAGAAGGAAAACACGGAACACGGATTACATGTAAGAAAGATATATTAACAACAGGTTACAGAGATAGTGTAAGAGGAGCTTACTATATGTTAGTGTCCAACACTGGTAGTCGTACGAGACTCTCACTGTCTCTCTGTGTCATTCTTTGTCACTCTCTAGAGAGCTATGTTGCCTACTTAATATAGGCCTGGAAGAGACTATTGTGTAGGTAGTTTCCGGTCTCACAATACTTCACAAAACAGAAAAATACTTGTTGACCACACCAATATACTACACCTTGAAATTAATAAACAAAAACTTCAATTCTCGAGGTACTCTATATCAAAAGCAACCAACCACTGAACAACATTTATTATGAGTGTAGTAGCAATGTTTTAAAATGCATTTGAATTGACTAACATTTAACACCATTTTGCAATTTACCATTTTGAAAAAAAAAATTCTGGTTATCTTTCTTGCACTGGGAACGCTTGTTTACAAAGTTTCGTAACGGTTAATTTTACAATAATTATAGCAGAGCGCGTTCGCTCGTGTTTGCAAAATCACTACCACAATGGTGACAGTTACGTTAAGTTTGTCTTTGCAATTCACTCCTGAGGATAATCTCGAAGGAGATCAAAAGTTAACAAAAAATACGACACCTTCCTTGATGAATTTCAACTTAACATCAAGAACATAATAATTCCTCAAATAATTATAAACATATCAACTTATTTATAGTAATTAAATGTATTCTAACTATAAACAAGATGAAAAAGTCTAAAAACTCTCATAAATACTAATATATTCCCCACTGATTATTATAAAAATAGACATAATATGTCTATATCATTTAATGAAACATGATTGAATATGTGTGTGTGTGTGTGTGTGGTGGGGAGCGCTATGTGTGTGTGTATTAATTATTTAATTCCAAGCAAGGCAATAAAAGTTGCAAAGGGTTACTGATAGTAAAAGAAACACAGAGAGCACAAGAAAAGGACAGAATTCAAAGACTCAGAGGATGGCGATTGACATCTTTTGCCTTCCATCAATATAGAGATTTTGATTCTTTTGATGTCCATATGTTTTTTAATACTGACAATCGCCTAAAAGAAGAAGAAAGCCAATTAAGTAAGATTTAATTAGTTTGAACAGAAATTGTGTATAACATTTATCGACTAAGTAAATTTTTTAGGAATTAATTCTGTACCTCTTTGCCCCATTCACGTCACGATTCTACAGCATATATCCCGCTCGTTTTCTAGTTAAATGAAAAAATATCACAGCAGATGTTTTCTTCTGATTTCAGTTTATGTACTTGTAAAAATGTAAAGTTTACTGGCGTAAGCCACACCCTCTAGTCGTTTAGAAACAACATTTATGAAACTTTCTTGACCGAAACATATGAACCCCTTCCAAAATTCCCCTTACCTACTTCACGTTGTAGTAGCCCCGGTGGCCTCTTTGACAGACAGTGCCTACTCTTATTACACTCCTTGTTTGCTTCCATCGTTTTGCAAGGAGACAGGAAGTAAGCGTTTAGGGAATCGTAGGTAGATGGCAGTGTAGACGTTTCTTTTTCAGCTTCTCCTCATGTGAGGTAATCTATCAAAGAACATCCGTTAGTTCAAACACCTCTGAAGGGTTTCTTGTAGGCAGAGACGAATTTAGACATGGGTATCTGTAGAGGCCTCATATCCTTCCACCCACTTACGACATCATTGTAAGAGGGGACTTTTCAAACTGTGAGTTCCTAAACTGTGACTTGATTAGTTTATGCCTAAATCCCTCTCTGCATGAAGATGTCTGTTATAACTATAATCTTAATAAACCCATTAATTGCACAAAGGTCTTAATAATCTTAATAAACCCATTAATTGCACAAAGGTCTTAATAATCTTAATAAACCCATTAATTGCACAAAGGTCTTAATAATCTTAATAAACCCATTAATTGCACAAAGGTCTTAATAATCTTAATAAACCCATTAATTGCACAAAGGTCTTCAATATTACTACAAGTGGTAAAACTCTTTTTCTGACTACCAAGATTTCTACATAAACCGAAGAGAGTACAATGCACATGTATATTAAAATACGAGGGATTCTTGAAAAGTTCCAGGCTCTAACCATTTCCCAAAACCAGTATTCTAATGATTAGTTATTGAAATACAAGTAGGGGAGTGGATAGTGCCGAAAACTTTTCAGTACCCCCTCATACAACAGAGGTGTTGATTTCTTTTTATAGACACATGTATAGAATATTATTTTATTACTTCCATAAAAAAAAACAAAAAAAACAATGACGATTATCTAGTATAGTATGTTTTTATTCATATGTTCACATTTGAAAGGTGAGATGACTACGAAGACATCAAATACCAGTAGTTTTTCTCTCTAGAATACAGCCAGCCGACATTAACTAGCCAAGGTAAAATAGTTGATGAGTGTCCCAGTGTTGGTGTCATTATGGTATAGACGATGGAATAGAATTATTAGGGTTGGGGTTCAGAAGGTTTGAAAGCGAGAGCAGTAAAGAAATACCAGGGGTCAAATTTGACAAAGTCAATGTTTGTATCAGGCTGGCGCCATAGATTGTTTTACACGACTGTTGCGGTCGTTTAGGATTTTTTTTGCCGTAAAAAAACGTTGGTGGTCTTACTGCCGATTGAAGACAAGGTACCAGAAGTGGCATAAGAAGGTAGACACTAGCATAATTGATGAATAATAGAAATGAAATGTATTTTTTAATCTTAATTTAAAAAATAAATTTATATACGTAGGCATAATTATGTTGACCAATGGTGACAAGAAACATTTATTTTATATATCAAACATTTATTTTTTATGTTGACCGCATTTGTTGGCAATGTACGTAATTCAGTGGTAAATATTAATTACATAAATCGAGTATTATATACTGAAAATTTCAGATCAAAATTCAAATAATAACTGGCTCAGGTTACGAAGTTATAGATACGCTCAAAATTATAAATTAAATATGATAAAAAAATATCAGCGGATTTTTCTTTCTTTTTTCCCTATATTTTTCATAATAAAGTGCGCGCACACACACACACTAACACATATATATATATATATAATGTATGTGTGCAAAATGTACTTGTAAAGTGTACATATACTTGTAAAGAGAATTTGAAAATAAGAGATAACAGATGTCTAAATATAAAGATAAATTATCATTGAACCATCGTTAATAAGTATACACCTAGTGATACATAAAGTCTTATTAGGTTTATACTCTCTTTCTCTTTCTCTTTCTCTCTCTCTCTCTCTCTTCACACACACACACACACACACACACACACACACACACACACACATATATATATAATTTTTTATTTAAAAATATGATTCCAACGCTACATAAGAGTTCTCATGTTTCAAAACAAGAGCCGAAAACTTCAATATAATTATTTGAATTAAATTGAATTAAAGTACCAAGCTCTGTTCCATCTTCAAGCGAAATTTATTTTTGGAATAACTTATTCATGAAATTTACGCGTTTTATAAGCATATTCATTATTGAAATTAAAATTACTATGGTAACGGCTAGAGCAGTTGTTGAAAGAAAAGGGGCGTAAGGGTTAATAGTTTGTGTATATATATATATATATATATATATATATATATATATATATATATATATATATACATATGATAAAATATACGTTTAATATATAATATATTTCCGTGTAAAATTGCTGAATATCAGAGATAGATTTGAGTTCAACAACAAATCTGAGTTCAACAAGCGGCGGTACTCTGATTCTTGATCTTCAAGCAATAAAGATTGTATTCAATCATGAAACAAAGCGTCGCTGCTTAGTGTTGACCTCAGTGTCCACTTTATTTAGTTTTTTATACAATTTCTCATGTGATCTAATATTTGTTTTTCTTTCCGTATGATAAATTATATAAAAACTGTCCGAGTGTTCTTTTTTAGCCCAGCGCTTTCGGCTATACATTTAGCCATTTTCAAGGATTATATTTTAACTAATAAAATAAGAAATAGTTTGTTGCATGTATGTTTTATAAAATGGTTTCATTTTTCAAAACACGGTCAAGATATTATGTCCATGTTCAAAGTTAATATTATTTTTTTTATTAATAAGGCTACCATTATTTTTAGCCTTTTTTGCATGTAGATGATGCTATTATATTAGTGTTGTCAACAAGTATGTTACGAGTAGCGTCCGGTATGTCTCCATGAATATTTAAATGAGATCTAATTGAGCTATGGTCAGAAAGTTGTAGAGTGAGTCTGCGTGTCAAACGTGTTGTAGTGAGGCATATATATATATATATATATATATATATATATATATATATATATATATATATATATATATATATATATATATATATATATATATATATATATATATATATATATATATATATATATATATATATATATATATATAAATCGATTCTCCTGTCGGGTCTGACGTATGAGGGTCAAACAGATCAGTTTCCAGGAAACTGACAGCCGGGCACTGGCACATGAGATTCGATTATAGTGGTGAAGGTTTCGTGCAGGAAACACTTTTTGAAGGGCCGAATACAGAGACCTGGTGCACTACGTGCCACAAGGTTCCCAAACAACTCTCCTCAGGTTTTGAATTCAGAGTTGTCCTTCTCCTAGACCAGTTGCCATCCAAGGCTATAGAACCCAGTCTGTCCTACTATTTTACCCATAGCTGGAGGGAGAAGAAGAGGATTCACACATTTCCCAAGGGTATTAGCACGTAAGTGAATGTAATGGATTCAACCTGGAGGCACGGTGAAGTAATGGATATCGGCTCGGATTGAGGAATCGCAGAGCCGAGATCGATATATATATATATATATATATATATATATATATACACACACTTTATATATATATAGACTTTTACTTGAAGGATTTTATGATATATTCAATATTAATAATAATATTTTTTTATAGCGAGTTTCACTCATTACATTGCTCGGGGTGCACAAAAGGTAGAGGGTTTTTTTTATGAGGGTGATACTTACTTTTCACCGATGGAATACGGAGGAAATGTGCGTGGTTTGCTATTGCTTCACTGTGAAGGTTTGCCTGGGCAGGACAAGGGAATGTAGTTTGTCCGTGCACCTTCCGTAGAAGTAGCAGTAGACCAGCGAAAGGCTTGCCACATCTCGCCTGTGGAAGAGGGGTTGAAGGCTGGAGAATAATTCCTCACCCACAACTCTATCAAGGTTGGATGGTGAAATCTGGGCAGCAGCATCACAAATATGACAACATTACTCCATTTCTGGCCTGACCTGACTCTTGTAAAGGTAGAGGGTAGCAGGAGGACTCAAGTAATTACTGGAGCGGTACAAAGGACCGATAATTTTACCTTAGCAATGGATTGTGTGTTCCACTTCAGATCGGGTGTGTGACCAACAGCCTTTCAAGGCACGGTGCTTCCCAAAGATGACCTCCATTCATCCTAACTGATGGTAGTTCGGGGTTAGGTCGGTGATGATGGAATGCAATTAGCTTGGTCTTCGAGGAATTGAATATAACCAACCATAGGGTAGTTTTTTTGCAAGATCGGAAGAGAGATCTGTCGCCAATCTCTGACCATCGAGAGTTTTAGACGGGCAACTGTATATAGATGTATAATCTATGCCGATGATACATCTATATACAGATATATATATATCTAAGAGTATATTCTTAGGCAGATCATTTATGAAGATCAAAAAGAGGGTTGGTCCGTGGAGTGACCCCTGGGTACGCCTGCGTTGACCTCTAGGACCCCAAAGCACTGGCCGTTGATAATTACATTTATGTTATTCTATAACTGAAGAGCTTTTGTAGTAAGTTTTTGCGCCACACCTTGTCGAAGGCTTTGAGAATAATTTCAAAATTAACTTATTAGCTTCCTTAAAATATTAGCTCTTTCAGCCTAATGGATAGATTTAAAATTTTAGATAACTTCGTCGCTAAAGATTGTACGCCATATACTAATGGGGCAAATACTTTCAGCTTTCAGGTTAGTTGGAGTTAATTAAACCAAAGAAAATATGAAATTTGCTAATTATTAAATCCAGAGGTTGCCCCAAACTTTGGGACTATTATTGCACACACACACACACACACACACACACACACACACACACACGTGTGTGCATGTGTGTGTGTGTGTGTGTGTGTGTGTGTGTGTGTGTGTGTGTGTGAGTATAAACTTTTTACATGCATACATATATCTATATGTATATAAATTTATAAATATGTATGTGTGTCTGTGCATTTACGCGTGTTTATATGCGTATTTCAGAGTACATGTGTCTTCAAAATCTTCAAATTAACACAGCCTCTTTTTTTGTAATTAACGCACTGAACGAAACAATGTTTAAAGAAAGTGGATATTTTTTTTTCAAGTTGACTTGTTAGTATTTCACAATTATTCCGTAGTGAGTAACTGTAAAATTCGTCTCCTTTTATACATCCACCGACGCGGTCGCAAATCCAAATTGATATTTGGTTTATCTAATATTTTGATCGGGCGAAGGTAATGAAACTTGATTCAATGTTGTAAAGATGAGTTGAGTCTCTTGATTCAATTATGGCAGAAGTCAGTGAGAGCTCACATTCTGTAAAAAGCTATCTAACAGCTGTTGTTTGGATCTTTTTCTTTCTCTTACTCTCCCTGCATTTCCACGTCCTTCTCTCTCTAAAAACCTTTTAACTAATGGAAATGACATCTCTTTCTCCGCCCTCGTTCGCTTCCACCAAATCCAAGAACTCTCATTGAATATGTTCCATTTTCCTCGAAACTGCGTAAACATTTTTACTAAGTGTGACACACGTATATATGTGTGTGAGAGAGAGAGCGGGAGATCGTGCGTATTTGTGTGTGCGTGTGTGCAAGTATAGTTTTGCTTGCATGACTTAATGTATTCCTATAGAAATATAGTTCAAAATATGGCAGTGAACTTGTCAACGTTTGAAGTCCTGGCTCTGAAAATAAACTACATCCGGCAGTAAAGACTCTGATCAGGAAATTGGAGGTTTTGAGCAGCGGGGAACCACCTCTTAATCGCTGTGGTTTCCAGGTCCACCCCGGGTGGTAGCACTTGTTAGGGTCCCAGCTATGGACAAATAGTGAACCCCTAAACAAAATATTATGAAAGTATAAAAATACATTTTTATAGTAAAAATAACAGCAATATATTTTTCTATAAAAATGATCAACAATACATATTTATAATAAAATGACCAATAATGCATTTTATCTGTAGTTGTAGGCATGAGATTACATTCAAAATATTTAGATTTCAGCATTAAATAACCTATAGAGATTGAAATGTCGCTAACCAAAATCAACCAACCAACATAGTCAACATTTGAGCGAAAAATTAAAATGAAAGTAGCGCATTCTGATGAGGGTTGAAAATTACAAAACTCCATTCTTTGAAGTAGTACTCACATGGATTGTAAAGTTTATTGCAGACCGGTGTTGGGTTGGAGTAGAATTGAAACCTTTTCTCTTTGAGTGACATGCAGTCGAATGTCACAACTGAATTACTTCTACAAAACTCTGGCTGTGAACTGAGTTAAACAGGAAATGTTACTCGCTGGTTTATAAACCGAATTTTTCAAAATTGTGTCAGACTCAATCCGTAATTTGTAATAGTGATATTAAATAAAATTCCACTAGTTCAGAACCAACAAATTATATGCTTGATAGTAATAAAAGAAATATCGATTTCTGATGTACCTTATCTAAGTGAATAATACTTATTTAAAGTTTCGTGAATGTTAAAATCTGTCTATTCTAGATTGGTGGTTTCACAATCTGTTCAAAAAGTATGCTATAGATTAAAAGGTTGAGCCTATATAAAAGTGACATAACAGGATTTGCTTTTACATATATCTACCAAGCAAGGCACTTCATTACAGAGTAAAATTGCTCACTGAGCAACAGTTGTCATTGAATTATGACAATTGGCATTGTCTTGCTGATCAACTTTTTCCTTTCTCCTTTATTTACTGGTAGTTTGAGACCAGGATTTTTTCAAGCATCTCTTCGTTGTCAAAATTCCGTTTCTTGATGTGGATTATACCAAAAAATGCTGTAGCATACAGATTCATCAAGATTGAAGTGCTTTTCATCTCTGCATCGCAATTCTTCAGATGAAGGTGATCTTTGAGGAACATCTACCCACAAGTGTATGGCTTCATTCTGGTATTTACGAAAAGACGGTTTCGGCTTCGAAAAAGATTACTTGCCAAGATATTAACAGAAGATTTCAATACTCGTTGTATATGATGTTTGTATAATGTCCCGAATTTTGATGGATTTTAGTCGTCTGATCAGGCCAGAAATCTTTATTTTCTTGTTTGCTCGTTTCGGTTTTTCGTCATCAGCATCAGAATTCTTGAAAAAGTTACTATATCTCCTGCAATGAAGTGTACACAAATATTTACGTGTGTGAAATAAATTATTTTTTATCATTGGGTATTGGATAGCCACGTTTATTGACACAATTACATAATCAGAATAAAAATGAATTTTGCAAGTCAATATAACGTAAAACTAAACAGCCAATTAACTGACATTTTGAAAGTGTTTATCTCGAGTCAATATTGTGCATGTAGCATTGTATATTTTAATACGCATGCATATGTACAGATGTGTTGGTAGACACATACACGTGTGTGTTAACAATACACATTATGATTTTGAAATTTTTGGAATCTTTTCTAAAGTTGCGCATATGTATTGATGCTATTTCAAATTGAGATACTATCTCAATTATTTAACATACCAAGTCAATTTTTTAAATCAGTTTGGTGATTTTTTATAAAATTGCACATATTTAGTGATGCTACTTCTTTCTTTTCTGAAATCTTTTAGTTTTGTGAAATTTCCTAAAATTCGCTAAGATAACCAAAAAAGTTTTTGCCGTTTTTTACGTAGTGTGGGAAGAAGTGTTCACTGATACGCAAATGAGTATGTCATATGCCAGGAAAGCGGTGGCGGTAGAGTTGGGGGGCATATTATATTATCATTTCTAAAATCATGCTATTCTTATGATACGATTTCTAAAATTTTTTTAACCATGAACCAATTTGTTATCTTTTCTATGCAATGTTTTGTACTTTGGGAAAATCTTATTGTTATCTTTTATGAAATAATATAATTTTTTCATGTCATGTATCAATATTTTTGTCATCTTGCCCAAATATCTTGTCTTTATTCTCTATATTCATGATATGAGTGTTTTGTAATCATAGCCAAAATTGTTATCTATTCTAAAATTATGTAACTTTTTATGCTATTTCTCACATTCTTTTAATCTTGGCCAATTTTGCTACCTTTTCTGAAATGATGCAAAAATGTTTTTACATTTCTCACTTTTTGTAATGCTTTCCAATTTTCTAAAATTATGTAAATTTCTTCAACCGATTTCTTCAACCGATTTCTCAACTTTTTGCAATCTTTGCTAAGTTTTGTATCTTTTCTGAAATGATGTATTTTTAACGATTTTTTAAAATCTTGCCAAATTTCGTTTTCTTTTCTACAATTATGCACATTTTACCAGTTTTCTCAACTATTTTAATCTTGCCCTGTTTTCGTAACTTTTGTAAAATGATGCAATTTTTCATGCTATTTCTTACGTTTTATACTTTGCAACAATGTTTTTTTTATTTTTTCTGAAAGTATGTCATTTTTTTATTATATTTATCATTTTTTTTGTCATATTTTGCAATGTTTATGATCCGATTTCACAATTTAAAAAAAATCTTAGCCAAATTAATTCTTTTTTCTAAAATGATGCTTCTCATCTTTTTTAAAATCTGGGCCAATTTTGTCATCTTTTGTCATTTTTTGCACAATTTCTCACTTTTTAATAATCTTGCCCCACTTTGTTATCTTTAATACAATTATGCAATTTTCGTTACACGATTTCTCAACTCTTTGTAATCTTGGGCCATTTTTTATAATATATGAAATCATGCAATATTTTTATGCTATTTATAACTTCTTTGTAATCTTGATCAATTTTCTTATCATTCATAAAATAATGCAATTTTTATAATCCGATTTCTCAGCGTTTTGTAGTCTTTGCCAAATTTGTTATATTTCCTAAAGTTATGCAATTTTTTATACTGTTTTTCGTTATTTTGTTAACTTCACCAAATTTGTTATATTTTCTGAAATTAGACAATTTTTTGCATGATTTCTCACATTTTTATAACCCGAAACTTTTTTATCTTTCCTAAATGTATGCATTTTCTCAACTTTGTAAAACTTGGCCAAATTTTTTCGTTTTCTGAAATTATTCAAATTTTTTTCTGCACAATTTTTCCCTTTTTGTAATCTTGGTCAGTTTTATTATCGTTTGTGAAATTATGCCATTTTTATGATCTGATTTCTCAACTTTTTGTAATATTGATCTAATTTCTTATCTTTTCTAAAATTATGCACATTTTTATGCTTTTTCTTAGCTTTTTGTACTGTGGAACAATTTTCATATCATTTTCAAAATTATGCAAATTTCATGCTATTTCTAACTTTTTTGTCATCTTTACCAATTTTGTTATCTTTCGCGAGTTTATGTAATCTTGGCAAACTTCGTTTTTATTTCTGAAATTCTGAAATTATGCAATTGTCCTTGCATAATTTCTTACAATTAATCTTGTCCAATACAATTCTAGACTTTAATGATTAGTCATCACTTTGTAATCAAGGACAAATTTGTTATTTTTTCTGAAATTATGCAATTGTTTGTGCACTATTTTTTTACTTCATGTAATCTTGTCGAATTTTGTTGACATTTATTAAATTATTACATTTTTATATGCTTATTTCTCATTTTTTTATTATTGGCCAAATTTGCTATCTTTTCTAAATATACGCAATTATTCTTCTCGATTACTGACTTTTTTGTAATCCTGACTATTTTTATCTTTTCTAAAATTATGTAACTTTTTAATGATATTTCTCTCGTTTTTGTAATCTTGGCCAAATTTTTATCCTTACGGAAATTATGCAATTTTTTGCACGATATTCCACTTCTTTGCAATCTTGCCCAATTTTCTTATATTTTCTAAAATTATTCCATTTTTATATGCCATTTCTCACTTTTTTTTATCCAGGCCAAATTTGCTATCTTTTATAAAATTGTGCAAAATTCTGTTATAAATTCTCACTCTTTTGTAATATTGGCCAAATTTATTATCTTTTCTAAAAGTATGCAATTTTTTATGCCATTTCTCACTTTTTGTAATTTTTCTTTTATTTAATTTTGCAATTTTTATATGCTATTTCTCACATTTTTATAATCATGACCAATTTTGTTATATTTTCTTAAATTATGCATTTTTTTTACTTAATGACTCACTTTTTAATAATCGATCCTAATTTTTTCTAAAAATCTGCAACCGTTTTTAATCTGCTTTCTGAAATTTTGTTATTTTTAAGCTTTTCTAACGTTTTTGCAATCTTGGGCAATTTAGTTATCTTTTCTGAAATTATTATTTTTTTTATATCATTTTCTTATTTTTTTAATCTTACCTGTTTTGTAATATTCTCTAAAATTATGCAACTATATTGTTCCGATTTCTACAATTTTTAATCTTATATATCTTTTATGCAACTTGATAAACATGTCACTATTTTTGCAATCAAGCAAGATTTTATATTTCTAAAATTATCTAATTTTCTATGTTATTTCTCACTTTCTTTTAAGCACGACCAATTTTGTTAACCTTTTGTAAAATTATGCAACATGTTTTATCAGATTTCTCAGCGTTTTTTCTAAAAGATTTTTGTTACCAATTCTAAAATTATGCATTTTTAAGGCTATTTCTCACATTTTCTTTTTCTTTTTTTTTTCTTTTTTTGATCTTTTAAAATTTTGTCATCTGAAATGTTTTCAAATGTTTTATGCTATTTATAACATTTTGTAATCTTTTTTTCAGTTTATATTTTTTGTCAAATTTTTGTGTTTTCTAAACTTAGCAAACTTTTTATGTTAATTCTCACTTCTTTGTAATCCTGGCCCATTTTGTTATCTTTTCTAAAATTATACCATTTTTTAAAAACAATTTCTATTTTTTTTCAGTTATGGTCAATTACTTTTAACTATTCTAAAATTATGCAAATTTTGATCCGACTTCTTAAATTTTGCACAGCGAATTATGAGGGTGTATTGTCGAATAGGTTCAGCCATTTCTCATTTGATAGCAGTTCGAGAGGTGTTTTGCAGCTGGTAAGTGATTTTTTGACGCAACTTGTTCCCTTGTTTTTTTACGGATCTCGCGAGCAGGTAGTGCGTGCTGGTCGTTACCATAAAGTGGAAAGCAATCAGACATATTTGGGATGAGACAATGATCGTGGGCAGGGGGAAAGCATGCTTTTGGCAAGATGATTGATTTATGCTAATTTAGTTATCTTTTCTGAAAATATATAATTCTCTCATGCCGATTGATCACTTTTGTGTAATATTGACCAAAATTGATAGATTATGTAAATTTGTGCACATTCTTTAATCCGATTTGTTAATTTTTGTAATCTTGGCTAATTCCGCTAACTTTTCTGAAAATATGCAATTTTGATAAACAGATTTATTACATTTTGTGATAAGGGCCCAAATTGTTCCTTTTTGTAAATTTGTGCACTTACTTTAATCCGTTTTGTCCCATTTATATAATCTTGGCTAATTTTGTCATCTTATTTGAAAATTTTTTGTTGTACCAATTCATGACATTTGTGCTAAATTAGTGAAATTGCTAGTTTTGGGGCAGTTTTTAATCCATTATGTCACTATTTTGTAATCTTGTCTAATTTCGTCAACCATTCAGAAAATATGCCATTTTCTTGTACAGATTTATCGATTTTTGTAATATTAGTCAGAAATTATTATTTCTTTTGTAAAATTGTGCGCATACTTTAATCTGATATGTCTCCTTATTTGGAATCTTGGCTAATTTTCTTATCTTTTCCGAAAATATATAATTTTGTTGTACAAATTTATCACTTTTTTATAATTGGCAAAATTGTTATTTTTTTCTAAATTTGTGCATTTTCTTTAATCCCTTACGTTACTTTTTTGCAATCTTGTATAATTTCACTAAATTTTCTGGAAATATGAAATTTTGTTGTACACATTTATCGGTTTATTGTAATAATTGCAAAAATTGTTAATTTTTGTAAAATTGTACATTTTGTCTAATCTGATTTATCATTTTTTTTGTAATCATCCTTAATTTTCATCTTTTCAGAAAATGTGCAATTTTGTTGTACAAATTTATCACTTTTTTGTAATCTTGGCAAATTTTGTTAACTTTTCTGAAAATATACATTTATATTTTACAGATTTATCACCTTTTTGTAATAATTAAAATAAATTGATATTTTTCTAAATTTGTGTAATTTCTTTTATCTTTTTTGTAATTTTGTTCTAATCTTGGCTAATTTCGTTAACCATTCGGAAAATATGAATTTGTAATATTGGCCGAAAATTTCTAATTTTTTTAAAATTTGGGCACTTATTTTAGTTTGATTTGTTACTTTTGTAATCTGGGCTAATATTGAAATCTTTTCTGAAAATATACAGTTGTGTTGTACAGTTTTATCACTTTTTGTAATAATTGCCAAAATTGATATTTTCTAAATTTGTGTATTTTCTTTCATGAGTTTGGTCACTATTTCATATCTTATCTAATTTCGTTCATCATTCGGAAAATATGAATTTGGGTTGTAGACATTTAAAATCTTTTCTGAAAATAGGCAATATTGTTTTAGCGATTCATCTCTTTTGATTAATATTTGCCGAAATTGTTATTTTTTGTAAAATTATGCAATTTCTTAATCAGTTATGTCACTATTTTATAATCTTAGCTAATTTCATTAACTTCTCAAGAAATATGCAATTTTGTTGTTCACATTTACCGGTTTTTTACAATACTTGCAAAAATTGTTAATTTTTGTAAATTTGTGCACTTTTTAATAAGATTTTTCACTTTTTATAATCGTGGCTAATTTCGTTAATCATTCGGAAAATATGCAATTTTGCTGTTTCAGTACGATTTAACGCATTTGTATATTTGCCGAAATTATTAATTTTTGTAAAATTGTGCAGTTTCTTTAATCTGTTATGTCACATTATTGTAATCTTGTAAAATATGCAATTTTGTTGAACACATTTATCAAGGTTTTTTTTAATATTGGCCCAAATTTTTAATTTTTGTAAATCTGTGCATTTTCATTAATTAGAAATGTCATTTTTATTCATTCCTGCTTAATTTTTTAAACTTTTCTGAAAGTATGCAATTTTGTTGCAGCGATTTTTCACTTTTTTGTAATAATGGCTAATTTTGCTATCATTTCTGAAAATATGGAATTTTTTGTACCAGTTTATTACTTTCCCGAAATTATTAGTGTTTGGCTAATTTCGATAACCATTCTGAAAAATGCAGTTTTTGTAATAATTGCCAAAATTGTTAGTTTTTGTAAATTTTCTGTTCAGTATAATATTGGCCAAAATTTGTGCAGTTTCCTTAATCGGTTATAAAACTATTTTGTAATCTTGTCTAATTTCATTAACTTTTCTGAAAATATGCAAATTTTTGTAATTTTGTAATATCGGACAAAATTGTTACTTTTTGCATTTTCTTCAACCCGATTTGTCATATTTTTGTAAGGTTGGCTAATTATCTTTTCTGAAAATATGCAGTTTTGTTGTACTGATTTTTACTTAATGAATTTTAACGCCATACTCGATTTGCGGCAAAGTATCATCATTTTACCGTGGAAATGGAACCGTAAGTTCTGCGCTAAATTTTTCTTCTCTCGCACTTCTCGATTGTGGAATTCACTTCCGGCTTCTTGCTTCCTTTCATCTTCAAAAATATAAATGCAATAAAAAAGACTCGGTAGTCCCATGCGCCTTTGAGGATTTATTGCCTTGCTTGTGGAAAATGTTAAAAAAACAACAAAAACAAAACAAATAAAAAATGTGAGTTCCTCAGAAAAGCATTCTGCCTCTAATTTATAATAAAAATAAATAGCAGTATTAAAATGTAAATGATGGATTTGAGAAAGCTTTTTTAGTGAACGGTTTTGCAGTTGTCTGCTCACCATTATATCAAATACTGACACACAAACTGAAAACTGTCCTGACAAAATTACAAATGGGTATACTAAAATAAATTTGGATAACATCTGATATTTGTCTCTTAATTAAGAGACAATCTTATAAGAGAATCGTTTTGTGATATTTACGGACTCGCTATCCTCCCTGGTTGCCCTAAAATAAAAAAATAAAAAAAAACAACTAACCAAACTTACATAGCAGACATCTTGGTGAAATTACAATAATTTCTTGTTGCCATAAATGGTAATGAAAAGGTACATGAACTAACAAAAAACCTGTAACATGGAACTAAGTAATATAAAAATTCCGTATACAGATTTTAAAAAGAAACTTAAAGACTTTATAAAAAAAAAACAAATAACAAGCAATTTGGGAGACATTCCCAGAAAACAAACTTTACGATCATCAACCAATCATCAGACAGTCAAATACAAATCTATTAAAAGGAGCAAAGTGAGGACACTGTGTTAACTAAAGTTCATGTGGGACATACAAGACTAACTCATGTAGATCTAAGAGCTATACCTCGCTGTACCCATTTGCAATCATAGATTGACCGTTAAGCACATTTTGAATGAACGTAAACGCTATCAGTTTAAATGTAGTAAATACTACAAGACACAAATATAGAAATATTGTTTAAAAATGTTATCCCTGGACAGATAATAGGGTTTCTAGAAGAAATAGTAATTTTTGAATTCCTTTAAAAATTATCTATGTATTAGTATATAAGGACTGGTTTAAATGGTTCAAATTGATATATCAAAAAATCTTTTAAAAATGAATTGTAGTTATCAAACTGACTCCGTCCAGCTATTGCTGAAAAGAAAAGTATATTTGTATATTTATTCACCTGGTTGACGTAAAATGACTCATCGGAGTTGACACGTTGTTAAAGAAAATTTAATGAAAGTAGTCTTGGTTAATTTTATGCTCTGTTCTAAAAAGAGCAGGAAATTTTATCATTTTATTGATGTCTTACTTATTGTTTTCTAATACTGCGCATTTTATTAATTCAATATCGCCCATTTTTTAACTTTTACAATTTTGTGACCTTTTCAAAAATTGATCTTTTATATTGAGGCCATTTGACAATTTTGTAACCTTTTCTGATATTGCTAATTTTTATTGATTTATTGCCACTTTCATCTTTTAGAATTTTGATTTTTTTATTAATGATGCAATTTCGCCCTATTTTATAATCTTTTTTACAATGTTTTATAATTACGCATATTTATTAGTTTTATTTGGCACTTTCTAATCTTTTACAATTTAGATTTCTTTTCTGATATTGCGTATTTATTGATGCTATAATAATAATTTAGTATTATTTCGATGTCCCTTTTAAGTTATTTACAGCATTACTATTATTTTATTTTCTCACTTTTGTACAGTCATTTATTACCTACCACCCTCATTATTGTTTCACTCGATCACTTATTCATGTTTGACCTTCCTTCTAATTTTCGTTAAATTCCTTGTTATGTTCATACTTTTTGCTCTTCCTTACAATCTTTTTCCTACATGTATTCTCTGCTAACTTTTTAAATTTTCATTTATTCTTTTCGTTGTCTTTCATACTTTTTATTTCTTGACCTACCATCAAACTTTACTTATTGTTATTCATATGTTTCACTCCTTTTAATCTTTCACCTTCCTGACCTCACTTCTAAATTTTTATACACGAATCATCTTTCATGCGGTCTTTTCCTTTCTTAACTTCACTTCTATCTCTCCTTATTTTTATGTTTTTGCCTATCGCTTACAGCCTTTCTGAACCTACTTTCTACACGCCCCCCCCCCGCTATCTTACGGTCATTTCCTTTTAACTAGCTTTATTTCCATTTAGGTGTTTACCCTATCACCATAATCTTCTTTACTGAACCCCATTTCTAAAATTTTATTTATCCAGACTTTTCTATTTGTCTGTATTTTTGCTATTGTTCACAAGGCCCAAGAGCCACTGAAAGTAGAGATCTTGTAAAGGCTAATAGAAGAGCAACTGGTGCATATTATGAGGATATGTACAATAGATAGTGAATGATTATCGACTAAAATAGGCTAGGTTTGTAATCATCAGGAAAGCATCCTCTTGGGAGTCCTTTCCACAATGCAACAGTTCTGAGCAAGGAAATATTTGAGTGGAACTTCCTCTCCACAATAGAATATGAATGGAAAGAGGATGAATAGATATGGTATGGTGGGACATAGTTGTGAATGCTTGAACTAGTAGAACTAACGAATGTAGTTGACTGGAACATCTGCCATGAAAATAGCGACAAAATATTGTGAGGTTAGAAAGATAGAGGCAATGAATTTCATTGAGAGTACAACCGTTCACGATGACTGGAGAAAACTCGGTGATAATAAAAACTTACTAACTTGGTTTTTGAGGTATTGAATGTTACAAGCCAGTTCCTTCCCATTTATACTTGCGAGAATGGACAAAGGATAGATCAGTTGCCAGTTCTTCACCATTTAGATCTTTGGTGGTACTACCATAAGCCGTGCTATCATCTGCATTTACCGGTAAAAGTTCTCTTTGGCGGATTGTTAATATATAGCAAATATGGGAGAGCATTGAGAGACACCTGCATGGACGTCAAATGAGCTTTATGGATCTATCCGATAGAAGGACTTGATAATCGAGATACCATAACTGAAAAGCTTGTGTAGCAACTCCCAACACCACACTTTGTCAAAATCTTTCGAGATATCTAAGGGGGATCTCTCTCGTGATAGATTTATTATGATTTATTATAACAGTCAAGACATCAGCAGTGGACTTATAGCCATGAAATCTATATTATTTGTCGCTCAGTCACACCCGCCTGATATGTTAAGATTGACAACTTTCTTGGTGATAGTTTTGCTGGTAACACTGAAGAGGCTGATTGGGTGATATTGCGACGGAGATGAGTCTTCACCCGTATTTTTTTTTAAACTGGTAGTACAGTTGACAAGGAAAGGTTTTCTTCTTCAAGAAACAGTTAAACAAGATTAGGGATGGCTATTGATTAAGGTTCATGGACTTTATTCGGACCAGTAGTTTTCGTAGAGTTAAGGCTTTTTATAAAGCTGAAAATTTCCCGAGCCAAGACAGATATATCACAAAGCTTGATTTTGTGAGAGGGAAAAGTTAGGTAATGGACAGTACATAAATGGAAATTCAGGGCCCCCTTTTTTGAGTCTTTGCTACAGGAGCATCCATTCTTGATATTGGCAACAAGCCTATGGCCATAGTCTGTCTCTGTTTATCGCTGTCTCTTAAATTCCTTTCCTTATTTCTATTCATAATTATTATTCTCTCTTTTAAACATTTTCTTTCTCGACCCACCTTATTATATTTCCCCCTCATTTATTTTTTAAAGTTTTTTCTTTCATATATTCTTTTTTAACCTTTTCTTTTTTACCATATTTTTATTATTTCATCTTTCTGTTTTTTTTTATTTCTTTTACCAATAACCCTTTATGTTGTTTCCTTTTTCTTTCAGTTTTATTTTGTGTATTTTACTTCTATTCTATTCTTTTCTTCTTTTTTTTTTCTTTTTGATTCCATGCTTCTTTCATTATTCATTCTCTCTCATTCATCATGGCTTTCTCCACTCATCCTCGTCCTTCTCACAATCATTAACTATTATTTTTCTCTTTTTCTATTTTTCTGATATTGTATTTTATTTTCCTTAGGGCGTAGAAACGTTTAAACAATCATCATGAAAAATGATCCAAAACAAAGAAAATATTTATGCGTATTTTAAGCGACCTTAATATCCAACATGGCGGCCGAAACAATAATCCGAAAGATAAACAGACATGAAAGAATTTTCCGATTTGTTTATTTTGTTTTTAGTTTCATCGACGAAAATACAGTCAGTAAAAATAAAGAATCTTTCTTTTAAAGTAGCTCTAAGTTATTTATTAAAGCAATGATCCATTTAAGTTACTGGAATCTTTTTAGTTATACCCTCTGAAATAGGTCATTGTTGTAATAGAAAGCACTGGCAAAATATGCTTTAAATTTACTCGCTTCCATGGATGGTGTCTTGGTTGTAGTAAATAAGACGCCACCCTCAAATTGAGTTTAAACTTGGACACACAGACACACACATATATATATATGTATATATATATATATATATATATATATATATATATATATATATATATATATATATACTATATTATATATATATATATATATATATATATATATATATATATATATATATATATATATATATATATATATATTCATGTATTCTATATATCTACATGCATACATACAGAAAAATTACAACTTAATTATAAATAAACACATCTTTTTTCAAGCAGAAACTAAAAACAGTTTAAATGCTTCAACATATTTTCATTTTCATATTTGAAGAAGTACCTTTCTTCTGGCTTCTCTACTATGATAACCAACATGATAACGAAGTTATCGTTCTTGGTTTGATTTTCATTTTTCCTTCATTATTGAAATGTACAACTACATGGTTTGCATTTGAAAAGTGGATTTTTGTACATAGTAAATTGAGTAAAAATTATTTAATGCTAAATATAAATAAATTAAAGTCTATTTTCTTATGCAATGTCTCTCTATTTGCATTTTCTTCGGTTTAAATCCATTCCATAAGAGCGATCAAACGATATATATATATATATATATATATATATATATATATATATATTATCATTTCACCCCAAGCAAGAGGATAATTGTCATGAAGACGCAATTGATTACTGGGAGTGAAAGAGAACGAGAAGCATTTAGTGAAGACAAACGCCAATATAATAAGGAAGGCAGAAGATGGTGACTGATGTTGTGTTTAATTGTTTGAAGATTGTGAGAGGCAAGGAAGTAAGAAACCCGAAGAGAGATCCACAAGCGAGAAGTGCGAGGAAAGCTATTAAAATAGAACTTACGGTTACAGCTAGCTGGTTCAACTGCAAAACGTTGAGACCTAGTTGGCAATCTAGTCGTAAGCTTAATTCCATGCGGTGGAGGTTGTCAAGGAAGAGAGTTCATTAGAATAACTCCCAAGAAAATACTTATAGAAAAGACAGAGGAAAGTCACGTCACGGTGGTGGGAAAAGTAACTAAATCTCAGGCCAGGACCATTAAAAATACAGATCCTTCTTTGGATTTTGTCAAGAATATCGAGATATATAGCAGAAACACCAGATCAGATATGGTAGCAATATTCAATGAACGGACAAATGGTAGACTTATAAAGTCTAAAAATTCATTCTAAAATGAATTCTGACATGAAAAAAAAACACAGTGAATCAACATTCCTAGCAGCGGACCTAGCAATTGATTCAATATGATCATTAAAATTCACGTCAGCAGAAAACGTGAGATAAAGAAGATACAATGAATTGCTCTCAAGTAAGTTAGCATCAATCACGCAGATGGAAAACAAAAATGGTGATTAAAATATAGTAACTTCGTTTTAGAGGCGCTAAAATTAACAAGCCATTCCTTGCCTCAGTTTACAACTGATTAGAGATCATTTTCGATAGCAGCTGCCAGTTTTATTTTGTCGACTCTATCGGACTTACTATTAAGACTGGAGTAAATAGGTGTCATCCCACTGTTATGGCGGGGACTATAAACTCAAGTTAAAAAGCTTAAACAATATCAAAATATCGTAATCCATGGAGAGTTCACTTATTATTGCTGATCATGTGTAGCAGGTAAATGTGGAATGAAGTTAAAACAACTTTAAAAGTCGGTAGAAAGTATCATCACATATGTTTAATACTTTAATAAATTATTCAGCATGTCAAGCATAAAATAATAGGAATGAACAGGCATTATATTGAAAAGCCAAAAATCTAAAAACGTGGCCTTGTAATAAAAAAGTATTGGGTAATTGATTCTCATTATCAGGTAGTGAAAATCGTTTATTCTATTTGAGTGGGAAAAGAAAATGCAACATCATCCAAAGGACGAAAAACATTGGAAGATTTAACATTCCTCGGGATTTCGCAGACATAGAGAGCAAAATGAGAAAATATTCGGAAGTATTCTAAGTTTCAAATTCCAACAAGTTTACAAATCACAACGGACACCTGAAGAAGGTCGAAAAATACAACGGTAATAACCTATATGAGTTCACTTATCAAAATTGATGTAATTTTGTTACATTCTGAATTGAGCTTTTAACATGATTGGCTGATAGCGATATTCTATGTATTATTTAAATATGAGCTCCATTTTCACTGAGAACTACAATATATAAATATATAACCAAATACGTACATGTATAAACATATATAAAAAGTATCAAGTACAAACAAATCACATGTTTTTTTGTATGTGTATTTATACATGTACGTATTTATATACTTTCGTGATATATGACTGTTCTTAATAGAAACGTGTAATGAACTGGAAGATTTAACAAATGACACTGATTTTTATGTAAGTAAACATCGTTGTTAAGTCTTCGCTTGCATGCAATAGAAAATGGGGTTTTAAAACAAAACTGCATGATACTAAGTAAAATTCAGAAACAACAGTTATGAATGAGCAACTTGCACATTTTGTGTATTTAGAGGGTGATCTAAAAATGTCAACGTAAAATTCTGTTTATTAATAATTTCTTGATTTTCATTTAATATTGTATAATGAAGCGGAAACGTCACAAATATTTAATATATAACATTTTATGGTCCAATGACATATGCATGAAGCCTTCACTGAGAATCAAACAATATTAATGGTAGCAAGGGCAGCTTGCTAATGATTACCTCATGGCAAATAGCACATTTCCTGATGAGGAGTATATACGTTTCTGTGGCAACACTATGTGTGTATGTGTGTGTTCACGCGCGTGTTTTACGCTATCATTTGGTCGACATAATGAAAGAATCCTAGGTTTGCCCATTCTTTACCATACAAAGAACGATTGGCTGTTTCCAGTCGCTACTGAAATAGGGGATAATAAATGAAGTCGTACCGCGTGAGTAATTTGTTGCTTTTCTACTGCAAGATTCAAAGAAAACTGTTGTAGCAATGGAGGATCAAATATCATCTCGCACTCATCTGGACTGTCCTTTGGGATCAGTTGTGCTTGAGAACAGTTCGGTCAAAATAAAATATTCTTACAAACATTTCTCAAAAGCTAAATTCGTCGGTACTGGATACAAAACTTGAGGGAGATAAAAGAAAACATTCAAAGAATTATCATAAATATCATAATAATAGAGAAATATGAATATTTAGAAGGACCATTGATGAAGAAAAATACATTAAAGATAATAAGGATAATAACTGAAAATCAGTCGATGATTGCAGAAAAGATGAGAGAAAGAAAACTATGGTGACACTAGGGGAATGAAATTATATTAATATTATAATAATGAAAAAGTAGTTAAAGGAAAAAGAATTACTTTTCGTCTACATTCCAAAAATCAGATGAAGAGAAGGAAAGGGAGAAGAATGAAATAAAGAAGAAAACAATTGTGATGAGAGAGAGAAAAAAAAAAAAACAGTAATAATGATTCAGATTACCGAAAAGGTAGGTAGTAAAAAGGTAATTTTCGAAAAAAGCAGTCATAATAAAACAAAGAGGATGATGATCATGATGACGATAATAACAAATAATAATGGAATGAAAAATGTTTTCTTTTTCTTCCCCAATCTGATTTAATTTCGTCTGGCAAAAGCATGAGGAAACTAGTAAGGATCGAACACCCGAACACCTTACGTGACTATCTTATCGCACAATGGGGCGTCGAACTCTCTTTTTTACTGAAGAAAATACTGAAAAATATATATCCTTCTTTCAAGATATAAATGTAAGCCTTAGTAATATTTATATTTACAGGTTTAGCGCATATAAAACAAATGTAACAGGCATTTTTTCAAATTTTCTGGTGTTACCCAAATTCTGGATTTCTGCTTGCACCTGGAATTGGATTAAATGATTTCTAATCAGCATCGCAGTCACTCTTTTTTTTCTTTCCATGTCACTCATATTTTGTCAATGAAAAGATCATATTCGTGATAGCAGGCAATTAGCTTTAACTAAGGAAAATTGGTTACTAGCTTTCGCAGAAAGTATTAAATTATGTTATGACATTTAAAACACTTTCAGTATAAAAAATGTCCTGCTTATGTTCATTTTTATAATTCACTTCAAACACTTACACAAACACATTCATACATAAATATGTTGATCATACATATAAGATACTCTAATACCGCCATAAAATTATTAAATCATTATTTTTATTCATTTTTTTTTTCTTTTTCGGAAGGTGCCTACTACAGATGCACATGTCTGGATATTAATATCTACTGACGTCATTGTTGCATTCCTAGTAACATTCAGTATAAAATTCTCTTATCATTTATTTTATGGCCGATTCTTACCGGGGAAATAGAATAAATATTGGTCTGATAAAACCCATATTATTTGTTTGTATTATGTGTGTGTGTGTGTGTGTGTGTGTGTGTGTGTGTGTGTGTGTGTGTGTGTGTGTGTTGTCCCAGGGGCGATGATATCGACAGCTTGAAGGAATGGCCATTTCCCAGGCTCCTTAATGTCGAATGGGCTTCCGTGTTGTTATTTGTTATTCCTCCAGCCACTCTGATTTAAGCGTTCATTCATTTGTGAATGAAAAAACAGATTCGGTTATAGAGTCAATGGCGGAAAATATAAGCATGATTTACACAATACAAGAACGAAATGAATTCCAGAATTTGAGTTAAACGAAATTGGCACAATCACAAATGCCGACAGAGCACGCCTCGACAAAATTCATATAAAAAATACATTTCAGCATGTGTACAGATGATCGGAGAGTAAGCTACAAAACTTAATAGAACTACAAATAATACAATCCAAACAAGGCGTCAATGTACATATTTAAATGCACTGACACAAATTTGACGTTTATAACCCTACATTCATTTTTATGTTGCAAAACAATATATACATTTCCAGTTAGGTATTAGAGCGATAAATTGAAGTGAGTCTGGAAAATATATAGAACAAAGAGGCTTCAGGCCTTTCACATTAATTAAAACTCGAATTGAAAAGAATAATGTTAAGATTATTTGGCTCGTTCCAACTTAAATGATGAGTGCTTCATTTCTGGAGATATATTGGTTGGATTGGTATACATTCTTAAAGACATATTCAATGAGAAATTTGCACATGAAAAATAAACATGCTATAAAACGAGGGTATAAACTTGTTTTTTTCAGTGTAATTTTATTTGTGTATGTGTGTGTTCGTGGAAATGTGCATAGATGTACTTATATACACGAGTGGTATATGTGTGTATTCATATATATCGGAGAGTCTGCTGCAGTTTGTGATTATATATATATATATATATATATATATATATACATGTTAAGACATTTTTATGTTTATACATTCTTTTTATAGATACAGATATTTAAATAAATGCTCTGTTTATAATAAACAGTATTAAACATTTACCGACCTGAATGTCTTAACAGAGGAACGTTCGGTTAGCAAGGTCGATTTTACTGTCTTTAAACTACAATCTTCCATGAATCTCTCACATACATTCATATCTGCTAATGGCGTATCCAAATGTAAACAAATATATATATATACGAGTATGTACAAGGGAGGAACTGAAAATACTCCGTCTGATCCACTTCCGACGAAATACCCAAGCACCAAATTTTATTATGGAAGCCTTTCTCGATCGAACTGCAAAACCTTTCAGGATTCCTTTATGAGTATTTATACACATATAAGACATGAAGAAATTGGAAACCTTCCACATGCAGGTTCATTATTTCAAGGTCAGAATCTGATGGTAGAATCACGACAGCGACCTTGAAATTCTGAAGAGCGATGATTATGCTAATATCACATCTTGTCTTATCTAGACCCAAGTGGCTGTATGTACGCGAGAGGCTGCAATCCAAGATACACACTGTATATGGCAAAAGTAGAAACCAACCCAAAAGACGCTATAAAATTTCCATCATTCATAACAGTTTTTAGTCGTAAAAGATTAAATCAAAGAAGTTCGAAATTGCAACCTCGAGATAATCAGGCATCTGCATATTTTGAGGAGGCTCGGAATGAAAGTGAAGAAAAGAAAACATAGATCAGTAAATGTAGCAATGGCACCTTCAGTGCTTACAATGTTCCAAACTCTGCACCGCTGTATTTGGGTTGTGAAACCATGTGAGATGCCCCAGATGAATGCATAATGAAGGACTCATTATACTCAGACAATTCTATAGCAAAAGATAAATGAATACCTGAAAATCATGCCCGTAAGTAATCAATGATTAAGGAATAAGAAATTTTGATTGTTTTAATATTTTGATGATTATTCACATTATCTACACGAAGCTTCTTGATTGTCAAACGTTTATTAATGGAGTGTCAATATCAGAATTGATGGTGGAGCAATCACAAGTTTAACATTTGTTAATCAAACAGTGATTATCTACAAACATGCTTTTAGAAGCTAGCTTCTTGTATGTGTGTGTGTGTGTGTGTGTGTGTGCGCGCGTGTCTGTGTGTGTCTGTGTAAAAATGTCAAATATGGAGATTAATTGAAAACACGAAGGGAGAATCGATTCTTCAGAATTAGAATCTGGTATACTACAGTATCTATTACAACAAACACCGTGGGACATATTAGCATTATTATATTATTATATTAGCATTATTATTTGTATTATTCCCTCTCTGCTGATGTTATTTTAAATCTGCCCACAAATGATGATTGAATTATTCACTTGTTCTGTCCGAATCTTTGATTTGAAATTTTGGGATGAGATAAAATGAATCTGTTTTATTCAGGATTCAACTTTAAAAGAATCTTTGCTGCGTAATTAAGCTTAATTACTGGTTTATATTCTTTTACTTTTCGAATTTTTGAAGATTTTCTTTTTGCATACAATAATTTGTCAATGAGTGTTTGAACTTAAGCTTTCTGTTCAAAATCCGCAATCGTTTGTTCTTCCGTGATTTCTACTGTCAATCCGTGTGAGTGACTAGAAATAGAATGACAATGACGAATTTTTTTCCTGTTTTGATATTAAATCAAACACCACGAGATTAAAATACAAATACGCAAATCTAAATCTATATAATTAACGTAATGTGCATAGATGTACTTATATACACGAGTGGCATATGTGTGTATTCATATATCAGATTAACTGATGATCAAGCAAATTTTATTGCCTATAAGTACACATCGGACAGAGAACTTTTTATCTTCATCTTGTAGGCAAACACATTATATATTATTATTTACACTATTTACATTCGGACATATTGTCCATATTTATGTTGTTGTTGTCAAGTTTCGGCCGTTGTTCCTTTCGGCCTTTATCAGGTATATATCTATCTGGGTAGCCTACAGGGAATTATATATATATATATATATAATGATCGAACAAAGGATGATAAAAGTGACATCCGCGGAATAATATAAATAGTGACGACACATCTAAGGGACTAAAAAATTAACTTACTGCAAAGTTGTCCATTGGGTTTGGTATCCCAGACTTCAGATTGTAAGTTCATTCCTATATAAACTCGTCATAATAGGGAAACATGAACTGTAGCGTAGCCTTCTTACTTTTATTTAAATGAAAAGAGAGGCGACAGATTTGTTATATATATATATATATATATATATATATATATATATATATATATGTGTGTGTGTGTGTCTTTAAAATATATATATATATGTATATATACATATATATAAATGGCAATTTCTGTCTGTCTGAATCAAGTTGCCACCTAAACCCGTGAACCAATATTAATGAAACTTTGCATACATGTTAAAATAACATCCAGTTTGTTACTAGGTTATTTTTTTTAATCTATAATCGGACCACTAGGGCCCATAGATCGCAGCTCTCCAACGGGTCTTATGCGAAACATGTTTATCACTGTGTTTAAACAAGGGAGATAATTAGTCTCGCAAACCTTTTAGAGATTAAGATACACTTGTTATGGAATAATAACTCTTATAAAGCCTAAACTTCTAGACAGATATGGATATTTGTCTGTTTTTAAAATTTAAGGGACATCTGAACGAATCGCAGATTATTTTCTAAATAAATCTTTATTTAACAGCATATTTCTGCATAATCTTTCTTTGAATACAATCTCCGTGATGTGTTTTTTACATTGCAAAAATATAATTTGACGAAATTTCTTTAAAAATAAATTTAATTACACTTTTTAGAGTTTCTTCTTCTTCTCGTCGCCGGGTCTTACGCCCACGGGTCAAGCATTTCATTTACTTTGGAATTAATTCGTTTAAAATTTCGCCACGTGCATCATTAAATTCGCCAGGTTCGAATTTATTAAGTACAAAGAAATTGGTTCGACCCATTCGGTGATTTAAATGTAAAATATCATTTAAATTGAGCTTATTTGTGAATAGAAACTTTTCCTAAACTCACATTTCAATCTACACTTATAAAAGCATATCGTAGTTGTTGGTGCTGTCCGTGGAACCTGTTAACCTGTTTGAAGGACACTTTCGTGCTATATACTGACTGTGTAAAAAATACAAAAAAAAAAAAAAAAATAGCTGGGGAAATAGACATCCTTCTTAAAATTCCAAACATCCTTAATCGGCATGAGCCACGTACCCTGTTAAGTTTTACTTTTAATTACGGCGAGTTTTGTTTTTTTTAATAGCATAGCACCAGCAGACCTCTCACCTCACAATTTGCAAGGTTGAAGCACCAATGACGCTACTAAGAAACCGGGATCCATCGAAGCTTTGCAATGGCACACGACTTATAATTAAGAAGATGACGCCAACTGTCTTGGAGGCGACAATTCTGACTGGTAATGCAAATGGTGAGGCTGTATTTATTCCTAAAATGTCACTTATTCCATCGGATATACCTTTCCAGTTCAAGCGGCTGCATTTCCTGGTGAAACTGAGTTTTGAAATCAGCATTAAAAAAATACTCAGGAACAGTCCTTGGATGTGATAGGCCTTAATCTTACAGAACCGGTTTTCTCACTTGGCCAACATTAAGTGAGATGTTCAAGAGTCGGCAATCCCAATTATTTTTTTTTTATTTATATCTCACACGGAAAGGCCAAAAATGTTTATCAAGAGATTGTGTAGACTTGATAAGAAACACTCAAGCATCAGGTGTTTACTGTAATATTTGTCAGCGTTGTAAGTATTTTGTTAATCTATGTTATTCTATTTGTAAATCTCTATATAAATCAATATACAGATCAATTATCAAGCTATATGTCAGTCTATTTTAACACTAACCTTCCTAAGAGCTATATTCTCTCTGAACGCACAAACACACTTTTCAGGGCTACTTACTTTGATTTGTTACTTTCGGCTAACTGACGTGCCTGTTATTACGTAAATTGCTTTACGATGCTGGTATTCATAACTTATTAGTATTTCCTATCAAACTGCTAGGAGCGGTGGTTGGGCCGTCTTTCTCTGTGAACGCACAAAAACCTTTACAGTGCTACTTGCTTTGAGTCATTACTTTCAGATAACCGAAAGATATGAGAATGGGAACTGTGCATAACAGCCGCTTTTCCGAGAATTACCGGCTACATCAGATAGTTTTTAATATTATGTATTTTACAAGTCTTTTTTCCCCACTAGAAAAATGCTCACCGGGAACAGTATCTCTTCATTATTATTCTCTACTCAGTTTTGTATTTTTTTTACCAAAACCGTAGAAAAAGAAGCAATAAATATGTGAGTGAAATTTGTTACTGTTGTTGAAAGTACCAAAAACTGAATTCCAGTCAGACTGTATTTAATGTTTTCAAAACAAAAATATATAATTTTTCCATATTACATTTGTTTGATAGTAACTAAAAAAAATGGTTTTCCATTTCACTGAGGTAAACGTTAAACACATAAGAGCATTGTCGCTTCTTATGTCTTTCTTTCTAACTCACTGAAACCAAACAGCGTGTCTGGTACATCTTTTCCGTTTTTCTTCTTGATCAAAACGGAATATTCCATTATTTATGAGGCATTGTCAAAGGGTAACCTACGTGCTAAGGATAAGCAGAATTATAAAGTCTTTTTTTAGCATTTTAGTTCCTTGACAAACTTTGGGACTGCAGACATTCCTAGCAACAAAAAAAAAATTAGACATTTCTGACTTTTTACTGTTGAACGTACATTAATACACACACACATATATGTATATATATATATTAGTAAAATAGTATAGAAGAGAATTAGGGATCACTTGAATATGTCAAAGTTGAAAATAGAATTTTTTTTCAACTTTGACATACCACTCAATTGGTTTTTAAGTCTTTCTATTACATTTTACCTGTGGAGAGGCAAACAAGAATTACAATTCATCCGGTGATTTACTGAATTGTTTTAGGAAAAAAAAACCGCATATTTCTGTTTCAGCCTTGGATGAGCGGGTACAAGTTTTCTACTTTTCTCAAACATTGATGTTACAATAATTTATGACATAATTGATTTGAATTTAAATAATTTACACTATACAAATCTACACAGAAATAAATTACTTTTCATTTACTGAAAGCAACACTCCCACCACAATACAATTTACTTTTACTATTTGCAAATTGCCCGTCAAGTTCTACGCTTTGCACGAAAACTGGAAAGTTAACCGAGGATATAAATTGCAAATAAAATAAGATAAATTACTAAAGATAAGATAGCATTTTGACTGCTGGTTCCATTTGTTAAGCTATTAAGCGAAGAAGAGAAACAATGATCTTTAGACTACTAACAGGGTTTGTTAGCAATGAGACCGCCTGTGAAAAATAGTCTAAGCAGCGTATTGTATGGGAAGAAAGACTTATCAAGTCGAAGCAAAAATTCTTTTACTTGAGTAATTTTTTCTATGCTGTTACTAAGAGATATGCACTAACTCTGTTTTAAAAAAGTTTTCAGGCGAGAAATTTATCCTCCTCCGAACACTCTAAAATGTAATCCGAAGAATAAATTAACACGATTGGCCGCTCCGAGTATATTTACTTAGAAATTCTTTTATACGTTTGACATTGAAAAATATATTCTAAATTGGTTGTTATAAATAAAAACTCGAATTTTGATGTATTACAATTCAATAGAGTCATTTCATGACAGAAATGTTTTACTTTATGAAAGCAAATATAAAAACGTGATTTTATTTCGATGAAATTGTGCGACAGTTAGCGTAAGATCAAGTATTACATGTATACTGGCATTTTCCATTGAATATAATGGGAAGAACAAATTAAATTTCTTTAACAATACACAAGAAAGTGTCAGTGTCTTTCTGCATTTTGATAATTAGTAAAATGAGTTCACCTAATCGTTATGATCGTGAGAGGAAATAAAAGCTTCAGCAGAAAAATAAACATTTTTATGTCACTTTACAATATCTTTTGATGCAGACTAAAAATTTGTTCTGCTCAAAAACAAAAACTACTTTTTGGGAACGCAAAAATGTTTTCTCCGTAAATATACAAAAGTGAATTGATCGCTAACATTTCTATTAGAACAAAAATCGCCCCGGCCGATCCTGGGTCGAACCTGGTCAGCAGTGACAGATGATATGACGTTTATAGCAGACTTGGTCCTCAGGGTCATAGAATTAAGGGTTAATTCAAAGTTGGTCGATACTGTCGATGATCAACGGGCCGTTGGTCGCTGGCCGCCATGGTCCACACTTTGCTCCGCTCACGTTGTTTTTCTTGATCACAGAGCAGTGGAGATCGAGTATCGTCAGTAATCGCAGCGCTGGTTCGAACCACGGCGAAGCTGTGTTATAAAGGAAAAAAATAAATGTTTTCGCAGACGAAATAAAAACGATAGATTCTTTGGGTCAATTTTCGATTTGGTTTATGTAGTTGTTTGTATAACAGCATTAACCCTTCCCACTAAAATCTCTTTAGTGACACTTTGCCTATTGGTGCCAATTCTTGGAACTGGACTCAGTCACGTGGATTTCAGTCTGTTCTTCGTCGCTTGTCTCATCTCTCTCTGGGTCTACTAAGCGCTCTACTTAGACTTTGACCCAAGACTGAACCTTACAGGCTTTGTTTTGCATTTCATTTTCTTCCAGCGAAGGACAAAATCCTATTTCTCACATTTCCAAAATCAGCGAAGCTATTCCCGCTCTTTGACAGGCAGGCATCAATCAGTTTCTTGATTCTGCCTTCGTCTTCAAAATTACCAAATATTATAACACAATTGAACCTTTCTTCCGTCTGGCAATCATGAGACATGTTTTCGTAACTTCCACTTTAATTAAGCAGACAAATCAATTCCTCAATTTTTGGTTCCGTTTCCAAAATTCTCAACTGACCTCAAATTTACTTTCACTATTCCTTCTCGGATTTTGTGCGTTGAAGCCTTCCACAGGGTCTCTGATAATATCTTTCCCCAAACCAATAAAGTCATTCTTTTTAGGGTTTTTTTCTTCAAGCTAGATTTTCGATAGGATACCATTTCGTTCCTTCTCTCAGTTTATATGTTATTCCGTACTTTTAATACTCTCCGTCTGTTCTCGTTTATATTTTAAGTTAATCCTTTTCCTTTACCAGTATCAGAAAAATATAACTTTAACCTGCTGGTAAAATAATTGTTTTCTTTATGAATGTTGACAGAAAAACTTTTTAATGCCATATCCCTGAAAGATACAGGCAAACATGGCTCTCCAAAAATTGCTTATGATGACTTCGAGAAAAATAGTGAAATGGTTTCCCGTTAACGTCTCCGCAGTTTTGCATTCAGAGCAATCATTCTTTTAGGTAGCCTTGGTTGACAGCCAGTCTAAAGAGAAAAGACATGGATTCATGTCTTTCCCAAGGGCGTTTCTGCGAAAGTGAACGCAATAGACTAGGCGAGAAATTGAACTTCGTTCGTCGATTCCACTTTCCACACCGATGACCGCTACATTACCTGCACGTAAGAGGAAGTACCGCCGTTAAATGTCCAGTGAAGTACTAACATTTTTTTCTTTAAAATACATTTGTATCTTTCAATGAAAGTGAAAGGCATTAATGTAATTAATGATCAGTGAACGAAGTATATTGTAAGTATATACTGCGCAAATATATATCACAAAGTGAGGATCGAACTTGCTAAACAATATTCAACGTTGGAGCCCACAGGTGGACGAATTTCATACCTAGAAACTTTATTCACCCTTCAATAGGAAGTTGATAGTGAATCTATGAACATGGTTATTTCGAGTTTTTATTTTTTTGTTATCTATTACATACATTACTTGGAGAGGATCTGGCAATAGTTTGAAAGCTTGTCTTTATTGTACTCTAAGAATATCATCTTGCGTGACTTTGACGAACATGCTCTGTGAATAAATTTAAACAGTTTATACTTTTTACATGTGCAGTTGTCTTAACGGCTCATTCACTTTCGCACTCATACCCTTGGAAAGTATCACTTAACTTCATTTAAGAGTTAAATAACATGGTAGACTCGGTTCTTTAATTGTCGGTAGCAACCAGTCTGCGAGAAGGTAACAGAAATCCACTTCACTATCATTCCCCAAGAAGATATGGCAATTCACACAAAACTGGAGAACGATGATCACCTACGAAGCAATTTTTCAATACTAAATATTCTGCTTGACAATATATCCTCTTTGAAAAATGAGTAATGATGTCCCGATCACAAAACAGTGAAAATTGTTTTGTAATTTCTAAAGCATCAACAAATTTGTTAAGAATATTGTCATGTGGATCATTCCTGCAAATCTCAACGTACATATGGAAGGAAGAACAAGCAAATAATATATTTTCTCACGCCATTTTCAAGCTTTTCAAATTCAAATCTAAACTGCATCACGGAATTCTACAATTGATTTCCAGAGGTAATTTTAAATTTCGTTTCCTGAATTAATGGTATATATGCTGATGCTAACGTTTGCTTCTTGTTTAATTTTCTTCCTATTTTTTCGTTTTATACGGAATAAAATTTGAAAAGAATACAGAGCAAATCGCTTTCTTGATTATACAGAAATAAATAAATAAAAAGTAATGATACTTTGTCAAACATGGATTACTCTCAAGAAAGTCATTCAGATTCATTTTTAGCTTTAATATCTTAAAATTAGTTGCTGAGTAAAACAATTTATAAAGACATTATTAAGCAGTAATTATCGATTATTTATCGTTTCGTTGAAACTTTTCATATTAACAACTATAATCATCATGCAACTAGAAATTCTCTGAATTCCATAAACTTGTTCTGATTTTATTTCAACAGTGCAGTAATGATTTTGCCACTTATGATTTACTATACTTTAGAAAAATAAGGTAATCTCACAAGCCATGATCAGCAAGTTATATCTCTCATCGGATCTGTTCTACCAAGGTTGGGCTAAGCTTAATATATCTATAGTCCATTGAAAATTGTTTTTAATTAGTCCTATTTGAACATGATCATTATTTCATAATCAACTTATTTGTAATCAAATTGATGTAACAATTTCTCAATATATTTATAAAACGTACAAAGTATTGATTAAAGAGGAGTTTCAATGTTTTAATTCCTTTTACACTCATTAATATTATTAGCATACATACGAAACTAGCAAGCATATGTACAATGTTTTATTTATACCAGATATTTCAGTAGTGGTATTAGTTTTGTAATGGAGAATAACAGTTCAATGCAAAAATATTTCCATCTGACGTCTGCTATATTTTGTTGGGTTCATGCAAGGACGATATTCTTGATGTTTCACAGGTACGATCCAAAATCCACTCAACCTGGGTTGTCACACCGGTAACATAGGCATATGTGTTTAAAGTACCACGTGATAAAGAGCATGATTTAAGATTCAAAGAGCTATAAAAAATTCTATCAAGCTCACTAGACCAGTTAAATGTGATTCGGAAATTCTATGCTAGTCTCATGTGTTTGAACGCTAGGAGTTTTGAAAAATTTAAATGCATAGAATAACCACTGCTGCCATTGAAGATCGCCATTATCTTCAGTTTCAAAAATATCGTTCATGTGTCATTGAATTCAAACATAAAACCATCAACTGCCAAAAAACATTAAATTTTAAGATGTATCCGTCCCAATTTCCCTCAATCATTTTTTCACATTCTCATGCACAAAACATTCATGTGTTTTGCAATAAATCGATGATTTAAAAAGTTATATATATATATATATATATATATATATATATAAAATCAATTTCTTACGCAGAAATCAGAACCTGTTCATCAGTGCATATAACCACTCAATGGCGAAATATCCATAGTTATAGTAAAACAGTTCTTGAGTAATAAACTCCATCAAACGTATATAAATATGTCAATACATTTGCTTGCTATATTGACCTGTATGTGGCAAACTTTAAAAAAATCATATCAGACTGTCCGACTTGTCTGTTAAGGTGCCTACCAAAAGTAGGGTTTATGACCAGAACTAAAATTTGTAAATTTGATGGAGAATTAAATTTATATAGCCGAAAAGTGTATTTATTTTTAGACATGAACTGGATATTGCAAAAATATTTCGTTTATTAGTTTTTCTTTATGGTATTGTCAATCTTTGCTAGTCTGGTGATTATACAATCCTTCAGCAATCAATTGTAAAGCAAGTGGATTTTTGGTGCCAGAAACTTTCTTCATTTTGGCGCGTTTATTCTGGAACCAAATCTTTATTTGTGATTCGTTCAAACCGAGTTCCTTGGCCAAAGATTGTCGACGATCTTCTGTGAGATATCTACCAAGATCAAACTCGCGTTTCAATTTCTGCAGTTGTTCTGGGGTAAATGCTGTTCGGGGTCGTTTCTCATCCGGCTTTTTATCTTTTCTCTTCATTTTTCGTGAACGTGGACCTGTGGAAGGAGGTAAAGTTGTAATATATGAAATAAGAACGAAAACTAAAAGGACATGAGAAACAAATAATGTGAAGTTACTTTAGTTTACAAACGTGACACACAAAAAAACAAACAATTCAATATTTCAACTTGACTTACCCAAAATTGATGGCACCTATAAAACGCATTAGGAAATAAACCCTATAATAGAAATCTTTTTTTTTCTTTTTTTTTTTTTTTACAAAATTAAACAATATTCTCGAAAAGTTGAATTTCGTCTCACGCGTGTGCAAATCTGTAATATCCTCGGAAAACATGGTGTGGGAGGTATGGGAATTTTGCTTTATACGAGCGACAAAATTTGACCGAATCTCCAAAAAGATTAATTTCAATTAATCCTTAGTGTTTCTCGTTATCTTTGTTTGTTCATAATATTAGTTAGTATCAAATGTGACATCAAAGCACAGAATGAGCAAAATTTGAAACATTTTAATTATGAATTTACCTACAGACAGAAAACGATAAAACAATCCTGGGCTTGTCTCGAAACTGAGATTGCTGCTTATATATAATTTGTTCCAGTAATAGGAGTTCGAGCCTTGATTAAACCAAGGATTCCGACTGCTAATGTTTGAAAATCCAATGCAGATGGTTTCAGTTTCTTTGGAAATATTGGCACAACACAATCTCATTCCTAACAACACATCTAATTTCTTTTATTCTAAATTTAGAAATTCGATTTGAAAATTACTTTTATTCAATCAGAAACTCAAAGCATACGCAGTTGTATTACTGCATAATATTTATTATAGGCATCATTCGTGTCAAGGAATATATCTAAACTAAATTTTCAGTATTAAGGTATGTCAATTACCACATGATTTATTCGTAGCTCGCAAATTATACTGACAACAGAAGAATACAATGTAAAAATATTAATAGTCAGTAAAACATATCTGAATCAAAGATGTTTAGAATAAATAAACTACAATCCATACATTTTCAATGATATTTAGTAAATATCAACTAAAAGATATCGAGTTCCTAATTTTTCTATGTGTAGAAGCTGGTTTGTATAAAGAACGGGAGCAAATTTTTCCTCGCTAAGATTATTTTATTGGATTCAAAATCTATATTTATTTTGCTGAAAGTTAAAAAACTTGTAAGCCCCCCCAAAAAGTGCATCAAAACTTAATATCGTATGCCAACATGGTTAATGTTGACCTGAGGATGCCTTAACCAAAAATTCCTACCCTGCCCCACAAATTTAGTTGAGAAAAGGTCACTAGTTAACAGGAATTAGTTGGTAAAATAGCATTTTAGGCCCTTTTTTTTAGGGGGCGGTATTCCTTCATTATGCTTATTTTACCTTTCCTTCCTCCTTCTCTCCCTAGAAAAAAATCCCCGAAACCAGAGATGCTGAGAGAGGAAAGTTGATATTAGCTTTAACAGTCGCAAGGACACATTGACTATAGGGGCTGAAAACGATTAGGATGCGGGGCGTATAATAATTTGCGACGTCAAATTTTATTAGCAAGATCGCCTTGGCCTCACAAAGAGCATTTCAATTGGTGGTCAAGGATGGGCATAAGAAAACTAAATGGAAAGGGTTGAGGGGTTTACAAGGAGTATAATATGAAAGAATCGTAAGAGATATATAGCTTGCGATCCAGTGAGAAACTTACAAGGTTTATCAAAGAATTATTTATCAACATTATCATTTTTTTTTATAAAATTATAACTCGTTTTTGTTATAGAGAGACATAATATAGTAAGTTACAGCTAATGTGTTCGGTTTCCAATAGTGCTCTACGAATCTGGCGTTGTGTAATATCAACAGATATAAAAAATTTCTCTTCAGTACTATATCTTATAATGTGTGTGCAAAATGAAGGGCGAATACAGGTGAGAGTTCACCAAGATATGGGATAATAATTTGATTGAATTATTGAATTACATAATGATGTGCAAAGCAACACATGCGCGCGCATTCTTTTTAAAAAACATGAAAAATAACTATAGAACTCAGGAACGTCCAAGGATCAATGCCGTTGAGTAAATAATGAAAAAAAGGTTATATTTATGTGTATTAAAAAGCTCTTTTAAAAATATTTAAAATAGAACACTTGTATATATAAAAGTCATATTATAGCAATAAAAACGGTTATACTTATTTTACTTTTCATGATTAAAAAGAAAAATGAAAAATAAAACAAACAGCCGAAACCGAAGCAGGAAATAATAAAATTTAGATATATTTCTAAAGAATTCATAGAATTTATTTTTAATCCAACGTATTTTTATTGCTTCAGGCGTTATTTTTAGTGGATACCAGTATTTGAATAGACACACTGTTTCAAACCGTATTTATTCCGTCTGCGTACTAGATAAAACTTCTACTTGTCTTAAAGTCCATCCACTCGTCAGATTTTCTCGAAAACCATATCTGATGCTTTGTATCCGAAACGTAAACAAAACAATTTCTAAAGAATTAATGTATTTAATTTTTTTAATCTGACATAGGTGGGAACGAAGGTTTATCGGGAAAATGATCAAATTCAGCATCTTAGCTAAACATATTGCAGAAGATGTTGGTAAAACAGTTTCAACTAAGAAATATAAAAAAAATATGCAGCAAATTAGAATAGCAATAAATCTCTATTGCAAATAGTTACTTTTACAGTAAGTATTAGTTTGCTGTATACATTTCACTATTTTCATCTTCAGTTATATTTTACTAAGAAAAACAAATGTGTATTTAAGGAACTGACCGAAAGCGCTTGGTACAATAATCATTGCAGAAACATTCTTCACTCTCTTGGCCCCCATAGAAGGAAAACTGTAAGAACATTAGAAAAACTGAATAAAAAAAAAAGAAACGATAAAACTTTCCTTGTTCATCACATTGAATGAAACATAAGATTGCTGCCCATTATAAATAATTGTTTACTTTCAATTTTCTTTAGTGTTTTCCATCAACATAACAGCTAGGAGTGGGAGGGGGTGGAGCATTACTCGATCCCCAAAAGTGAATATCACATTTGTAAGTGGGGAGATCAAGCTGCTGATACATTGCTTTATTACTTTTGTTTTTATTTCAATAATTTAGAAAAGTTAAATTCTTCCTTACCTATGAGTTAAATGTATAAATAAAAATTCTAGATTACTTATAATGAAAATATGACAAATGCAATTGTAAAATTGTTTAAATATTGTCATCATTATAGTTGTCATATAATGATACATTTCAATTAATTGAATTTCTTCTCATTAATGGAAGAAAGCATAACGCTTGGTGATATATTCAGAGAATTTTTATTCATTTTTTTTTTAAATTTTCATTCAAGACTCCCTCCATCGAATTTATTTCTCAATATCTTATTTTTTAAGCTTTGGATTTCATAAATCCAGGTAACAAATGGTGACTGAATTTATATTTTTGATTTTCTGAATACTCCGCGGTATTAGCAGCATTTGCTTACGAGGATTGCGCATACATGTACGCAGACACAATAGGAAAGAATGTTGAAGTTCAGCTATTATTTGTCGTTGATTTCTCATGAAGCTTTATTCTTGCTAAAGCCATATTAGAGCCAGGAGCTGAAAACATAGCCTCCATATTTTTTTTAAAATGAATGGCCTCTTCCTATTTCTGCAGAGCAGATGTTATCACGCTTTAGCAGCTGCCAGTGAACATTAAGTCATTCCTGTCTTGATAGTTCAACAAAAATGGCAGCCAGTGAACATTTCATTCGTACTCCCTCCGACTAAATTAAAATGGAACTTAAATGGAAAATATTTGGACTAGGTTTGTCTTTGTCGAAGGTTATCTGGCTTCGCCAAGGAGTCTTAGCATAGCCACAAAAAGATCCACACCCAAACTCTACTAAAAATGAGTTTTAACTGATATTGGAAACAAAACATAGGTGTTTTCACACATACACACACCACGCACGTGATTATCGATTTCAGTCATTCTTAATAGGTTTTCTTATCGTGATTTTATGAGATTAAAATGGACTAAAGATTTGAAACCATTTCTAAATGTCAAGAAATTCTAACCAACTTATGTCAACATATCTAAAGTAGTAAACCTTTTGGAGCCATTTTAATAAACACCGTATGCAATCCAGCATAATAGCGAATTTGAATTCATTTGCATGAAAATTCAACTTTGAAATCCAATGTATTTAACGTTTTATCTCAAGCCACTATTTTACTAAAAAGATGTTGCTTATCAGCAAGCAAAAAACTTTTTAGCTAATTTTTGCCTTCAAACTCATTATTTCTTTCCAACTTTATTTACTTCTTTATCTTAAGTTTAAATAAAATTGCCTGCCTGAATTTCTGGAATTAGGTGTTATTATATACATTATTATAACCAAAAGTTAATTTATTCCAAAATTCCTTGAGAATAAATATTTCCGATTCATTTGTGCATAAAAGGAAACTAACTGAACGGAAAAAGTTTGTTTTTGTTGTTTGGGGGTGGAGTTAACATCGCGTTGATTAAGTAAAGAAATATTCATCTTTGAATAGTTCGATAAATTGTAATTAACAGTGGTTTAACTGCAGCAATACCAAAAGATCTCACTCTTTTCAGCTAATTATTATTTTATTTTCCCATTTGCCTCTCTAATTTCGGAAAAAGCCTGAAGAAAAAAAAAAAAAAGAAAAAAAAAGGATAATTCATTTTGAGTATTGTTGAGTCTTCTACTTAATCGATGTATGCCTCTGTAGATAAAAGCATTATTGAACTACATAATTTAGCACAGATTTATATGTAGCTTATTCAGTAGATATAGACAAAAAATTAGGTCTTTTGGTTCAATTATATATTTAGAAATGCGTTGCCATATTCAAAACGTGTTCTCATGCGCAATCATTCCCATAATAATAGATAATTGTTGAACGACGTCAATAAGAAATTAACTATCAATGATTTGCAAGCTTAGCTCTAGCAACCAGCTAAATACTATTTATGTTTCAAGTAGCATTGTTTATGAATAAAATTGAGTCACTGCAACAAATCCCACAGCACATAAGGAAGGGGGACTTGCGGGTGGTTGCAGTTTACTTTACCAGGCATTCACAAACATTACTAAAAACAAAAGCATAATAATGATAAAACTGCATTTCTGAAGAAATACTATTGTATAGAAAAACCGGTCCAGGTCCTTAATAACGTGGAAAGAATCAAATTTATACTTGGACATTATCAAATGGAGCCACGTGTATTAATGAAAATCAAATGACCACAGGTGGTAATAATAAAGACAAGAAGGACACTGAAAACAATATTGACATAGGCTACTAATTTAGATAAATATCCTTATTGACAGAATGAAGTCTGGCACAATGTTACAAATAGAGAATACTTAGTTAGAGATTAGGTTTGGTTAATCTTGTTCCCTGTTTAAGCGCTTTGTTAAATCAATATTAAAACGAAGGATGAACATATGACTATATTCAGTTTCTAAGAAACAAAGAAAACAGATTCTAGACAGTTTCCTTTGTTCCTCTTCCAACACATTTTGATGTCCACTGTAAATTCAGTAAATGATATTTATATGAATTAGTAGCCTATTATACAGTTCCCAGTGTCTCGTATATAAGATATATGTATATACATCAACTGATATATATATTGTGAAAGTTTTCAATGTTCTTTTGACTGTATCTTGAATAAAATGAACCTGCGTTTGAGTACGTTATTCTATGATTGTTGCTCAAAGTATTTTGAATATTGATATTAAAAGCAAATAAGCTTCACCTCTCCAGTCGAAGGATCGGAACAACATAGTCTTCTACACTATATTTTGAATTAAACTTGCACACGATTCAACCAACAGCGAAAGTATCACCAAAATCGAAATGTAAAAAGATACGTCAATATTCGGATGGGTTGCTCCTTACGCTACGTTTGTTGCGTACGCTCACTTATCCAAACAAAAAAAAACAAAAAAACAAACATTTTTTACCTTATTACTCAGGTAATGGTTAACAATCTGTGAGTTGTCTTGTTTATGACATTAAAAACAAGAGTAAAACAAACACAGTGCGCCGGACATGACACTGATATCAATGACAGACAAAAGATTATTAATGGACTGAAGGCGTTACGCGAGAACAATTTAGTTTTTCTTATCTACCTTTTATACAGTCGTTTATAAGATATATGTATATACGTCCAATGACATATCTATTTCTATTAGAGAAGTTAGAATTAGCTTTGTTTGTTATTTTACTAGAATTTGTAAATTTGACCTTTTTGTGACATATTTTACTGTCATTTTAGTGGTTCTATCAGACCAAGAAAATTGTTCATATTCATCTACTTGACGACAGAAAGGAAAGGTCCATAACTGGAAGAATTAAGAGAGATGCAGGTGTTCTTCCTTATGACATATATGATTGTGTGTGTGTGTGTGTGTGTGTGTGTGTGTGAGAGAGTGAGATATATATATTTTCTGTATATACGTTATTTTTTTTTTACATACAAATATTTAGGTAAATTAATTATCAATTCAAATCACGTATATACAGAACATATTAAAATAATTTTGGGAATGAGTCAATTTCATAATGTGTGTATATATATATATTATAAATTAATTGATTTAAAATATGGTTATATATATATATATATATACACACACACACATGTTGTGAGAATGGATGAGCATAGACTTCCAAAAAAGGTGTTGTATGGACAACTACCAAACTACAAGCGTTGAGTTGGATGTCTACTCTTACGCAACAAAGACAAAATGAAAGACAACTGGAAACGTCTCAACTTTGATCTGAAAACCTGGGGACCCGAAGCATCAAACCGAAAGGAATGGTGTAAGACATGTTTCATTAAGTTAAAGGGTTGTGAAGAGAGTAGACTGAAGCACCGTCATGCTCTGAAGCAGAGACGCCATCAAAATCCTGCTATAACAAATTTCATCTGTTAATGTGGCTTTGTCGCCCGCAGCAAAGTTGGGCTAATATCACACTCAAGAAAACACAAATGAAATGTGTCTTTCCCTTACCTGATTTTCTCCAGAATAGCCACTGCTAGCATGCATAAGTGTAAAACGAAAGGTACCATCCAATGCTGGCCTTCATTTATCGTTCACAATAGGAGAGTCCGCCAGAGAGAGAGATGTTACGTTTCTTCAGTATTGCACTATTCTTGACCGTGTCATCTCATTTTATATCACATATGGCAAGAAAGACAGCGCATGTGAAAGATAATAAAGTTGATTTATGTACTTGCGAGTCCAAATTTCAGCACCATTCAGAAGGGTTGAGAGAACGACTCATTTGTATATGTCGATCATTACTCTGAGAGATACTTTTTTGATGTTCATAACCTATGTTTAAGTTTACCGAATGCTGTGCTGACTTTGGCCTTTCTGAGTTAGATTTCTCTGTGCATTTTTCCATCAGAAGAGACTGTTGATCCATATGTGAATGCCTCAACAGTTTTTAATGCCGTACCATCAATGAAGACGGAAGGATTTGTGAAAAATGGATCGTCTTGAACTGGCTGGTACATTAGTTTTTTTATGTTTATAGCGAGTTTAAATGCTTTCGCTGTTTCAGAGAATTTATCAAGGATAATTTGAATGTCTTCTGGACTGTGTGCATAGAACAGCAGCATCTGCAAAGAGAATGCCGCATGCCAGCTGCAGACCAAGTTTCGATTGTGATTATATATATATATATATATATATATATATATATATTTTCTCGAATGAAACTTACCTGCATCTCTCCTTTTCATATCTACGCACACCACCTGTAGATTATCACATAAAAAATTAATCTAGTATATAAATGTGGTGAATGTACCAATATCCTTAGTCAAAATCACTATTTCAATATTATCTCAAATGGGATGTGAGAAAAGATGAATTAATGAAAAATATCTAAATACCGGTAAATTTAATCTATTTTTGTCGATTGACAAATATTTATATGCTACAAGTGTACCTGCCGCTGTTACTTGCAACTCAAAAAAAAAAAAAAAAAAGATCTATTATGAAAAAAAGAGGACGTCTGAAAGAGGTGCAAACGAAGAAAATGTTCAATGCATTTCTTAATGCGTATACAAAAAATGCCAATCATAGATCATTTATAATTTAAAGCTAAAATCAAACCTTTTGCGTTCAGAGATATATTACCCAAAATACATGTTTTGACTCAAAAACCGACGTATTCCGACTTTCAAAAGCCCGTAACTTTTGTATATTTTAAATTCTCGTCTATAATCGTTGTTTTATGTTAATTTACCCTGATATTTTTTAATGCTGTAAAGATTTATTAACGTATTTACTCGTATACAAATCTAAGGAACAAACAGTAAACGAAGTGTAGGAGACATATTTGAACTCGTTAAATAAGTGATAAGATTAAATATTTTGGTAATAAGGATCCCAGTGTGATCGAAGACAATCTAGTAAGCAGTTTGCCAATTCTAATCAAGATCATTAACTGTAATTCGTTTTCTACTCTTTAAAACTGATTTCAATATTTTTAAAATTTCTTTTTCAACTTTTTTCTATTTGTTCGTCTCATTCACTTCAAATAAAAAGTCACAAGCATATAAATAGCTTTACTTTTTACAATACAGAGTATAAATTTTGAAAGAAATAAAAAGATTGGACAACATTGCTTTCATCTTTAATCATTGCCTTAAATTATTTACTTCCTTCAAAGCCGTTAATCCCATCATCTTCTGTTAATCCCAGTACATCTTCACAATCACTCAGTTCCACTACAATTATTTTCAATAAAAATGTTCCGTTAAGAAAAGAAAATAAAGAAATTGGGAATGAACCAAATTCTAAATGCCTTAGAAATGTTTTCTAGTTGACTACGCTTTTCACCTGTTTCGCGTTAGCCTCGCTGGAATGGTCAGACGCATTTTTAGAGTGAGAAGGGTCAGAATGGCTGTTAAAAAGCGGACATATGCAAAAGGCCCATAACGAAAATTCCAACTTTATTTTCGCTTTTTAAACTTCCGGTGTGTTCCCTTTTCTGGCCGTACAATGCAAACACTAAACTTCCTCACGTTTTTCTATATCACGAAATCTACATATTATACATATATATCTTGTATGTACCTATCTACGGTGTGCACAACGCTTTCTTCTCCATCAAAACACACTGGCTTGACAGACATGAGTCACCTTAACACCCACGGATGAAATATTTCAACAGTAAGTTTATCGTCCAATTTTCGAGAAGGTCGAATTATATTTGCTATAATCAGTATTTAGTTACCGATAATGTTTACGCCATTTTAATTACGGCTAAGACACTGCAGAATGGTATTCGAGAGACACTGCAGAATGGTATTCGAGCCAATTCATAAAAAGAATGAATTTACATACGTGTGAATGATGATATACAATAAATATCGTTTACGTCTAACAAAACACACCGACCAGTAAATTCCTGGAGGATAACGCGCTCAAGGCAAATAGATTTTTTTTTTATTACACGTCAACTGCTCAATATTAATAAATAAAAAATTTGTGAAGAGCTAATCTGTACATCTGCGAAACTTCAATTCGGAAGATAAGTCATTTGAACTTTAATTTAGCTAATGATTATATATGACAGCCAGAAAATATTGTAGTCACTATACTTGCATCGTTATCATTCTAATTGCGTACCAACCAATTTTGTATGTAGCCACCCACTTGGTGGCCGAAGTAGTTGTATTCTTACTACAACCAGTAGTTAGAGTCAAAGTGAAGGAATCGTGATTCTTGTTCGATATTTGGTACATTGATTGAGTTACGGCTCTTTTCCTGCCCCAAAATTCTACCCAACAAAAGTATATTTACTAAGCAAAGTTTATAGAGTGGCCGTTGCCAAGGGGTTCTAGTGGAGGGTCATATACACCCTGAAAAAAGAAAAAAAAATAATCACTTGGCCCCACTCACCAGCAAAAATGATATTAACTAATTTTAGGTTGCAAATTTTTACTTGCCCCCGTCCCTCACTCAAAATACTCTGGCGGTGGGTCTGATGATAGATATTTAATGGGAATGAAAAAGAAAGATAAAAAAAAAAGACGTTTATATTTCATTCACTCCAGACATGAACTAGTTATTATCTTCAATTTAAAATATATAAAAAGCCAGATAGTCTTGAAATTCTCTACGGTATTTTAAGAGTTGGGATTTAGTATTTTGTTTTAATATTTATAAATAATATAAGGAACTTTAAGAAATGCACCGGTTGGTAATTTCCATTTGATTAAAAAAAAAAAAAAAACGAAAAAAAACAAATGAAATTAATTACTTTCCGGATAATCCAAAACATTACGCATTAGGCTTTGGAATTATTTTCAAATGGAGTTAAATTATTAGCGTGTTATTCTTGCAAATTGTTACTCGTGAGATCTGCTACGTTCACTCAGAGTCCCTAACATGTAATAACGTGCTCAAAAGTCCTCGGCGTAACTCGTTTCCCCAAATCAGTATTTCAATGATCAAACATAACAATACTGATTTTAGGAAGCGGATCAAGCCCTCGTATATATAAATAATATATTCTTAGAAAATAATGTATCTTTACCACAAAGCAACACCTAGTATTATGTTTAGTGTATCTTTCTTGCAATTCATAGCATCCAATTTCGTTTCGAGTATTTCAAGAATATGCTTATGTTGACGACCTGATAACTTTGTTTTATCTTATACTAGCCGAATTACCCGCGCCTTGCTGCGTGTTACACATTTTTTTTTTTGTAAGGTGATGATTGATTTTAAATCATTGTTATAATTTGTCGAGAAAAATAATGCTTTTAAATATTACTCAATGATCTTGCCGATGTGATCTGCATCTTCTGCCTTTCCCCGTCTATATTTTGGATAGGAGTCATTCCAGTGTTCAAATTTAAATTTAATTTAAATCAAAGGGAATTCAGCGGGGAGTCTCTACACAAACAACTTGATCTGAACCCATTGATACGTATTTGATGCAATGCTTGACTGAATGAATTTGTGTAAATTTCAACATAGATACGACAGTTGAATTGTCACAAATATGTATTCTAAAGCACGGCATTGGTGATTTCTTGTTCAATTAGACGTTCATATTGTCTAATTTTGATTTTGCCAATGTGACCTCCATGAACCCCTTTGATCAAAATGATCAAGTAATGTAGTTTTAGAATATATATGATTATGGCGGTCTATCTCCAAAAGCAAGCAAATAAACTGACAGGCTACAAATTACCGCAACAATCACTTGAAATATATATGTGTGTGTGTGTGTGTGTGTGTGTGTGTGTGTGTGTGTGTGTGTGTGTGTGTGTGTGTGTGTATGTATGTATGTATATATCACTTAAGAAGTGAACATTTTCGTTTAGAAGAGAGTTAAATTGTGAAGTTGCTAATAAACCTGTCCTTTATTATAAATAAAGTCGTTTTTATAAATATTATTAGCCGTAATTTGATAATAGTTTTTTTGTTTTTTTTTATTTCAAAACTTCGAAATTTGTGTCACATACGTTCCCTATTAATACATACTAATTGTCTAAGTTGTTTGTTTCTTTCCTTGGTTTTTGCATCATTGTTCACTAATCGAGCAGTGACACGTAAAAACATTAAGAGTTTTTTTTTTTGTTTTATCACACAAAGCCTACTATATTTATTATGTGCATCCAAAACAATCGACAGATGACAGCAGTATTGGGTAAGTGAGAACAAAGAAAGAAACACAGAATCAGAAGATGTACAATTAATATCACTGAAATGTATAAAAGGAAAGAAAGAAATAAAGGAATTTTTGTTGAAGAAATGTAAAGGAATAAAATCTCAATGTGCCAGAGAACAAAAGTAAGGAGAAAAAAAAAAGATAAGGAGAAAGAGAAAAAAATTAGAAGAGTAGAAATAGGAAAATAAATGATATTGAATACAAGTGAAGAGCAAAATTCTGTATCGATTGGCAAAGCAAATTTGCCAACGATTTTTATAATCGATATGAAATTTGTTGTTTCAAACACAGAAGGAAACTTCGTAAAAAAAAAAAAAAAACAAAAAAAAAACAAAAAAAAAAAAAACAACTTACTAGCCGGCAATAAGTATTTTATCAACCAAGAAAATTAATTTCTATGTTTATTTTCAGAACAATAAGGAATGATATTCTCTTTCTAATCAATGATTGAGAAAAGTACTTCTCTCAGCTTCAAGGCAAACCCTAGCAAATTGGATACATCTATTAAATAGTCGACTAAACGTACATCTCACTGACGGGCAATTTGCAAATTTGTCAGGGAGGACGAAGACGATAATGTGGAACTTTGTGGTGAGAAGAGTGAAATGCATTCTGTGGCTGAGAAATGAGTATTTAATTCTAAAAATATTTGGAGGGATTCAGATTTTAGCTTTCGAGGAGGGGGGTGCATGAAGTAAAACAGACAGACCCACTGAGCTAGAGTATGAAATAAGTGTAAGCAAATATTTGTGCAATGTTCCTGGACTTTTAAAATATGCAATATCATAAGCGAAATTTGACTAAATGCCAGAATACTATTTTTGTAAAAAAATATTCTTTAAAAATACATATTTCTTTCAAAGAATAGTAGGAGGAGGTTGGATTCTAATGTAATTTTTGATGTTACTGTAAGTGCAAACTAAATAAAAAATAAAAGTTTTGTCTACATAATTCCGCATGACGAACGAAAAAAAAAGTCTTATCGTAAGTAAAAAAACAAAAAAAAAAACAATCTTTTGATCTAAATGCGTGAAACGTGCAAATTTACGTCCTATTGAAAACTATCTACAATAATTTGAATGGTTTAAAATTAATTTAGTTTTCAGATATTACAATAGTACCCTGTATTACGCGGGTATTATTGCCATTTTCTTTTCTCTATTGGGATACGCATTGGCTTGAAAGATTTGCATAAGATATATGACATTAGCGAAATTGTCGTAATTAAAGCGCAGTGCAATAGCTTTAAATATTTTGTTAGTCGTCTATTTTATAGGTGGCATGATATAATTTATAATATTTCTTAGATTTTCAAACTATGTTAAAAATATTAAAACTTCGTGCCTTTACTTCCAAGCTATGATGTAAATGCTAAGGTAGCAAACACTTACAGAACATAAAGTGGCTTTAAACAATTTTAATTATAAAGCCATCAACAAATTACCGCTTGCTTATAACTAGCTAAAAAGAAGTCTTTTTAAGGGTTCTTCATTGGGCCTTCATCACAATAGGTAGGGGGGAGTAGATGTGATAGGCAACAATAAACTACAGAACTCAAAATCGATCGCTGCATTTAAATATTGCATTAATATTCAAGGTTACCTTTTAAAAGTTCAGCGATAATTCGTCTTCCGCCACCTAATTTAAAGACAATTTGATGTACGTAGTTCCTTACTTTCCGTACAAATAATTATTTTTATTTCATGGGTAACTTTCGATGGATTTCGCAATTAATTCCCAGATTTATTTCCAAGTTATAAAAATTGTTATTGTAAAAAAAAAAAAAAAAAAAAAATCACGTAAAAAATCGTCGAAAACAATCACAGTAATGAAAACTTGGGAATCACAAATTTCAGGATTGCAGGTCCGGATCCGGCCCGAAATCTTTTTAATTTGCTCACGGTGTCGACCTGATTCCAAAATGGCATGGTATGTTAGGCTACGGCCTTTAAGAAAAGTTGAAAAAAGTGCGAAACAGTGACACACTAAATTTATTATATAGAAGATTACAAAAGAGCAGATTGAATAGCAAACTTTTTTTATTTGTTTTTAATGCTGAATATATAAATGATCTTCATTAAGCAAAAACTACTAATTTAGGCTATATACATAAATGATAAAACAACATTTATTATGGTAACTTATTATGTTCAGCTTTATGAAGTATTTCCCCCCAGGGAACACCTCTCGGGTTGTATTAAAAATATGGAACTACTGAAAAAGTTGGATATATTGTCTCAAATCACCATGTAATTGCTGGACTCACTTTAAACTCAGTCATGTCATTTCCCGTCAGAATGAGTGTACAGATAAATACCAAACAGCCCTTATTTGATGTCATAGTTTTACGTAATATTAACACACAACCAACTTTATAGATTTAATTTACTTTCAGGATCTTGTACGTACATAGTTTCAACTTTATATATTAGTTTTCTTTTTCTTTTTTTTCTTTTTTTTCAATTGATATACGCAGAGTTTCCTCGATATGTTGTTGTTACTAAATAGAAAATTAAACATTTTTCTTGCGAACGCCGTAATTATTTCTCAAAATACTTTTTGCTCTATGTGTTAACATACTTAACCGAATAATGTGACGAATATATTACACATGCGCACACAGTATAATTAAAGACTATTGACAATTTTTTTTTTTTTTTAGCTTTTCTTGAAAAGTTCAGTACCTTAGTGTATATAATATTTCAATTAATATACAGCAAATGCTTGTCTGTTCATTGTGAAAACAAATGAAGAAATGCGGATGGTGTAATGGTAGAGCATTGGAATGAGAAATCGGAGAGCCGAGTTCAAATTCCAATTGAATTCGTTACATTCACTTACACACAAATACTCTTGGGAAAGATATGAACCAATCTCCTCCCAACTATGGATTAAATAATAGGGCTTGTATCTGGACAAACATCGTTATTGTTTAAAAACAATTGTTAATGCAATATTAAGCTGCAAAAAAAAAAAAAAAATTATTCTTAAAATCCAAAATATGCTTCGGCTTTAAATAATCCACAAAGGGTTGATAAGCCGTAAAAAGCAAAAGGAATCTTTCAGCCAAGAATTTCAGAAGGAAATAAAATCTTCAGTTTAGGAAAGGCATGGGGTAATTATTATTATTATACAGTTGAAAATAACAGGTATTTATCATTCGTAATAGCAACAATGTTTCCATAGCCATCACTAGGTATATGGTATAAGAAATAAAAATAATGACAGCAGATATAAAATTGATATGTTATTGTCTTTACAATTATTATATTTTCACATGCGAGTCTTTCAATATATTTTTGATTTACCGTTCAAACTAATAGTTACAAATCCACATAGCGTATTCTATAGATTGCTGGAGATATGAAAAGCCTTTTTAGTCGTTACGGATACCTGCTGTAAAGTTTTGTAGTCTCTTGGTTGTGAATTAGTTTTAGTGACTACCTGATTATTGTGGCTTATTTTATTGATTCTTGTTTTCCATAATTAAATTTAACATTTTCATCAGTCCCTCTGAGAATAAAAGGCGCAGACACATTGTGTTTTTATAATTTCACTTGTAAAATATTGATGGTTTACTCTGTAATGCTAAATATATCATCAAATATTTCTGTTCGGATCTCTTAACCTACGAGGTTGTGCATAATAAGACTTTCTACCCTCCAATTGTTACAATATATATTTCTTTTATATTTTTTATCCACTCACTATTGGAAAAGAAACAAAATGCCATATAAAAGGTGGTTCTACAACTCATTAATACATTATAAATTACCGTATCATATCTCAAAGATTGCAATATGTTACAATCAACAGAATGAAGAGGAATATTTCTCGTAAGGAATATTTTCTATCCTAATTTTCTTATTTGAATACTTTTGATTTTTATCCATATTGTGGTCTATGCTTAAGTTGCAAACATGTACTTTAATATTCTTAATACTTTAAGTACTATCTTCTCTTATAGCAATACTTTACGTGGATTGACGAAATTATAACATGAAATTATATAAACTTTTGGGGGGTTGAATCAGTTTGTACATGGGCAGTGCTGAAAACTCGGTCTGAGGCATTGAATGGGATTTAAACTCATTACAGTTGTAATTGTCTGGGAATTTAAGCGACTTGCCCTTTATGTTCATTGTTATAATAGCAGCCGTCGTATTTCAATGATTTCAATAATTCCACTATGACAAACTATAATTGAACAAGAATAAATAAATAAGAACTTTGTATAATTTCAACTTCTTTCTTTATTGTTTTGTCTTTTATTGCGCGTTCGTTAGCATATTTTTAAAAAATGGAAAACAGTCAGAAAATGTATAAAAATGTGGAAATTAAACTAAATTGTGAGAATGTAACTGGTTCTTGAAGAAAACAAATGGAAACATTTCATCTAACAATTATGTACATACATAAACTGACAGAAGTTAGTGTCAATTTATTAAAACAAATTTGATGAACAGATAAAAATGACAAAAAAATCTGAAATTCTTATCAAAGTCATCTCAACAGTAATACACATTGCTAAATACTTTGAATGCTTTATACGAGACCAAGTCAAAATTTATCCGCATTTTCGGCATAACATATCTTTTGGTTTGTCAAACTGCCTTCTGCTCTGCTAACGGAGCGGCAATGTTTACACTGTAACAGCAGCAAGGAAACTGGCGCGATCAAGCTTAAACTTTGATCACATGACCGCAATAGTACCAGCGCATAAATAGAAGGCAGAGTGACAAACCTAAATTTTGGACTTACTCACATATATAATAAATAGACTTTTTATCATAGGCACAGTCAGCATGACAGGGGTGTGTATATATATTTATATCATATTTGTTTTGATAAAAACAAACGAAACTCCTTATTAATACAATTTCAGATTCAAGGACTTCAAAATAAAACGAAAAAATAACCGATTTAGGAAGAGCACGAGAGAAATCCTGGAAGAATGAAAAATAACTTCCATGATCATATTCAATCCTTCCAAGTGTATCAATAAGTATGAACTATTGATTCATATGCATACCTTCAGCTCGGCTTGATGTAGATCAGTGAAAACCCCTCATAAGATTTTATCAGGTCACCCTTTTTCCATTTTATAAAACAAACGTTCCTAAATATGTTGTCCCATGATATACATAAATATATCGATCAAAACCAATACTTGCAATCGATCAGCAGTTAAGTGATGAACAAATATGTAAGTGTAGAATTAATACTAAAATTGTAAAATATCTTGTCTATTTGAATAGAAAGAGATTTCATCAACATTTTTGTTTTATGCCAATCAAAAGTATATAACATTTTTCACATCGAGTGCTGGTGCTAATAAGATATTTTAATCAACACCTGACGATTGCGTTATGTATGAGGCTGAGTTATGCTACCGGTGAGGTTTATATATATATATATATATATATATATATATATATATATATATCGGAAATTTAATTCCAAACAATCACGAGAACAGTCCGAATAAATTTCGGATATTAAAATGATTCAATTCACATCACATCTGGACAAATGTATTAAATTTAAATTATTTTAAACTTTAGATCATCCAATTCAAATAACCAATAAAATTAGATTTATATTCTACATAAACATAACAATTAACTGATTTATTTTTAATCCGACATTTTTTAGATGAAAAAACGGGTTGTCTATTTCAAACACAGATATCCACTAAAAAAAAGTTCTAATTAATATACTACATTATATATAAGTAATATACATGTGTATGCTTGTGTGAATGAGAGAATAAGCATAAAAAATAACTTGTAAAGTGAGAAATATACTTCTTATATTTGTTGCAAATATTCTTTTCTGACACGTGGATGCATATTTATAAACACACGCACATTTCAATACACAATTACCAGTGCATGCTGAGACATGAATAAAAGCTGACACATATATAAGTAAGGTTAATTAAAACATCTGTTTTCATTGGAATGTTTAAATACAGCCACCAGTTACGATATATTGGAAAACACATTTTCCTTTCTCGTCCAAAATCTGTTCCCTTCTCGCAAAAGCAAAGAACATAATTCATGTGAAAGTGGCGGGAGGAAGCATGTCTTATTAGGATTGAGAATAATGTCCTGTATCAAGATGAATTTAGTGCGTCTCATATGGATATGCGTTTGCTAAAATTAACCTTCCAATGAGGACGAGCCTTATCTGATATCGCACCCCACTACACACACACCTCTTGAAAATGTGTCTGAATGCAAAGCAATGCATGAAAGATGCTCACTTCCTCTCTGGTAAAATAAATAAATAAACAAACCTTTATACTCACCAAATAGCTTATTTTGTTTTCTTTTTACGATATTTACCCGAAATAAATAAATAGCTGTAACGTTTTATTACTCAAGAAAACACTTTACAACAATAAATATATATTTTTTAAATTAATGATAGAAAACAAATTCCTAATATTTAATGTGTATTTCAATGTCAGTTAAATTTGGCAAATCTTGCAAACTTATTTTATTGAAAGTGTGTGTGTACGTTTGTACAGGCACCTAATAATACGTGGGGGACAGAATAGGCATGGACAAAAACTGGAAAGTGAGGAATATACTTCGGTTATTTTCTGATTTTTATTATATTTTTTTTTTATACTCGTAAATGTAGAGTCATGATTGACTACGTCCGGAAGCAATATGGCGCCATTTTTAAAGATTTTAAAAGTAACGAGTATAAATAAAAGTAAATCAGAAATGATTTTTTTTGTAAGGTTTAAATGTATCGAGATTAGGATTTACTTTTATTTCATGTAGGAGGAACTAAATACCACTGTTGAACGTAATTTCAAAGTAAGTCTCTGCAGTTCAGAGAAAATAATTAGTTTCTAATAATTTTGAGCCCTTCGCCTTAGCGAAATTGTTAGTGATATAACCTAGCAAACCATTACTAATCTGTAGTGCGTTCGATCTTCACTGGATGTCCAGTAATTGCTACATTGTAACAAAACCAAGCTACGCTTAGTAAGTAGCTATTTTGCACTGGTTTTTAACATTTTCCTTCATTTACTAAAAATCTTTTTAAGCGACAAGAATCGGTCTCATTCATTTTATTATTTCTCGTTCTTATTACAATTAATAACAATTAAAACCTTTTATGCTCAAGAGTATATATTTTACTTTACTAAATTTTAATGGTTTCTCCGTATTCTGACTCACAGATTAGCATCAATGGATAATCATAGACATCATGCGTCCAACATGAACAAAATTGTCCTCATTCGACAGAATAAATGTCTATTATTTGTGTACCAACATTTACATTGGTATGAAATAAATCTTATTAAAATGAATAAAATTAAACATTGTGCAATAACTTACCAGTATTTGTATACTACGGATATTTCGAAATATTTGAACAGATGTTGATACTTTATATAAAAACATCTTTTTGGGTCACGAAAGCTTAAATGAGCTGAATACAAATTTTGAACGTCCAAACTTTCAAACCAACAGATTTTAACATTTGAATATTCCAAGTTCGTTGTCATGACATTCTAAATATTTTTTATCAAAACCTATTTACATAAAAAATCATGTAAAATATATGAAAACTGTAATTATCTACTAATGATATTTAATTTGGCTTGAGCAACATACACGCTTTGATTAGTCAAAGCAACTATTAAACTAGAATCAGTAATCAAAATTCTTGATGACTTAAGATTGATTGGTTTGAATTTTATCAGCCAAAGACGTTTGCAGTAAAGCATTATAACCTGCATTTTTTTAGTTAAATTATAATATTATATAATACATAGTTATTGATATTGTTCATGAACAATGTAAAAAGTAACATCGATGACGGTAGCTATTATGTTAATTCGTACAAGGAATATATGGGTGAAAAAATAAAATCACAATCATTTATCTGAAAACTTTCTGAGTTAGATAAGGGGATGTTTTCTCAAATTCCTCAAGTTCAATCAGTAGACAAAATCTTCGAGTCCAACAAATCTTTACGATTTAGCAAAAGGAATGTGTATTAAAACATTACTGGAAGAGATAAAAATATATTTTATATGTTATATTTTGAGGAAAGCTCTTTAATAATTTCAGAAATCAGCTAAAAATAAAGTGTATATACATATTTTCTAAACAGGTAATCACTGACGAATGTTCAAAATGATTGATATTGTCAGATGAAGATGAACAGAAAATTCTACAGAATTAAAACAATAACGGAGACAATACGATATTTATAAACGCAGTGTTTTATGGTGTATAATCCAGCTGAGCGTACGAAATGCACTGCATTGTGCAGAAAAAAAAATTAGGACAGTGTTTTAAAGACAATTAACTTCAAAGTTAAAAGGTTTCAACATTGATTTTTTTTATTAATTGCCTGAAGGCAAATCTAGTTGCGATTATTTTGATTTTTCCCATGGGTTTCGTTTCATACGTTTGATGTCAAAAACACCTTTTCTCTAGACATCGGTATCCAAACATAAGATTTTGTTTTGCGTTTTGAAAAATGGCAAGGCTGATAAGAAAAAGGAAGGTAAAAAGGAGTGAAGTAAATAAAGACTATAGTGTAGGAAAGTCAGTCTTCATCAGATCACCATTGCTTCAGTAATCTTTTAAAGCCTCCAAACAATACACGAGCACAATAATTAAATAAATTAATTTGGGGATATAAGCAAAAGGAAAAAGAAACTGTTTTTAAAATAGACATTAATAAAGGGTCGTTGCTTAATTTTGCAATTTTTATGCTTAAAGTTAATATTGAAAATATTTTCTAAAAGAAATTATCAGTTCCATATTTCAATGCTGTTTTCTTTAAAAAAAAAAAAAAATGACAAGGAAGAAGAGTTTAATTTTTATTGTTAGCCCATGTCAGCAAGAGTTAATGGATACATTTCCTTATCTTTAAAGTGTAGCTTGAAAATTGTTCATGTCGAAGAGATTTGCTTTTAAAAATATATCATCTTTTTGAGTCACAATCCCTTCTTTTTTTCTTTTTAACATATATTAAATTCGTTTTTTTAAATGAGGTAAAAATTAACAAACTTTACCAAAAAAAGAATTTATTTTATGATATGCTTTTTAAAAAATTCTATTAAATAAAACGAAAAATAAGACCGCCTTTATGAAAATAAATTATAAACGTTAGATATTTTGTAAATATTTGAAGATTATTCTAAATGAATCGATGTTTTCAAATTTCAATACAAACGAAATATAAATTATTTTCTACAAATTTTTGTCCGAATCATAAAAATTATATTTTAGTTGTTGGTAGATTTTATAAAAAATATGATGCTGACAATGAGACGCGAACTGCTTAAGATTTATTGTAGACGACGTTCAAATTGCAAACTAACGACTTGACGCAACTCTGAAACAAGATCCTGCGCGAAAAAGTGACGGCAGTTCTCACTAAGAACATTTTTAAACATTTTCAATCCGACATACGTCCCAAAGTCTAACCAAAATGACTAACATTTTTTTTAATTTCTTCTTAGTGGGGCCGAGAACTTTTTACCATTTTCTCACAGGAATACGATAAATATTTAGTGAATCTGAAAAGTGTGTGTTTTTTTATTTTTTAAAAATATTTCAACATTTTTTCTCCATTTGTTTTAATTTTTTAAGAATAAGCTAATATTTTGTTTAAAACATTTCATAACTTAATTAACATAGCTTGTAACTCTTAGAATTGACCCCACAATTGTTAAAAACTCACATTTTAAATTTATTACCTTCCTAAATATCTTGTTAGACAGGAAATTATTTTTAACACATTTTTTTTTGTTTAACATGAGATTATTAAAACAAAATTGATTCGTAGGCTCGTCGCTAATATATGTTGAAGGATGGCAAATAAGGAATTTGTACATTAAAATCTGTTCCCATCACAGTGGGAGAAGCAAATTATTCTGGTTGCGACTGGCCTGTTGATTAATACTATTATCATCATTATTACGATAATTTATCAATATAATTCTTTTTATTCAAATTAATATTTATATATCTCATCGTCCCTAAATATATTTATGATTGTTTTTCATTTTGCATTTGATTTAGCTTTGAACAATATTGTTTTAATTAAATCAAATTATGTTTTGAATCATATCTTTTTAAGTAGATACTTCCAAAGATTCGCAATAACTAAGGGTAAAAATGAACTTTTAGCTTTAATTTCAAGCTAATAGATTAAATTTAATATTTCTAATAAGCAAAATGCTTAATTGTATTCCAAAGCTAATTTGTCTGGAAGGAGTTTTTCGTTCTGAAATCAATAACATTCGCTGATTTTAGCGCCAATTTTAGCCATCAGTCATTGGAATGTAATTCTTTATTAAAAAGTTTTTCATAAATAAAATATGCTTTTCTGAAAGTTTATTTGAGGAATATTAGCTGATTTAAAGTTTAATTAATCTAATTTGAAACAAATATTACTTAATGTTTAAAATATCGCATAAATGCATTTTTAACACAGCGGTAGCTGTTTATTTTAGGTGTTGACAAATTAACAGCTTGAATGGATGTTTATCTAATGTTTTTCTACGGTAGATATATCCGTAAAATTTACTTGAGCGCCATTTATATACAATTTTGAACTAAAAGTTTAGGAAAATATTATCTGTAATCTAATACTTTATTGAATTTTAGGTACTTTGTTAATAAGAAAATAAGAGCGATGACAATAATAAATGTACATTATAGTTATCGCTCTTATTTTCTTATGCGTATGGACGTTCGTATTTACAAAAATTGGCACGTTTATACACACACAAAAAAATTTCAAAATTCTTTTTAAAATATTGGTGTTAGATGCATTTTACTAAGCTTTTCCATTTATGATTAGTAAATAGAGTTTTTACTTAATAACAACATTACCTAACCAGCACAAAATAATGCAGAAATTTTTAAAAATTCATACAATTCTTGTAAAGTTCACTTAAAATTCACTTAATTTTTTTTCTTAAAGGCAATAGTGTCCATAATATATCCTGTTCATAAAAGCAATTAAAAGTTTTCTAATTAAATAATGTCTTAGTTTTACTGCATATTTTTATTTTACGATTCAAAGCAGATTTTCGGTAACTGGTCTTCCTATTTTGCTAAAAGAAAAAAAAAAGAAAATTGATTTAAATTCTCCAAGAACTAAAACATTAAGTGTCACAAAATTTAACTTCACGAAAATTCATAAAATTAAACAAGTAGCAAGTAAAAAAAGTTTTCTAAAGAATTTTTAAAATAATTTCATACATTTGTGAATAAGTCCTGAAAGTTACATTAAAATACAACAATTATTTAATTTTTGCAAGAATTTCCAAATCAGTGTATTTTTCACCGGAAAAAAAAGAAGCTAAAATTTCCTATACTAATCATTGGCCAACCGATATGACGCAAAATAAAAAGTAAAAATAAATAAAGATTTTTTAACCAAATTTTTGATGGTTCTAAAAGGATAAAAAAAATATAATTTAATAATCAAAATATTCTCTTAATAATAACAAAGATTTTCTCGATAAAATTTTGTTTTTATGAAGTTTGGGGCATTTTTTCATCATGTTATGCTCATTTTTTTTTTTTGTAGAAAAATCAGTGTGATACCTATTTTTAAGATTTTTAAAAGGTAAGTAGTATTTTCAGATGTTATAAGTGTGCTTAATTATTACTCTTATTATTATAAATATTTTCTACATTAAAACATTAAGATTATTTGCAAATAGATCTATATTTTATGAACCTGAATTGATTTATTAACTTCTCTGTATATTATTATATATTATCATCATCATAATATATCAATTGATTTTTTTTTAGTTAACAGGTAAATTTTTCATCTTCTAATCTTTGCAAATCGCAAACGCCTTTTTATATAAAAAACTAATAACTTTTAATTTCTTCATACTATGATAGTGAAAGACAATCTCACTACGTGTCGATTGGTGATGTCGATGGGTGGGCTGGGAGGAAACTGAAGGTAGCAGAAGTGTGATTTTATAGAAGGATATTGAAAATCCCATGAACTGAGAGAGTAAGCAATAAAGAGGTCTTAAAGAAAATGTCAACAGAAAGGACACTCAGAACCAAAGAAAAGACAGTTGAAATTCTTTGGACACATAAGGAAGGAGGGCTTAGAGAACTTAACTCTCACGGAGCATATTAAAGGCAAGAGTGATAGGGGAAGGCAATGAGCCACTTACTTGACCGGTTTGTATGAATGGATGGCGGAATTGGGAGGGGGCTTAACAAAAGGAAAAAGACTGCTAAATGCTTCAAGAGATTTGACGTTGTGGGGGGGAGTTATGATCGCCCATCTCCAGAAGGGACGCGGTACATAGAAGTTGTCTTAATGGAAAGACTGTCTTCAATAATATCCCCCTTTCTTGTATCTACTTAAATATCATTTTCAAAGCCTGAAGGTTGATAAAATATGTGATTGCATTTTTAATTTAGTTGGATACTTCAACGTGAAGCTGCAATCAATATATTCATAAACCCGATTTTCACTGCATGTACCACTACTGCGGCCTTGAGCCAGACTAGGTAATATATTTTTTCCTGATTTTGAATATTGTAACTTAAATTTCCTTATATATTTTGAAGGTAGTTATTTACTTTTTATTTTACTATTTATTTTTGCATTAGTTAATATAGTGAGGATTTGAATTTTTATGACCATAATATTTTAAAGTCGATTCTCTCATCGCTGCGATAAGGTTTGAAATATTGCCAAGAGAAAGCAAACAGTTAATACACGACCATGTCAGGAGGTGGAATTTGGACAATAAGAAATGGCCTGGGGGAGGGATTGCAAAAAAATCGTTTCTCTATTTCTATAATTTACCAAATCTCAGACTATTTTTATTAGTAGATTTTATTCACTAACAGAAAAACCCACAATACGTTTAAAATTTAGCATATCCATTAACAATTTTTTTGTAGGCTTAGTATAAAAATAAATAATCAAAAGAACTCGGTCAACTTTCATTTTTCAAATACTTTCTGTAGAAAAAAAGGGGGGGGCACGGGAGGAGATTTCATTTTTCTTTCTGATTTATTATTAATAATTACACTATATATATATATATATATATATATATATATATATATATATATATATATATATATATTGTGTGTGTGTGTGTGTGATTATACGTATTGCTGTATGAAACATTAATTATGCCCATGAGGAAATAAACAGATTTTGAAAACATTTTTTTTAACACGAAAGTTGACTTAACCTCATTCAATAATTAAGCAGTTAAATAAATAAATAAATAAACCCCTTAAGCTCATCAAATATTCGATAGATTGCATAGTTGGAAAAATGTTTGCATGCTCATTCATAAATTCTTTAGAACCTGTTCTTGTGATGCGAACTACTTTTGTCTTTTCGTTTCTCTCCAAGTTTTAAATTCAACGCTTTTTAAATTATTAATCTAAATATAATTGATTAATTGTATAATCCAATTTTAAGGAATACCTTTTCTTTTTTAGTTTTTGCATGCTATCAATTCTTCAGTCAAACTCTTTCTCATAAAAATTGTCGATTACGATGTCATTCTTTTTAATGTAAAGTTTAATGTTTAAACTTTGCAAGCGTAGGCATTTTTCATTCTTTTGTACTAGTCATTTTATTTTACATATTTCTTCTCGTATCATGTGTTAACTTAAATCAGCATAACTAAGAACATAGCGATTGAATTTTGAGATTAGATCACGCAATATATTCTGTAAAATAAATGACAGAATATTTTTAAAATACATTATTCATCAGGAGGAAGTTCATTCATGTGTGTTGATTCTCTTATTCCAGATGATTTTTCTAGCTATATAAATATTCATCTTGTGGCTACAAAACATGTATAGATAAATTACAAAATACATAATATTCAATAGAGAAAAAAAATTGTGAACTTTGTGAACAAAATATCGAAGGCATTATTTAAATGTAACATCGCCTGCATCATTTGTAGTCAATTATTATGTCTTCATAGATTACTTAAACCTTTAATATCAAATACGATAAAAATAAACTTCTTATCTCTGCTTATTCATATTATCAATTACTTTTAATTTTCACTTTGTTAAATTCTGAGACATATGCCAATATCAGAAATCATTTGAATCTGAACAACATTGCTTTTGGGATATAAAAAATAACAAAAAACTGTAATTTTCAAATTTCATCTTGCTGCAGATAATTTCGGAGCTGATTCATCTGCTCTGTGCCTAACAACTGGAAGTTTTTAGACGTTTGATATTTGACATTTACATTAATAAAACTGAAACTATCGAAAGAAAACTTTCATTTGATTTGGATGGTTGGTTTTTAAAAATCATCCACTTAAATAATTCGTTTTAATTTAAAATTCTCTTAAAAAAGCTAAGATACTATTTTATTTTGCAACAATTTTTTTCGAACAAAAACCGATAATTTAAAATATGTATGACATTAGCATAAAAGAAAGAAAACTCTGAAAATGTTTAATTATTATATAATTACAACGCTGGAAACAAGCAGGGGGGTAAATATACGCATGACGTGCATAAAGTTGAAGACTTGCCATCTTGAATGGGACGTAGACGTTAATAATGTCATATTTGAACGACAGATTTTTCTTTGAAAATGTAGATACACACACACACACACACACACACGCTTTAAACAGTTTACCCATCTGTGAAGGCATGTTATAACGATGTGTACGTTTAATTAATTTTAATAAATAGAAAGGATTCTCTTAATTTTGTACACATTCATTCTTGTCATCTGCATCTTGATGTTTCCAATGCTCACGTTATTTCCAGATATTTCTTAATAATGTGGCCATATTTGGCCATCGATATTTTAGAGTTTGGTAAATGAACATAGAAAAAAGTTTTTTAACCAAAATGGAATTTTTATCATACAAAGATACTGGTGAAAACAGTCGTGATTAAAACATTATGATTAATTAAAAACAATACTAATGTTTCGTCGCTTAAAAATAAATTATTCATTAATAAAAAAAAATCAAAACAAACAATTTAGAGCTAATCTGTTCTAATTTAAGAAGAGTCAAATCATAAATCCACTTATACACCAACATTTTTCTTTTTTTGTGCGAAGATAAATTTTTTTTTTTCAAAAAATACTTGCATACATCTCTCTTGCTAGGATTAATCTTCATTTAATTCACTTTCAAATTCTCCAAGGTCAAATTGATAAAAATGGAAATATGTTAGAATGTATATGAAATTAAAAAAATGCTTTACATGACCCTAAAAATAAATTCGTCCATGTACGATGAGGTAGTCGACGAAATTTTAGAGATAGCGTTTCGAATCTCGCTGAGAAATATCTAATTTTTTTCAGTAGACTGTAGAAATCAAATCTGCTATTATTTCTTTTAATATATTTCATAAATTTTATGGCGAAACTTACCCAGTTTATTTACAAATACAAACATGACAGGCCGTTCAACTTAAAATATAGAAGATAATACAAGTGTAAAAAAGTATTTAGTTATATTATATAACTACCGTAATTCCCCAAGTATAATGCGCTTTCATCCATAATATGCAACCATAAAGTTTTGCTGAAAGTGTGGTGGAAAATGCTTCTACTCACATATAATACGCACTCCTTGTTTGATAAGAGGTTTGTACTTCTCCAATTTCATTACGGCCAGCGTTTCCTACTCTTATAAAAAAAAAATCATTTTAAACATAGAATATTATATTAATTTAGTTTTATGATAATTCTTATTTTATTTTACATTTGTAAGTATTGTTAGGTATACATGATTGTATTTGACATCCTTATGGGGTCGCAGTCGCCGAATGTTTGTGTCAAATTGTTGTATGTTTGTGGTGAGTAGTCATTTTGCAATTGAAATCGACCTATGAAACGGCAATTATTTAAAAAAAAAATTGTAGCTGTGCATAATACGCACACCTAACTTTGCTTATTTTTTTTAGAAATATACATGGGGAATTACAGTATGTAGTTATATAACTAAATTTGCTAGGAGTGTCTCAAAAGTTCTCGCGTGCGTGTTCACACACGAACACAAGTCATATTTTCAACAAGTCTCAGATATATTCGAAACTGAAAAATTGTTATTTCAAAATGATTCTCTTTATTTAATGGATTTTACATGCATAAAAATGCAATTCCAATGTCTTTTCATATAAAGACTTGAGAAATTATTACAATCGATTTTGTTTTAATTGATTTGCTCTCATGAGAGTTGTATAAGGAAGAAATTCAGCTGAATAATCATCATAACTTATTTTAGATTATCACTTATATTGCATAATTCAATATCTGTCACGAATATGTATTACAGTAAGCAAGCAACATATTTTATTAATTGCATAATGATTGATCTTTTCTAAGAATTACTAAACTTTATACAAATATTGATCTGTAAATGCGTATTTGAGTCACATTAGTATTCAAACATTTTTAGACTAATATTATCTAATTCAATATTTGAATGCAATTTTGCAGCTTAAATTTTATAGATTGATTTTGATCCTGGATTGATCTGTTATGAATGTTTATTAAAGGAAAAGACTACAAGTTTTCTTACAGTTAGACATCCTGATGTCGAGAATTATGACTAGGCTATACCAAGATAAAAGGGAGTCTGTTTAAGCGTCCCTTATTCTTTGCATTTCAATTAAGAGGCAAGCTGAGCATTTTAATGTTTCTACTCAGAAAATTTTCTTTTAAGTTATCCAAATGTTTAATTGAATTGAATTTTAAAAATAACTTGTTTTTATAAACCTTAACAGTAATGTTACATAAAAAAAAATCTCTTTAATATGGCAGTATGTATTCGTCTTTCCAACACTGAAATTTCAAAATGAAAGTCTTAACATTTCTTAAATATCTTTTATGCTCGGAAATATTTAAAAAAAAAAAAGAAAAAAAAAGTTAAGTGATTTCCCATGTTCGGATTTGCTAACAAGCTTCATATAGTGAAATACTCATCATCATCATAATAATAATAGCGTGATTAGCATACTAACCATTGCTCTACAGAGAGGTGACGGCGCACTGATTATTTTGCGATTAAATTTAATCCATATTCAATCAGTTTTGGTTGATTCATAGCCACTGAGATGACCTTTCATTCTAAAGGTAAATCTAATATTGTACTTTCATTTTTTAAAATTTATGTTGAGTTTAGTATTAAGATCATTTTTCTTATTAATGTTTTTGCAACAATTTCTTTTTTAAAATTATTTAATATTTTACCGGTTTATTCACTGCCACAAAGTTGTTTTGATTTTTTTTATCGTCTTTATTAAAATGTTTGTTTTTTTTTATCTCCAATTTCATCAAATTCAAATAATTCAGATTAAATAGGCACCTCCAAAAATCGCTAAAGAAGATACATGATTAAAATAAATGCACAAAACATAAAATTACAAAAACTCTTACAAAACTATGTAATTATTGCTGTAAGAGCAAGTTTTATATACAAAATTTTTTTTATCATTTTTAGAACCATGCAAATTTTGGATAAAAATCTTGTTCTTCTAGCGTCAACGCGGGGCCATAAATTTGAGCGTCTTTTTGCTGTGAAAAAGCACATTGATTTGGAAATTTTGGAAAAAATCAGATAATTGTCTGATTTTAATGAAACTTTCGAGACTTCTTCAAAAATTAATGAAATTATTTTATTTTTAAGTTTCTCTTTTAGAAAAACTTAGTAAAAATATTTTTGTTTTATATCCGTTAACCCCCATAATAATAATTAATAAGTAGAAGTCTTCAGAGAATTTTTATCTTCAAATCTTTTTGGTCAAGCAGGATCCGCAGTTAGAGAAAATCTACTCTGAATCGTTAAATAAAAAAATCTATTGATTACTTTTAGGAATAAAACATATTATGAAGACCAAGAAAAAGGTTTTTAGATGGACAATGAATTTTGCAAGAATTGATTATTTTTTAATTTTAATTAGAATAATTTAGAAACTTTTAAATATTTTAAAATTCGGTATTAATTTGTATCGGTTAAGTGATATTGTTATTAAAGTAACTGTATTTACTAATCATAAATGGAAAAGCTTACTACAATTCAACGACCCTAGAATTTTTTATGCGTCTAAACGTGTCGATTTTGTAAATACGGGTGTCCATACACGACATTATCAGAAAATAAAAATTAACTATATTGAATTTAAAATTTATTGGTAATTTTACCATTTTCTCAAACAAGCCTTTTTGTAGGTAATGCAAATTACCTAAAATCCAATAAAATATTAGATTGCTAAGTATATTTTCTTAAGATTATTGGTTAGTTAAAAATAATTTTATAAAAAAAGCGTTCACGTTGTATTCATTATCTAATTCTTACAGTTATATACCCCTTACTTAAAATTCCCAAACATCAAGCTGTCACGACCTCATAAAAACACACCGTGTTAAAAATGCCTTTAATCGATATTTTAAACTAGAAGTAATATTTCTTTCAATTCGGATTAATTAAACTTTAAATCAACTAATTTTTCTCAAATTACGTTTCAGAAAAGTATATTTTATTTATGAAAGATTTTTTTAATAAAGAACATTAATCTGTATTGACAGATTTGTAAATATGTCCGATTTTGGAGATTTAAAAAATAATTTCAATCAATTTAAATTCGGTTTGAAATGCAGCAAAGTATGTTGCTTATTGGAAATATTACATTTAATCTATTAGCTCGAAATTAGAATTAAAATAAAAGATTCAAGAAAGTTTTTCATTTTTTTTAAAACGTAATTTAAGCCTTAGGTAGGCTATCGTTTTTTTTTTTGTTTTTTTTTTTGTTGGGGGGGGATATCTACATAAATGATAATGTTATTGCTGAGCCCACTGATAGACTTAAAAAGAGAGAAACTAAAGGGAGAGAAATAGATCAAAGTTATATTTAGCGAATGACAGAGGTCTCCGAAAAAAAACTTTCGAAACAAAAATGTTAAAAACAAAAAAAAAATAAACAAAAAAAAGGTTCAAAACATTTATTTATTAGTCACGTAGCAACAACTGATATTTTTCCAAAAGATTTGGAGTTATAATTTTAACATTCTTTAATGATAAATAATAAATATAAACAATGTCTAATTTATTTATCAAAAAATACTCCTCAAATAAAGTCCAATGTTCTGAAGGAGGGATTGAGACAATCACTTCTTCGCCACTTGGTTTAAGGAAACTACTCTTGAAGTAATTTATCGGGTAGATTTGCAAATAATGCTCCAGTGACCAATTTTTAAAAAATGCATTATTCCTGGTGTAAAAAGGCAAATTACTAAAAAAATAGCAATAAAAATTGAGGAAACTCTACCGTTTTAGAATCTGCCAATCTTAGTTGGGTCCCTGGTACAGTCTGGCCGCCTCAGTCAGAAATCTGTCAAAGCGCTAGATATGTTGAGTTGAGGGATTGACTTCGGGAACAGAAATCGAGCAACATATTGCTTCAACTGTGGTTGCTCTGATGGTGCATATAAAGATGGTCTGGTAATCGCACGTACGCCGACCAGCAGTCCTATCCGGGACCCAACTAAGATTGGCAATATCTCCTAAACGGTAAAGATTCTTCAATTAGTATTGCTATTTTTGTAACTTTGGTCACTGGAGCATTATCTGCAAATTTATCATTTATCGAAATTTAAATAAAATAGGAAGAAAAAAGATGCATAAATCAAATAAGTTTTGGTGGGGGAATAAAGTAGTAGAATATTATAAGAAAAAAGTGATTTTAAACACAGAATTATATAATTTCAGTACTAAATTTAATATCCCTATTTTTTTTCTTTCTAACTAGTTTTCTGACAGTGGGTTTTAAAGATTTTTTACAACTATTTTTAATGAAATAAGGAAAGTGAAAATGTTTCTCCTTCCAAATACTTTCATTAGAAGTGAATAAGAGTTAAAAATTAAATCGGTACATTTTACGTTTCAGAGGCTGTATTTTTATTTTATTTTATATCGGCATATGACAAAGTGAAAGTTTAAATTATAAATATCTCAGGTAACGAAAAAAATAAGTTTTTCATTTATATGATGATTTCATTTTCTCCCTAAAAAGAAAAAAAGGTCTTTAGATGTCAAGGAAGGATAGAAAAATGTCCTTTAGTTTGATAAAAAAAGGTGACAAAATTTTTTATATATGAGGAGGTGCTGAAAAGTTGTATGTGCGATCAAGAAGCCGTTTAAAAAATTAAAGCTGATGCTTGGTCATTGGTAAAAATTTTTTTTTTAAATGTTCCCTGTATATGGAGTTGCTAACCATTGTTCTAAGACAAATGCTACAAGTGAAGTATAGTTTTTATGTTGATATGGCGGTAGGGGGTGCGAAGACTGCTGAAAAATGTCAGAAATAATTTCGGTAAGCCCCACGTTGTTTCAATGTATGAAACAATTTCCAAAACGACTGATATAATGATTGGAGATCATAAAATAATCCACACTTCTTGTCAGATTAGTGTGAAAGTGGGGAGGATCAAGATAATACTACACATCAGGTATATTTCGCCCAATAAAATAAGACAGTTTCAGAATAAAAACAGATCTTACACGTTGTTAAACAAAGAAAGAATAGAAAAAAAAATGTTAATTTTCTGAATTCTTCATCATTGTAAAGATAAACATAAAATAAAATTGTCTCATATTCTACAATCGTTAGTAAACAGAACGGAATTCAAGAAACTTTCAGCAAGAATCGAACACGTATCTTTTCCTCAGAAAGCCTATCTTTACACGACAGATACTTTAACTTTAGCAATTGGAGTTACGAAAAAATATTTCTTCACCCCCCTCCTATGAGGGATTATTTAAAAAATAAAATTTGCATTCATTCATGTTGAGAAAGATCGTGAAATTATCTGACTAAATTGTTAATTTCTTATATTTTATCAAATTAATTACAACTGCTCAAGCGAGATTTTCCCTTAAATTTAATTACGCTGATTTGGAATAAGACATGTTACCATTAAATAAAAAATCTTATCACTGGGAACTTCTTAATATTTACTATAATTTTCTGTAACTGATGTACCGGTGTAACAATGGGAATATTCTATTTAAAAATCGTTACTTTCAGAATCTGATCAGAAACTTGATAGAACTTTCATTTTGGGATTACATAATGCGCGCGCGTGTATACATTGATATGATTTATTTTACGCTATAAAAATGAAATTCAGTCTTCTTCCTATGAAGTTTTGGCATAAATATTTTAAATTACAAAATTAAAGAAGCGTTTTGATGTCCGTTAAAAATTTGATCACATTATTCACTGGGGAAACTTCAGTTCATCTTTTGTTGTGTATCGAAGCTCAGAATGTAATGTGTTGTAATGTATTTTTTTTTTTTACTCGGTCCGTAAGGTAAACTCGTAAAAAGTTTAAAACTTTAATCAAATCGAATTTACTCAGATATTGATCGATTTCTGAAACACTGAAATATTGAAGATTTTACAAAAAAGCGAATTAAAATATTGAATCCTTGAAATTTTAGATGACAATCACCCAAATCTCCTAAGTCTTCCGATGAAAACTGTAAACTATTACCTGCGGAAGGCAACAATTTGAATTAATACTTTTCATTCCAATGACGATGACTAACATAAATGACCAAAATTGAATGCTAACAGAAAAATAAACACTTTGATTTATGTACAGATTTGTTTTTGGAAAAAGATACTTTATAAGATAATTGATCATCACAGGAAAACCTTTTTTATTTTTACAAATTTAGATGGGATCAATAAGTCCGTAGCCGGATCGTATTCAATTATTAACTGAATTTTTAATTGAGTAATAATGTCCTATCTAGATTTTTTTTATGTTTGTTTCTTGTTCAAAATGCTAAGTCTGAATTTAAAATAAAATAAATCACATTGCTTCTTATAATAATAAAAATTATTATTCGTGGCGCATTTCTTAAAATCATTACATACAAACAATCTGTAAGTTCTGAGTTTTATAATTTATTTAGAACAATTTAAATAATAAATCTCGGATCATTAAATTGTTTGTGTGAATGAATGTTACTGACGTACCACCTCTACTAGAATTGTTATTATTATTATTATTATGGCTATTTTTCTATAGCGAGGTGAGTTAATAATCGTCATTGGTAAATATTGCAAATTGATCAGAAATATTTTATTTTTATACCCGACAAAAAAAAACAAAAAAAAAAAACAAACTATTGAACGAAAATTAGTCCATAGTCAGAAATTGTTTGCATACAAAATTTCTACCGAAGAATTTTAAAATGTTGTCAGGTTTAAATAGCGTTTTAGCAATTAAAAACAAGAACTGTACATTTATTTTAAGCTCAAGGAAATTTGTTAATTTTAATGGAACTTTATTTATTTTCATTCATACTAGGTTTGATAAGACAAACGTTTTATAAATTATTTATTTTACAAAATTACTGAAACATTGAAACAAGAGTATGAAAAAATTCACATTTCTCAACCTAAAATAACTGTCAAGAGAATTGAAAATACAAATGACACTTATTTCGATGAAATGCGTCACTTAAGTAAATACACACGGCACGAATCCGTCTCATTTAATTTTAAACAAAACAAAATTCTCATTTAGATTTCTACACGTGAGATACAATTATATGTGGACGGACACGTCCTATTTAGTTTCTTTTTCATTTCTTCCCAGTAAAAAAAAAAAAAAAAAAAAAGATGCAGTTCATAGAAGTTAAAAATAAAATTTGAGATACTTCTGCTGACTGGCATTTCACCTGTCACTCTTCATAGTGAAAGAAGAATTTGCTGTTTCAAAATTAGGCACTTAATACCCTAAATTGTTTGTATGTAATTTTAATTATCAAATCCGAATAGTTAAAAAATCAGTTTTAGTAGTTAATGTAACGAGGAGGAATCTTCAATTTGTTTTTCTTTTTAGACGAATACAGTCCAAATATCCACTTTTCATTTTTTTGAAAGAAAAAAGGTCAGTTTGTATTTAACTGACTCCCTTTTTTAGTTTAGTTCAGGGTACCCGGTAATTTATTTTCCCAAGAGTAGAACCACAAATTACTTTCAAGGAATTTTTTGTATGCGAGACAAGCATTTAGAAGAAGACAAAGAACGCATTGTAAAATTGGAAGTTAATGTCTTATAGGTTTTTTTTGCTGTTTTACTTTTAAAGAATAATTTTAAAAGTTACTTGGAGAAATAGCGAAACAGTTTGTTATTCACTATTAACAGGAAGATAATAAAATTTATTTTAAGACTTAAACATTTACAGATTTCAGAATAAAAATATAAAATTGAAAACCTCGAGCAACGTATTTTGCAAATATAAATCTTAGTTGTTTTAAAGAATAATTGACCTGTTAAAAATTCATTTTTCCCCTTAAACAAATTATCAAAACAATAGTGACAAAAATGTCATGAATTCCATAAAAAAGTATATACATAAAATTTAAACTAACTTTTTCATTAATAATATTTTTTATTTTAAGATCATTTATTCGATTGAAATTTTTTTAGCAAAATACGAACCATTTTTAATTTTTACCGTTTTTTGTGGGGCTAAATCTGCATGAATAGATTTTGTTAGCTTTCATTTAATAATTTGTATTTTTAGAAAATCATATAAAAACGATTTTTACTTTTTTTTCCTTATTTATAAATATTTTAGTCGGATGACAGCACTATCACATAGATATTTTTAAATTTATAATTCTATCTAAATTTTTTATTTTGGTAATAATTTTGAAAAAAAAAAAAAATAATAAATATAGAATAACATGAAAATAATCGAAAATGTCTTAAATAAAAAAAAATAAAAATTTTAAAGCGTTAAAAAATCACTTTCGACTCAGCAAAAGAGTAAAATAATCCCTTAAGTCTTAAATGTTTGTTTGTTTTTTTTTTTAGTGAAATTTTCAATAAAATTCTATTTTATTTTGTGCTGTGAACTAACCCAATAACCAACGAAAATGAAGATGTATGCGAAAATCTTAAGCATTTCACTCAGCAAAATAATTTGTTAAATGACGAGTTTTTCCTGTTAATGAATAATGTGGGTATGAGAGAGATAGAGACTAAGTAAATCATAGTAAATAAATTAAAAAAAAACTAAAGATTATTTGTGCTATCATCAAGATCATTTCTTTAAAAACGCCTTGGAAATTCAAATAAATACAAATATGCATTTTTACAATTCAGTGTTCGAAAATGTTAATAAAACTTGATAGAGCAATTTTCTTTAAAATATTGTCTAAACAAATAAACCACCTGGAGACCGTCTCTTTTCAACACATTACACTTCTCTTGAGAAAAAGAAATTAAAAAAAATAAACTCTTGAAAATGTTTGCCACAAATAATTACATTTAAAGAAAAAGTTTGATGAATTTTCCGTGACTATCTCCTTCAAATGATAATGAAACAAAAATCAAACTAATTGCTTAGTTTAGTTAGAATGATGATTTGTCAATATAACAAAATTATAAAGTACTTCGCCGTGAAAAAAGCGCTATTTTATTCTATAAATTAAATAGGATCTTTAGTTCTATTTTTTTTTTAAATTCTGAAAATTTGGTTTGTATTTAAATAAAACATATGCAATACAGTCAGGTAGGTAGAAGAATTAAATTCCTTACCCGAAGATGGCCTGTCTGAATATCGCGTGCAGAAAACCCAGGCTGGATATTTGAATTGGAATCCCGTAGATTGTGGCAGGTTCTCGTTGGACTTTGGGTCAACTGGTGTCCCTGTCGTTAAGTCCTTTTTAGCAGTACCCAGCGACGTTGGTGATAATGTTTGTTGTTTGTCTGACTCAGTCTGTAGAATATGAGAAGAGTCTAGTGATGCTACCGAGATGGATGTCAAATGTGTAGACGATTTGGATGGCGAACATCTCCTCTGGTCAGACCCATAACGAGAGGAATTTTTCTTCTTACCCGAAGGAGGAACGCCAGAATTTTGTGAGACTTTTGATGAGGGGGAGGAAGGAGACGATAAAGATGACTGGGAGAGAGAAGAAAAAGGAAAAGAAGAAGAATGAAAGGATTTTAGTCTGCGTACAACAGGACTAAGTGTTGCAATTGTGGTTGTACCCGTTTCAAAGGGTTTTTTACCAAATTCAGGTTTTAATATATCGTCAATGAAAAAGTTGGTAAACTTTCTCGTCAAATCCGGAGGATTGTGTGCGTCTTCGTGGGTAAAAATTGCAGACAGAGTTTTTACTTGTTCCTGAGATTCAGGCGTGCGTCTATTTTGATAATAAACGCATTCACCGGTAGATTTCTCTCTCATTTTGTTAGCGTTGTTGTTTTTTTTGTTGATTTGATGTTGATAGTCCGTATCGTAGCGTTTAATTCGTGTATTCTTGGAAGTTAAATTGCAACCAACGTCTTTCAATTCTTCTGTGTTGTTGGTATAGGTTTGTGTAGGAGTAATATCGATTATTTTAAATTCTGTTGTTTCTAACAATGTGTTGTTATCTTTATTATTACTGTCTTTGTGGTGACCACCATCGATGCCGCTATCTGCGTCGTCTTCGTCACCACTACAAACACTACCGCTACTACTACTATTACTGCTACTACTACTAATAATACTACAACTTCTTCTGCCATTTACACTTGTACTACTACTACTACTATCATGACAGTTGCTGAATTTACATTTCATCATATCCTTATCTTCGGTTTCAACAAAGTCAGCATCGATATCGTCGACTTTGATGTCAACATCTTCGACGTTATCCATTTTCTTTTCTATGTTGCAATGTTCTGGGAGGTTTGACGAATGAAAATAAGTCTGCTGTTTGATATCTCCGTCCGGTCTTTTCAATCCGGTAATATTGGCGTTTGGGTGGAGTCCAAGACGTTCCTGCAACATTCTCCTTTCTTTCTCTATATAATCACCATGACCCTCTCGCTTCTCGCCATCTTCACTCTTTTCTTTACACTCCTTATGGGAGGGACTAAGAATTCCGCGCTTCTCTGTAGATCGAAGTTCTTCTTTAACAACAAAAGGAAGTGATGTCTGACGACCGCTCTGTTCATAACAATGCGAATGAAAACGATGATGAGGAAAACGAAGTCCTTGCAATTGTTGGAGATTTGTCTGTTGTTGTAGGAAATGAAATAGTTGTTGGTGGTAGGAATAGGGACCTTGTATTTTCAAAGGGTTATAAATCGATTCCTCAGTATAATCAGTACTTTCATTATCAAACTTTCGGTCGCTCCTTTTTTCACAATGTTCAACTGAACTCCGTTGTGCCTGTTTAAAATTTTCTACTTTATCCAACATTTTGACGAATTTCAGCTGCGTACTATTCTTATTGTCTGCTTTTATAAAACTTCTCAATACATCGATTGATAAATAACCACTGGTGTCAAATCTCGTTGGTAAGACTGGCAACACGGCCCAATTTTGAGCAACTAAGTTATGAAAGCAACGGTCTTTTACTTAATTTGTCTACTGTTGATCCCAGTTGTAAATGTTATCGTCACGACGCCTCGCTAGCGAGCGTTAAAAGAAAGAAAGAAAGCTCCGCTCTCTTCCGTCCTCTCTTTCTCTCTATGAAGTGTCGTTTTTTATTACAACATCGAGAGAAAAAAAACTGTCCTTGCGCAGGTCTTCACGCTGCTGCTTGTGATATTATGACGAAACAAACTGTCAGGAAAAACTAGCAAATCCGGGAACGAATTGTATCCCGTCGTTCAATGTTTTTATTGGCGAAAAAGCAGTAGTAAAAAAATAAAAAAATAAAACCTACGGCGTTTTTCCCCTCCTCCTCTCATTACTAATTTAGGTTCTCACAGTTGGATGCCGCTCCATGCGCGCCTAACGCTGTTTCGTTGTTATTTTTGATAGCAGGGGGAACATGTATAAGCCGTGTACAGATTACTACTATTAATGATGTAGTTTACTAGTTTCTCCCTGTTCATAGCTATCGCTACGAAATAGAACATCGCTTCTTTCGGACTTTTTACTTGATAGGTAAACTCATCACAGTGTAAAAACCTAGGGTAATAAAGGTTTATTTATTTTTAGACGTTGAAATCTAAGATATGAATGTAAAAAAAAAAAAAAGATGTAGGTGCATTCAAAATAAGTTTGATTTTAGGGAACTAAAATGCTTTTCTTTCTCTTTTAGTTAAGTTTTTAAAAAACACTTCGTAAAGATTTAGCAAAGAATATTCACTTAAGAAGTGTTGATTGCGATTCATTGATGGATAATAATGCCTACAGCTGCAAGAGAAGTATTTTGATTTTGATTGAAGTAAAAAGAAATATTTAAATGTCAGCTTGCGAGACTTGCCCTCATGTACCCTTCATGTAAGTACACACGTACTAAAAATCAATGAGAAACAATCAGTTATTTTAACTAAAAAAAAATCAATAAGTTATTTTAACTAAAAATCAATCATCTAAGTGAATTCAGATGAAAGTATTTATCTGTTTAATTTATATTTGGTAAATTTTAAAGTTTTATCTCGAATTAGCTTTTCTCTTGTTAAAATTTTTTGTTGGGCGGATATTGCTTGAAAATAGATTCGATACAAATAAAAGAAAATATGAATCACAATTTCTAAAACTGACGTGAAAGAGGATATTATTTTGATAAAATTCAATGCTTTTCTTTTCTGTTAGTAAAAAGAAACGTTACCCTCAGTGGGCACAAAGAACAAATACCTGTTTAAAAACGTTTAAATAATTTGAACTTCTGTCTGAAGCCCCGAGACGAATTCTATCATGATACACTGAAATTGACTAATGTCCTGTGTTTGACACGGTTACAACATTTCAGCCGTTATACTCTCTGGCCTTCTTTGAATTTCCTTTGAAGTTTTATTTAATTTGTTTCTGTATATATTTGTTTCAAGTGCGTCTTAAAGGAAAATATTTTATAAGATTAAAAATCAGTACGTCTCTAAAATTTCAAAAATACATTTCTAACAAATACACTTGTAACGTTTACTGTCAAAATTTAAGCGAATAAAAAAAAAAAAAAAAACACACCAAAAATGTTCTCTTATTCAGTTTATGTATTTTCATAATTAAACTAAATTCACATCAAATATATACACGCAAATCTTTACTTGCAAATGCTCTCTCTCTCTCTCTCTCTCTCTCTCTCTCTCTATATATATATATATATATATATATATATATATATATATATATATATATATAAATCTTTATATCGATAAATTCTAAAATTTAGTTTTCGAGAGAGAGAGGGAACACTTGATATTGGTATTTTTTCTTCTTATATGAGTGTTTTATTTGTTTTAATATGAAAATTGACAAGAGTGTTGTGAAATAAGATGACTAACTTTTAATAATTTTTCATCATTTTAGTTATATAACTGATTCACTTGTGAAGTGGGCGTCCGCTGCTAGTTTTTGGAACTTGGAGCAGAAGAATATTCGGAATATATAGGATGTGTATAATGACCATGCTTGTAAAAACAGTTAGAACACAAGAAGCAATAATTCTTGCTTTGAATACTTATCTTAAAGATTATATGACCTACAAACAAAAACTAACATCGATTTTTAGCATTGGTAGTTTTAAGTAAAATTTAAACAAATTTCGTATTAATTTTTTAAAAGTTCTCTGACATAGACATACATGTTTAATTATTAAAATACTCTTGTTATTAATTCAAATGGTCCACCAACTGCAAAATAATATTACAGTATGCATCACATTCCCTTACATAAAATATCACTCATAATGTAACAGAATGTAACAGGTGCATAATGGTGATTTTAGATTTTAGAAACATATTACAAAGTACATTTGTTTAGCAATATTGGTAAGGTTATTGGTTATAAAATTTTAAATTTACTGACCGAAATTCATATCAGAGAAAACAAATTAAGTTAAAAAAAAAAAATGATAATTGTTTTCAAGTTTGTTGTCATTATTCTATTTAAAACGACCCAAACAATAATTGTTCGTTACATAATAATCAAAAATCAAAATAAATATATCAACAATTTGTTATCCGGCAATTTTAAAAACAGAAAGTTCGTTAGAAAAATGTCAATAGTTTTAGATAAATTAAAATAAAATTAATGATCGTTGAATAAAATATTTTCCATTCAAAGGGAATTTGATTCAATCGTCTGATTATGTAGATATGTGGATGATAATATAGTTCTTTTTTCATCTGTTCAAATGAAGACATAGTCACAAATCAGTTTCGGTGTCAGTACTCAGACCTTTGAGTCATCCGTGAACCTGATAAAGGATATCAGACGAGTAAAGGCCCCGAAGAAACACGAAACCCTGGCGATCATGGACGTAGGCGATCACAGATACCTTTTCTTTTCTTTATTATCTGTGAATTGCCAGAGCTGGGTGATAGGAAGAAGGAGTAAAAACGCAATAGATAAAGAAAAGATAAAGCCTGAATTTGAACTTGGTTCATTGATTTCATTTCCCTCGTGGTAAAAATGCAGAATAACCCTCCGCGATATTTATTTAAAGGGAAATTTGTAGTAAAAATTTATTAAAACTTAACTGGCCTTTTATTTTTTTAAATTTTAAAATGATTTGAACACTTCAAATTTACATTTCTAAAAAAAATTCCCCTGAAGAATCAAATCTATTGACAATTTAATTTAGGTATGTCCGTGAGATCGCTGGAAAATGAGCATAGCATGATAAAAATGGCCTTAAACTTGACGAAAGCAAAATTTTTATCGTCAAAATGTTTATGTTACTATTAAGAAGAAAGAACAAAGTAATTTTTAATTATTTTTTAAAACATTTCTGTCTTTATTAGAATATTCTAACTTTTGATTGAAAAACCTTGTTTCTCTTCATCACTGGAACTTCTAGTAAATAACATGGCGAATTTTTTGTATATTTTTTATGACAGACATTAATTTTGAAAATAATTGTCAGATTTTAATTAAACTTTCAGAAACTATTCAGGAATGATGGAAATTATTATAAATATGTTATTTTTTTTAAGTCATGATACAAATATATATATATATATATATATATATATATATATATATATATATTACCCACCCCCATAAATAATTTAATGAAAACTCTAGAAATTCAATGTCGAAGTACGGAAGGCATTATTAGTTAAAAACACAAGGCTTTGAGGAAAGTAAATCATGTTTTTTTTTGTTTTTTTTAAATCGGACCTCATCTACCTAAAATCTGCTCTGAATTGTAAGAGACAAAACTCAATAAAACAAAGATATTGTTTAATTTCAAATGCTTTTAGTTGCTTTTATTTGTTTTTATGAATATGCATAATATTGTCTGAAGGCAAAACATTTTCGATGAAAAACGAATTTTTTAAAAGAATTGATTGTTATTTCTTAAATTATTTTATTATTTTTACATTAAATTTGTTAAATATTGTAAAATTAGTGGAAATGGTGAATCCTTTACTTAATTGTTTTATTAAGTAGATGTATCTGTACAGATTATAATTTGCACGAGTTTTTTACAATCAACGAGCCTCCAGTTAGAAAAATCTTACAGGTCCTTGCATTTTGTATAAAAAAATCCCGGCTATAATTCAAATATACGGAAGCCCGGAAGAAACATGATACAATAAAAACATCACGTGATTTGATTTTGTATATAATGTTGTTCGGCGCTGTTAACGGCCTTTACATTTTTACATTTACATTGGGTGAAGCACGAAAATTTAATGAAAGTCTGATACCAGTTGCATTGAATTTCTAAACCTCTGTTCTTACTTGGCTATGAAAAATAAAATAAAAATTGTATATGATTATGTAACAATTAAAAAAAATGCCTTTTCAATATTGTCATAACTTAAGATTAAAAAAAATTAACAAAAGAGAAAAAATGTATAGCATTTCAACTTATAAGGTTACCTACAATGTATTATGAAATTTATATGATCTTAGTTTTATATTTATCTCAGATATGTGATTTTTCCATAAATGAAATATCAAAATTAATAAAATTATTGGAAATCCAAATAATAATAAAATGTAATAAATGTACATAAAATATACACTACTGATAATATTTCATAAGAAAGGTAACTAATTAATTAGGTACCGTTCTTATGAAATTTTATCTCACTCTTCATGTCTTATTTAGTTTTTTTTATAGTATTATATTTTCCATAAAGCATCGTAAACGTAAAGGTGAAAGATAAGTATCAAAAAACAAAAAAAAATAAGGTTAGAGCGCTGATAGTTTTCCTTAAAAATAACGAGGTAAATAAATTGGTTCACTTAAAGCTAAACTATGTCACTTTTGACTTTCCGTACGATATCTTTTCTTCACGTAAGATGTCAGTGCGTGGTGAAATCATTACATGTTACTTGTCAATCAACACCGCTGTTAAGATCGGCTTTCTCTTATTTTAAAGTACACTTTTTCAGCGCAGAAAGCAAGTAATGTTTGTTTCAAAATATATTAAATAAATTTTATGATTTCTAATTTTCTTAAATTAAATTTTGAAAAAATTATAATTGATTTTTAAAAGAATTTTAAACGGAGACTTTCACTTTTGTAAACAAAAGTGAAAAAAATGGCTGATTGATTTTCTGTCAAATTTGCTGATTCAAAAAAATTTGAAAACAGTCAAAATATCATAAATATAAGATATTCAACAGAGAGTCAATCAAAATTAGTTACTCCTGCTCTCGTAATAAGTACCAAATGATTAATTTGCATTACAATTTTTAAGTAAATTCCATGGGGGAAAAAACTAAATCAATCATGGAAACCTCCTGTAATTGTAGAATTAAAGAAAACTGCCCAGTAGAGGGCAAGTGCAGATGTAAAGAAAATACGACAAACCATAATATTTACACCGGCATTTCTGCAGAAGAATTTAAAAAGAGAATCAATACACATAGACACTCATTCACCAATCCAAAATTAAAAAAACAAAACAGCACTTTCGAAAAAATTTTGGAAATTGAAGAAAATAAATAGGAAAATTCTAGGTTTCGCGAACACCCCCAATAGATAGGTGCAAGCTATGTTTAGAAGAAAAAATCAGGATAATAAAATATAAAGATCAATTCAAATTATTAAATCAACGAAGAGAACTGATCACGAAATGTAGACATAGAAATAGATTCAAAATTACGTAAGAATACATGTGTATATATGTGGAGGTGTATGTGTGCGTATAGTGGCATATATGTATGGACATTTAAATGCACATATATGAATGTATGAAGATATGTACGCATATAAGTGTGTTGGGCAGCATGGTTTATTCTATTGTGTACTCTGGTATTACCCACAATCTATAAATCTATAATTCATATAATTTACATTAATCTCAAATGGTTTAAGTTTAAATCCCCCATTGCTTATTAATAATATTGGACACCTTTATTACAAAAACCATTTATTGTGAATCCCAGAAAAAACACACTTGGGGCTCGTATAAAAAACGCCACATAGTAGGAACTTAGATTAAAATACAAAAAACAAAAGGTTCTAACCATAAATATACACCAGAACACTTCCCTGGCCCCATCAATCGCTAACACAAACCCATTCTCATTAACAAGGCGTCTACCAGAGTACGCCTGACATTGAAAATAAATTTAAAACAATGCTCCGAGACACTGAAGTCAACACTCAGAGGCGACAAACGCAATCATCAGGCCGCATATATTTTTTCCTCGACTATTTATACATACGTGTCAGTGTTGCATTGTGGATAGTTTATTCTAACGGTTATTTTGGCGGGAGTGGTTTGATTTATTTATTTGGATTAATTTATTGTACTTGTTTTTTATATATTTTTATTTATTCATTTCGGTCTTTTTAGTAACGTAGTAAAACATTTTTTAGATGAGTTCTAATCGTTTATTTAGTAGGTTATTTTCATCTGGGAAGGTAATTATAGCTATTTTTTCGTCCAATTTTTGGATTGTTTGTTGTCATCGTCTTTAACGTTTATTTTGGCGGGAGTGGTATGTTAATTTGTTTATTTTTTACTTTATTTATCTGTTTATTTGGATTGATTATTATTACATGTTTTTACTTACTTTTTTTATTTATTCTTTTCAGCCTATTCTAATGGTTGTTATAGCGGAGTGGTTTCTTAATTTGTTTATTATTTGCTTGGATTAATTTATTGTACTTGATTTTTAATTTATTTTTATTTGTTCTTTTCAGTTTTCGATTTTTAAGTAACGTAGTAAAAATTCGTTTTCATATTCTGATCGTTTATTTAGTAGTTTTTTGGATCTGGGAATGTAATAATAGCTATTTTTTCCTACAAAGTTTACAGTTTTTGGATTGATTTTTTGTAGGCTGATGTTATTTTCCTTATTTTTCATGATATTTTTGGTGTGATTTGCGTTTTGTTTTTAATTTCCCAAATATACTTAAAAAGCATTGTGATGTTCGCGTATTTACTATTTTGAAAGTTGTTTAGTGTGCATAGTTTCTTTGTTTCCAGGGTCTTTCAGTTACTGCTATGTATATTTTTTCTTCATTATCTGTTGATTTTACCGTGGCTTGGTATATTACGTTGTTTTGTAAGCAATTACCGTTTAAGAGACATTCATTCTTTATTCTGCAGTTACACGTGGGTTTAATTTGTACGGGTGGTTTGTTGATAGTTTTCTTGTGCTTTTTTATTATTTGTGCCATGTTTTTGGTGCAACTGTAGCTGATTTTTACTGTGTTTTTGTTGATTATTTTGTGGAAAGTGCTTAATCCCTGGAAGTGTTTGTGTAAGAGTTTAAAGAATATTTTCCTACGTTTGTTTTTACGTTTTTGTTGTACGGTAAGTTGAACCATATGATGTTTCTCTTCCTGGTGGCTTTTTTGTCCTTTGTGGCGTGTATTTGAGTGTTACGTAGAATCCACTATCTATTAGGGCTGTTTCATAGTCTTTCTTAGCTTCGTTAAATATGGTTTTATTAGAAGAATTGTCGGAAAGCCTGCAGTTTATTGATTTTGGTATCTGCTTGATTATAGATGGCGGGTGATTGGAAGATGTGTGTATATAAAATGGTTTATCATTGGGTTTTCTGTATGTTTTATATATACCTTTTCTTAGGTTGAAGGTAACATCTAGAAAATCTACTTCGTTTAGGTTAGTTTTTATGTGTATGTTGAATCCGTTATTTTTGAAAATCTTTATTTTTGCTTTTCTAGTTGTCTGTTTTTTGTTTGTTACAGTTTAAGATTATGAGACCGTTGTGGACTTGGTGAATCTAGAGGCTCTTTGGCAAGCCTTGAGGAAACACGGCATCCTAGAAAACATGCTAAACATGCTAAAGGGGATCATCTTTTATGAAGGAAATGAAAGCTAATATCGTGTCTGATGGTATGATGTCAGAATCCTTTGATGTCACGAACGGCACCAAGCCACAGTGTATCATGGCCCCTGTCCTTTTTGCACTTTTCTTCTCGGTGATGCTGAAATATGCATTCGCAGACACAAAGAGCGGCGTCAAGTTTCAGTTTCAAATAACTGGTGGACTCTTCAATCATCAGTCCATCAGAGCCAAGACCCATCTTCTTACACAAATTGTTCGTGATTTGTTGTTTGTTGATGATGCTGCTCTTGTTCCGATATCCTTTGAGGAGGCCCAACATCTAATAAATCGTTTCTCTACTGCATGTAAAGCCTTTGGTCTTACACTTAGCATAAAGAAAACACCAACCTTGTCCTACTCCGAAGGTGAGAAACAAAAATCACTAGTCTACAAATTTCCAGAGAGACTACTGAAAGTAGTAGACAAAGCCCTGAACTATGTAAAGTCTTTCGCCTATCTTGGTAGCAAAGTCAATTACAGTGAAACTTTAGATGATGAAATCATGCATTGGATTGCTAAGGCTACCAGTGCTTTCGGAAAAATTCGTCATCGCTTATGGAATGAGCGGGGTATCCGACTGGATACGAAAATTCGGGTTTACAGAGCTATTGTCCTTGCCATCTTTTTGTACAGCTCAGAGTCGTGGACTCCATACAGGTACTATATATGCCAGCTGGATGTTTTCCATAAGCGCCGTCTGCGTGCCATCTGTGAAGTTAGCCTTCAACACAGGATAGCCAATATAGACCTGTTTAACAGGTGTAATATTGAAGGAATCGAAATTTTCCTCATACAGTCTCAGTTGGTTGATCATGTCTTGAGAATGTCTGATGACAGCATGCCCAAGATCCTAATGTACAGCCAGTTAGATCAGGGCTACAGGAATGTAGGACGCCCATGGCTTAGATACAAAGGTATGCTGAAGAGCAACTTGTTAGCTGTCAATATACCTCATAACACCCTCGAGCACTTAGTCTTGGAGATGATAGAGTATTTTAGTGGACAGCGGTTTTCAATCTGATAGACTCGATCGTCTTCAAGATGCGAGATCAATATCTAAAAGGTCAGCCAATCTAACAGTGACCTCATCCCACATTCCTCACTGTTGCTCCATGTGCAGCTTCCTTTGCAAAACTCGTTATCTTTCTATGTGCTTTGGAGCAATGGAAATTTTATTTAAATATGAAAGTTTAACTAGTTTTTTAGATTCAAAACGATATAACAGTTTAAGATGCGCCCATTTTGCAACTCGTTTTATTCCATTATCATCAAAGATTAGTTCTCTTGTAATTTCTGTGAGCCACAAATTGCGAATATTTTCCAACAGATGATCATAATCAAAAAGCAAATGTTTATTGTCTTCAGTTAAGGTTTTTCAGTGAATGTGGAATATAATTTACAAAAAGCTTGATTTTCTCGGTTGCCATCACATGTAATAGCTTTTACATCAGCTGGTACAGAAGTGATGGCCTGAACTGTTAACTCAATTTGTTCAAATAAAAAGGCTGATGCTAATTTTGAAATTGGAATCAATCTTGTAACAAGGTGCCTCCCAGGTTTCATGCACGATTTCATTTTCAAGTCTTTTTTCACTGTTCTTTGGACTGTCATAGATGAAACTCCTCTCTCACGTGCCAAACGGCTTATGGATTGAGTTGGATCTTTTCTAATTGATCTCTTTAGCTCTAAGTTGAAATGATGATCCCTCTTCCTGTTGTGACCTCCTGATCCCGTTTTCCTCTCTACAGTTCTTTCCTCTTTTTTATTCACCGTTCTCTTGACGGTTCATGAATGGAATTTGAAGATGGAAGCCAGAGTTTGAATGTTGTTACCATTGCTGAAGGCCTAAATATTTTTTTCCTATCATCATTACTCAGCTGGGAAGAAAATGGGGCTGACACAAAACCATTTTAACCTGTGCTATTTCTAGCTGATTAAATCAAAGGGTTTTTCCGTGATTCTTACGACAAATGGTTTCAAGCCTTATATGAAAACCTGCAAAAAAAGGAACTGAATTAGTTTAGTGGTGTTTAGATATTAAACATTTTGTGGGATAGACAATTACGGTGATACACCATTTGGACAATTTCGATGTTACTGGTATATATATATATATATATATATATATATATATATATATATATATATATATATATATAATTTTACGGGTACAGAACTTTATTATGGAAATAAAAAAGACAAGACAAACTTTACCGTTCATGGTTAAAACTAAAATAAACAACAGCCGACCGATCTCGCCCCCACTCAACAGAGCTGGAATCGAGGGAATAAATGTTACAATATAAAATATGAAATACATGTAATGTATTAAAGGTAGAAGAATTAGATTGAAATAACATCAAGGTCCAACAGACATTCCATCTGTTTACAGAGGGAAGGCTGTCTGAACCTGACATAGGTCGTTTCTAATGTTTCAAATGTACGTGATCAATAACACACATGGTTCAGCTGTGCATCTTATAAATAATTAAAATTGTACCACCAATGTTAGCGTAAACTCTTTTATCATCCTTAGTCGTGCAAATTCTTTCTTACATTTGAAGGAATTAAAAACAATCTATCAGGTCCAGACATTGTTCCGCCTTATATATATATATATATATATATATATATATATATAAGATATTCGACAATGAAAACATGGATAAAGAAAGGATCTTTGACACTACAATGGAAAGCTTTGACGGTGCAGTGAACTGCGAAATCATAGCTATAGGAAACTACACGAACTAAACAAAAAAATAGATAGAAATAATACAGGACTGTACAGGGACAACAACCTTGTGATGCTATTTAGCTGCTTAGTTCAGAGCAAGAAAAAGCTCCAAAATCCAACATAAGGATAAATTAATCCTTACAGGTGACTTCAATGTTCGTGTTGGCAATGATTATCATTCTTGAAAGGGCGTTTTAGATCAACATGGTATTGGTCATGTGAATTCGAATGGATTACGCCTTCTCACTATCTGCAGGGAATTTAACCTTAGTATTACTAATACCTTCTACCAAGCAACCCAGCCGTCGTAAGACCATGTGGATGCACCTTCGGTCGAAAGACTAGCATCTGATCAACTAGGTCATCACCAAAAGAAGGGATATAAAAGAATCAAAGATTACTCGTTCATTCCACACAACTTGCTATGTCAGATCACGCTCTACTTCGGAATAAGTCTACACTGCATCTGTAAATGCGAAAAATTATAAATTCTACAGTACCTAAGCGCATCGACTGAAACGAAAATTGATGCTGCACTTGAGTCTGTAAACATTACCAATGATATTGAATCGTCTTGAAAGGCTCTGCGGGATGCAACACAGTCTGCATCTTTGGAGGTTCTCAGACTACCACATCGAAAACACAAAGACTGGTTCGCTGATAATCATAGAGATGCTCAGCTGATAGACCAAATGCACTCTTCCCATAAAGTGTGGATTGAGGACAAGAACTCGTCCACTAAGTATATCGCTTATAAGAAGTAAAAAAAAAAGTCAGGTTCAACGAGTCCTCAGAGCCATTAAAGAGCGTTGGTGGCCTGAAATCGGGGGTTAGTGTCATTATACGATTTGATACACTTTTAGGTAGGGAAAGCTAGCAAGGTCTGACTTGATGGCGAAGCCAAAACCAGATTGGCGTGGCTCTTTTCAGTCTTGTCAGCCTATAAAAACACGTATCCATCTTTTTAACCTAAGTTGAGAATTGCCAGCCAGACATATTTCACTAATAGCCGCTATGTCGATATTATACGATGTTATTCTTCTTCAACTCAAGAGACGCAAGTGCTGTTTTATGCTCTGGTGCAGAATCATTGTCCTGTCACAAAAATATATATATATATATATATTCACATTATATATAACATATATATATGATATATATATATATATATATATATATATATATATATATATATATATATATATTCACATTATATATAACATATATATACATGAGATATATATATATATATATATATATATATATGAGGCACGGTGGTGTAGTTCGAATTCCAGTCTATTACATTCACTTAAGTACTAATACTCTTGGAAAATGTATGAATCCTCTTCTTCTCCCTCCAGCAGAACAGTGTTCTATAGCCTTGGATGGCAACTGGTTTAGGAGAAAGACAACTCTGAATTCAAAACCTGCGGAAGTTTGTTTGGGGACCTTGTGGCACGTAGTGTAACAGGTCTCTGTATTCCGCTCTTCAAAAAGTGTGGTAGTACTAAGAATTCTTTTAAGGATTCCAACATATCTTATCCTTCACCAGTAGTACTTATGAAAATATTACGTCTCTTTCTAAATATTTATGGAATTTAGAAGAAGCTAATTAAACTCCTAGGGTAAATTTGGAACATTTTAAAAAAGTAAGAACATGTAGATCTTTAAATTAACCCTGTTTTCTATGCTTACATGAAAAATTAGAAATTAGATTTTCTGATAAAAACTCCTTATTAAACCAAAGAAGTGAATCGACTGTAAATTGTAAGCCGGACTTCAATAAATCTTATGAAACAATATAATCATTTCTATCAATCCTTAATGAAATTGTCTAGGATTTATATGCAGACAACTTCGTGTCATGATCTATATTATTCTTTTTGTCGGTGAGTTGTAATTTAACGTAGGTCACATTCGATTAGTTAATCACGGTAAAAACACAAATCTATTTTTATCCTGTTTTTCTCGAAAAACGAGGAAGTATTCTGCTTTTGAAATTAAATTTATCGTTCACTCGCCAGTATTTTGTCATTACACGAGGAGACCCTACCGATTTGACATCAATCGGAGTCTCTCATCTTTATGCTATCAGCGCATATATATATATATATATATATATAGTTAAGTTACGAAGAACTTGGTAAACCGAATGGGTAATTCCAAGGAGGATGAAATCCTGAGAGCTCAATGTGAATACAGAGCTAATATTTAATGAAAAAACAGACCATTTTAAGGTACCATTACAATAATTTATTTCACCAAAATCCTTTTTGAAGGACTCCGGATCATCAGGTAACACTTCCAACAACGAAATGAAAGGAAAAATGGGATTAGAAATTGATGGGTAGTGTAATTTTTGTAATTTAACAGGGAGGGCGATAGTTGTAGTTAACGAGACAAGATAGAGTATAGGGAGGGGTTAATTTCATATTTCTCTTAAGCATGTTTTATATTGGGGTAGGAGGAGTGACCTAATCGTGACCTATTTAGACGGAAATGATATATAGGAATGGGAGGGTAGTGGGAGGAAAAGAAAAGGAAAATGGAAAGGAGAGAGGAGATAGACAACAGTAATACAGATATATCTAAAAGAGTGTTACGGCAAAGAGAGAGGGGGGAGGGAAGTGAATCGAAAAGGCTGTAATTTTGTTTTAACAAAATTATGTAAAAGATAGATTTCAATGCTTGATAGAAATTTAGATGTCTAAAAAATGATGAATGTTATCAATTTAGTTTTTTAAGTAAATAGTTTAGGGACTTAATATAAGTTAACTACTATTTTTATTAGCACATTTATCGAGAACATATTAAAGAAATAAAATTATAATAGTTTATTTACCCGACCAATGGTACTTTCATAATATTGTAAAAAATTTTGGTAACAATAACATCTATATTAGTTTTACTTTAAATCTAATTTATGAATGCAATTTTTCTTTATTATTATATGGGTAAACTTAATTAAGGTTTAGGTTTCATTATTTAATAATATTTGAGGGTAATATTAAAGATTTTGTTTTCTTCTTATATGTATCTCACAAAAACATATTCATGCAAATCCACATATACATACGTCCATTTACATGTGCAAATACACACATAGACACACGTACAACAATATACACAAATGTTCATCCATCTTCATACATAAATTACATATACACACATACATTTCTCAATCATTACTTATATTTTAACGTTTGAAATTTATTTAGATTTTAGTTTGATTTTATAGTTAAAGTTTAACTTTAGGTGACTTCTGAAGTGCTTCATTATTAAAGGGATTTCGTTAATATTATTATTACTATTAATAGCTAAAGAGTGGGATATTTAAAATTATCAATTTTCAGATGAAACTCCCTTAAGAAGATAAAAATACACTCTCAAAATTTAATTATAGAATATTAAAAGAGAAAAAGCAATTTTAAAATACCAAGAGAATGACCTAAGTACTTCCATTTAAAATATTCCATACACGTATAGACACATACATACATATATATATATATATATATATATATATATATATATATATATATATATATATATATATATTAATAATCGATCTAATTATCCATCCATATAGATATAGGCATACTCATATACATATATACACCCTTATATACATATACAACCATATATACACACACACACACACACATATACATAAATACCTACATACCTACACACGATTATATACAAAAGAAGCATATAAAAAGAATTCTACCCATAACTATCCACATATGCATATGTATTTATATTACAATGTTATACATCTAATCACAAATATATTACAAATATTAATTCTAAGGTATATACATCTTCATACATATACAGATTACAAGTAGATTAATATTCAAATTACTACACATATATAAATACATGTATACATATATATATATCCGTACATACACACACAAAATACATACACATACACCTATACACATTCACAAACACACACCTGTATACATACATCCACACATATGCAAAATACACACACACACACACACATATATATATATATATATATATATATATATATATATATACAATGATACCTAGCACAAAAATAACGTTAGTACTTAAACATACCCCATACTTATATATTTATACTCACACATATGCATATATATATACCTATACATACACACATACCTCCCATACATGTGCCCACAATTAAAAGAGTACATATATCCACATAAGCACCCTTATCCAAAACGTTCATACATATATATATAAATAGATAAATTCACATATAAATGTTCATCTGCGTACATATTACAGCCTTTTCGATTCACTTCCCTCTCCCCCTCTCTCTTTGCCGTAACACTCTTTTAGATATATCTGTATTACTGTTGTCTATCTCCTCTCCCCTTTCCATTTTTCCTTTTCTTTTCCCCCCACTACCCTCTCATTCCTATATATCATTTCCGTTAAGTTAACCACCTAAATAGGTCACGATTAGGTCACTCCTCCTACCCAATATAAAACATGCTTAAGAGAAATATGAAATTAACCCCTCCCTATACTCTATCTTGTCTCGTTAACCACAACTATCAACCTCCCTGTTACATTACAAAAATTACACTACCCATCAATTTCTAATCCCATTTTTCCTTTCATTTCGTTGTTGGAAGTGTTACCTGATGATCCGGAGTCCTTCAAAAAGGATTTTGGTGAAATAAATTATTGTAATGGTACCTTAAAATGGTCTGTTTTTTCATTAATTATATATATATATATATATATATATGTTAACTCTTGTTAGCATTTTAAATATTCGTCTTCAACCATTTTAAACTTCTGTCTAGACTTGTATATGTTGTCTTCCTGTTCCCCCTCACTACTTTGGTGTTTCTTTTCCTTTTTTCTCTCTATCTCCCTCTTAATAGCCTTTTACAGTTTGTTCCTCTGTTTTGCTATCTTTTTTCCTTCCTTCTTTTTCACCCTTTTAACTTTCAAATTTAAAAAAAAAACGTTACGATTCATTTTTTTATCAAACGTTTTAGTATTGACAAGCCCCAGGGAATTTATCCCGAGGAGCGAAATAGCTCTATAAATGGGGTACAATTGAGTTTCATTTTTTATGTAATTATATATATATATATATATATATATATATATATATATATATATATATATATATATACACTAAAAAAATCAGTATATCGTGATGAAAACATGATCTAAACGTAATGAAAGAAACACTAATGAAAATTGTCGTCTGCTCTACCACAGTTAATTATGATCATGTTCATAATAAATCGATTAGCACGTCAGAAAAACAAAACCCCGTGGTTAGGAAATGATTGTGTTCAACATTTTATGCTATACGTAATATTTGTTTCAAATCAGATTAACTTTACTTTAAATTTGCTAATTTTCCTCAAATAACGTTTCAGAAATATATTTTACTTTTGCAAAGTTTTTAAAACGGTAAAATAAGTGTTGTTTACAAATGTCTAAAAAATAGCTGATGCGATCGATTTTACTGAAGAAAAAAAAAACTGTATTCCAGTCAATATAATTTCTTTCTGTATTTTGCTTACCGGATATAGTAAATTTTATCATTTAGCTTTCATTTAAAGCTAAATTGATTGCTTCAGGAAAGCTTTTCCATTTTTAAAAATTCATTTTAAACCTTACGTATTCGTGGAGGTCCTTACACGCAAGCCACTGGGTGGCATGTCAGTAGCGTTTGCCGCTGGTACCCCGCTGTCAGGCCGCAAGCGTATTCGTCTCAGCAATGTTTCCACTGGCGGACCACTAGAGGACAACCGGTGGCCTGCCCGTGGCGCGTCGGCGTTGCCAACGATAGCCCGCCAACGGGCCACCTTGCGTATATAAGCGTGCATAGTTTCCCTTTTTTTTTCCATTGTCTCTTTTCATTAATGTTTTTAGTCAAATAAACCAAAAAACGCTGCTTCAGTTGTTAGTAATTTGAAACACTTTTTTCTAATCAAAATAATGTCCCGTTAAAAATATGAGGCTTTGAAGAATTGAAAAGGAAATATTTGATTATTGCTAAATTTATTATCCGTTTGTATTGAAACAGAAAAGATTTACATTTTTAACCGATTTTAACCGATTTGTAATTCTGATGTCATGTTACGATGAGTAAAGTTGGATTTTATTTGAAAATCTTTTTTTTTTTTAAATTTTTCTCCTTTGTTCTATTGTCATTTCTCTGCTGCATTATTTTTCCTAATTATTATATATTTTCGTTTTACTTTTGATTTTAAAGTATAGTTCAATTTCTAAATTTATCAAAATATTTCCTTCTCTTAAACATTGTTTTAGATAAGAATGAATAAAAAATAAAAATATTTATTCAACAACAAGCATAAAATTAATGCCAATAGCAACTTTAAAAATATCAATACTATTCCTCATAGAGGACACTTTCGCAACTCCAACGCCTCTTTAGCCTCCTCGTCTTTCTAATAATAATAATTCATTAATTAATAAAAACAATAAAACGCAAACCTGTTTTTATTCAGCGCCAAATAATTTTCGGTTGGAACAATCGAAAGCAGCCAATCGAAGAATAATGTTGCAATTTAATTTTTTTAATCCCCCCTCTCTCTCTCTCTCTGTCATATATATATATATATATATATATATATATATATATATATATATATATATATATATATATATATATATGTGTGTGTGTGTATTCTTGCATTTCTGTGACCAATTTAAATACAACGTCTATTTATATATAGTTTGTTCATCCATGCCCATTAGTGAGGAATGTGTGTAGTCAAAATTTGAAATAATGGTACAAGTAACAAAAAATTGTTTCAATAATGAATAATCTTCAATTTGGAAGACAGATCTTCGACTGTTTGTTTTCTTTACTTTGTTTCAACTGGCGCGCTAAAATGGAAAATGATTTTGTCTTCGTTTCATGACATTGTTAAATGCGCTTCTGTCTCATCCAGTGACTATTGTCGTCTCAAGAACTGAGAAATCAAAACAGTATAATACTGTTTTTTCTATAAAAAGGCCATTGAGAAAAAAGTTAAATGCATAACCGACACCAAAAATAGAACGCAAATCTTTTGATTGAACCCTGGCTTAGCCTACAACACATTCTACAACTAGTAAAGCTAGTATAAATAAAAGGTGAAAAATAGAAGCTAATTATACAATGATTTTTAAGTTGTTACGAATAATAAATGGAGATAGCAATTTTTATTCACTCAGAATTTCTGCCCGCACCCGAGAGCGTTTTGCAACTGGGATTGGTTATTCTAATTTAAAATTGTATGCAAAGGAAGGCGGAGACAAGTATTATGCCACGCCCGTCCCCTCTGCTGTATCGGCGTCACTATTATTTTTTTAGTTTTTCAAAATGCTATTTACGTGTATCACGCGCACACATGCATACATAAACACATGCATGCACATGCACACGTACACACATACAAACAGTTTCTATCGAATTAAAACTGCTGTCAGTATTGTTGTCTCCTTTTGTTAAAATGTACTTATATTTGTTATTTGTTTTATATTTACCGCCACGGACTCCAAAAAAGACGTATTCTGAATAATTTAATTTAAATGCCTTCTTAGAACTTAAATTTCGGTGTATAATAGCCACTAAGAAATAGCCTAGCTAATGTGAATAAAAAAAAAAATAATTTTCGTATATAAATAAAGTTTTTAAGCATTTTTAAAACATTGATTATTGGTATGTTCGATCGTGACTCATCAAACCGTCATTATAAACGAAAATTTAACAAATTTAAAAATATCTTAAAATTCCAATATTTAACCTAGAGATATATTTAAGTATTAACTGAATTTTGTAAAAATAATGTTTACTTTATATTAATAAAAACTTAATGAAAATAACGTTTATTTATGTTCGGTAGCTTGTGGGGACATATGTAAAAAAAAAATAAAAAAATGTATAATCACAACGCTGACTTTAAAAACCTACGACAAATTTAAAATATAAATTAAAGAAATATGGAACACCAGCAAGTTCTATAATCGACATATTGGTATTTACCTTTAAAAATAATGTTTAACGTTACATAACCAATACTAATATCATTTTTTTTTATTCTCCTTACGACCAACAACGGTAAGAATCTCAAAATCGCAGTGAAAAATTACAAATAATTTTTAAGAAATAAATAAGGGTAGATTTTTTTCAGTAAAATCTGAAAGAAAATAACGTGTTTTATGCAAGCACCAATTATTATATAAATGTAAAATAAATTGACACAACCAAATTAAAAAGTACACACACAATATCGAAAAGTGTGTGTGTGTGTGCGTTATGAGGTGGGGAGGTGAAACAGACACTCCTTAAATATTTCCAAAAATTATATCTAATAAAATAACCTAATAAGTATTCAAGTCATTCATTAATGAATGAATAAGTACTGAAAATTCTGCTTGAATCAGGTACTTCCTTGATTTTAAAACAGGTTGTAGCGAATTTTTGCTTTCATTTCGGAAAAAAGCATCCTTTTTTGGTATCTATTTTTATAAGAACATAATTCAAATGCACATCCCACCTCCTAGTAAAAAGACGTTTCTTTTTTGGGTCAATGAAAAATTTTAATACTCAGTACTTTTAAATTGAAAATTGAAATCATCTCTGGAAATTCATTTATTGCAGTTCAATAAAAATTCTTGTATTTCTTCAATTATTAATTATATTTAGGGAAAATTTTTAATGAGCGTCACTAAAAATTATCACGATTCGCCCATGTTATCGAAGAATGCTTGGATATTTAAAAATTTTAATATTTTAATTATTTCATTTCTTTTTGATTGGCGAAATAAGTTTTGGTTGTAAAATTTTTAAAAACAATATCGGTTAATTAGATTGTAAATTATATTGTAAATTTTAAAATGCCAAATTAAATTATTTTTATTATTATTGTAGTTGCTTTGTAATTTTTCAGTTTCATTTACTGAATTTGTTATTTATAGAAAATATTTATCTTTTATTATAAAAATTTTCAAAAAGATATTTGAATAAAAACAAATTAAAATTTAATTTACTCTATTTCTTAATTAAGTTCATTAAAATTGCTCCAATAAAATAATAAAATTGAATAATTTAAAAAAATATCGCAATGAAAGTATTCACACAAATGATTGTTTTTGTAAAATACAGTCAGATTGCATAACCGAAAACCCGTTAAATTTCAGAGGACACACACACATCGGATAACATTACCAAGCAGAATCCGGAAAACCCCAAAACACAAAAATCGATGTTTTTTTGTTTTTGTTTTTTGTTTTTTTTATCAAAATGAAAGCAAAGATCTGTTCTTAATAGGTATTTCCACTTTTTTCGCTAAGATTTTCGGTACAACTTTTTAGAATGAATTTTAAAAAATGAAAACGCATTCTTGAAGATTTCCTTTTAGCTTTAAAGGATTAAATTGACTATTTGCAGTAGGTAAAATACTCTGGTGTATTTCAAATAGAAATTATATAGATTGGAATGTCAAATATTTGCTCGATTTCAAAAAATCTGTTTACTGGCGGCCATTTCTTACATCTTAAAATAAAATTTAATTAACGATTTTAAAAATTTTCCAAAAATAAAATATATATTTATGCGACGTTATTTGAGGAAAATTAGCAAATTTAAAGTTAAATTAACCTGAATTGTAAGAAATATCACTTAATGACGGATTCTGTTTTTCTTATGTCTTATTGACGTTATCGATCAGTTCCAAGATGCTGACAGCTAGTACGGATGACCAGAATTAACATAAATTTACGAAATCTAATCTATTTTAAAGTTGAGACGTAAACATGCAATGAATAACGAACGACTTGCAGACAAACGAATTTCTCCGAAAATGGAGGAAAAACTTACATCAAGTTAACTATTCATAATAATCCCACGTTTAGGCTACCATTTATGAAAAATTGGAATGATTAAGGTAAAAAAAATAAAAAAATAATTTGAAAAATATAAATAAAACGACGTTATTAAGCTTTTCAATTTTGGATTCGTAAATTTCGTTTCCAAATATTAAAATATCAATATCAAATACCTAAAAGAAAGAAAGTAACTCAATAATTTTAAACGATTTTTAAATTATTATAATTAAAATTTTAAAAAATGAAAAAATTCATGTAAAAATTCATTATTCATCGAAAAAAAAAATTTTTTAAGACAATAGTTTCCTTAATATAACTTATTTACAAAAGCAATTAAAAGCTTTTCTATTTAAATAATGTCATAGTTTGATTTTAGTTTACCATTCGGAGCAGATTTTCAGTAGAAATAGTAAAAGTCTGAAAAAAAAATGAATGATTTACATTCTCCAAGGAGTCTTACTAATAAAAAAATTCTTGAAAGAAAATTTAATTTCGCAAAATTTTATGAAATTAATTAAGTGGGGTAACTTATGTAAAGAAAAAATTACCATGATTTTCTAAAACAAAAAATTTTAAAAATAATTTTATTCATTTGTGACTAAGTTCTGAAAGTTTCATTAAAATCCGACAATTATTTGATTTTTGCAAGAATTTTTAAATCAATGCTTTTTCGCCGGACAAAAAAAAACAAAAAAACAAACAAACAATGAGGCCACCTGTTTGCAGTGGGTGGCGACTCGGAATGTCTGGTGACGGGATCCTGGTGATTGAGAGCATAAGGAGTCGGGTTTAGGTACTTCTGATACCCAACACACCATTTTGGCCGTTACTTGGACTAGTCGAGTGGTCGGGGAGGCCTGATCCGATCGATCGGCTGGTCGCATCAAGCCCCATTTTAAAGTAGCTAAATAGAAGGAAGAAAAATTCATTCAAAAGTTGATATATAAAATATTTGAATTAGAAGGCGGTGGCTGTAGGGTCAGTCAATTTGGAAGAAAAGAACTATGATGCATCTTAGATACTTCAGACGTTTCACGAGTACTTAGGTAGCGAAACCAAGGGGAAATCCAGGACTCGTGGCCTTCCTCCAAATATGACTTTGTCGAATGGATTTCCACCTTGGTATGTCTCATTAAATTGGACTCCGTGGCGGTGAAGTAATAAACTTTTATTGATGGATAAAAACAAACCTACGAAGTGACTTCACATGGATACGGATTCTGAGAACGAAGAGATGGGATCATTTCCAAGATTTATCATCTTAGAATCATTAGATGAAACACAACTCACGAAATTATCTCCCTTCCTTATTAAAAAAAAATCATATCGTCTAAACTAAAGCCCCAAAATGTGAAAAATCTAAAAAAAATGGAACAAATTTGGTTGAGATACATAAATGAAGATGCTACTGAATATGTCCACATTTCATAATAATAAAAAAAAATAAAAGCACATCTTCACAAAAACCTGAACTCCTCACAGAGTGTCGTACGAAGTAAGGAACTCTCCAAAAATGAACTGAAAAAGCAGAGAGTCACGGATGGCAGAAAAGTGACAATTAAAAAGAATAATGAAAACTTCCAGACCAATACTTACATCCTGACATTCAATGTACCAACTATCCCCAAAGAGATAAAATTGGATATAACTTAGAAAAGACGGAACCCTTCATCCTAAACCCTCTCCGTTGTTACAACTGTCAGAGGCTTGGATCTCACGAGGAAGGATGCTGTGGTAAAACAATATGTGGTCATTTGGAAAAAAGGGCCGAAATCACACCATACAGAGATATATGTAAATTTGCAAATTGTGGTGAAGAACACCGTGCCAGAGTATGTAATAATTGAAGGAAAGAAAAAGATATAATGACTGTAAAAATACCAAAACCATTTCTTTCCTCGAAGAACGTAAGATTGTGGCGAGATATATGAAAGAAAAAAGTTATACACAAACAACAAAAAATAATATGCATGAAAATTATCAGAAATATGATAACCTGATTCAGTTAGGGCCAACATCTACCCATCCACCAAAGAAAACTCCCCAACGAAAAACTTGAGCGAGAATTATAACAAAGAATACAAAGAAGTCCACAAACTAAAAATACTCTTGAAACAAAAAATAGATTTGAAACTCTATAAAAAAAATGAACATAGACCATATAAACATTTGTAAAAACAAATCCAAAATATCAAATATACAACCTAATATACAACTAAGCAAAATATAAAAACATAATAAGGAAGAATGAATAACACATTTTACCGATACCTTCCTTTCAATAGCCAATGAAAACAGTAAAAAAACTACTACACCTCAAAACTTAGTAAGCCATAGCTTGATGATGATTGCAAGAAATCAATTCGTATACACCGAGCCAACTTACTAAATTTAAAAAAAAATCCTAGATGAATACAAAAAAGTAAGGCCATAGCCCGTAAAACTCTTAAAAAATCCAATCAGTCGTGATACACGTTTGTGCGATCAAGTATTTTTCGATACATGACTGACGAGGGAGACTTTTTTCCCCACAGTAGGTTGCCATTTCTTTCTGCAGTAGACTGGTTGCCAACCAGTCTGTCCTGCTATTCAACCCATAGCTGGGGGCAAGAGATGGATTCATACCTTTCCCAAGGGTATTTGTGCGTAAGTGAATATAACAAACTCGACTGAAATTCGAACTCTGTTCTCAGAGTTCTCACTCCGAACCGATATCCATAACGTCACAATGCATATCCATTATCATCCCATATACAAATCTAAAACCAACAGTCAATAAATATATGAGGGTCAGAACCTATGTATGGAACTCCAGTCCAAACAATAAACTGTACAAAATTAAACCAACTATAGGAGAATGGCATCAAAAACACCAAACTATAACACATTCGTATATCCTAAAAAAAAAAAAATCTTCGGAATGTGTACCATGCCAAAGGCCATTCACTATATATATATAAAAAAAAACTACTGTCAAACTGCAGCAATTTTGATTCAATCCGCTTAAAATGCTACTAAACAACAAACTTTAAAGAGGTTTTTCAAAATACTGATCCACTTTATATATTCCAGTTTCTAAGAGAAATTAAACTGATCTCAAAAATATAATTTAAAAATTTCAACCATAACTAACAACAGTCTTACTATTTAAAAAAAAATGACTGTTTAAATACAAGGCTTTATTTCGAAAAATTCATTTCGGTTTCGTAAAACAAAAACATTTCTCAACAGAATTTTAAACGCTCCTTTCAACACGGTTTTCAAAAAACTTCTCAGCATACGTTTCAACTCTCCTTTCAACAATCATTTCAACTCTCCTTTCAACAATCATTTCAACATACTTCCCAGCCATCTTTTCCATGGTCCTTTCGACATACAAATAGATAAGAGTACAAGATAATAACAACACTCAGAAAACAACCTACTCTGTGTTATCGGAATACAAAAGAACTGTGGTCCGTATAACATCAGTACAACCTTCAGGAATGATTCATCACTACGCAGACATGGTTTTCGAGTAAGACCACCCATAGAGGAGAACATGATTAAGGACTGTATACGTCATCCTATGCAGCTGTAGTAAAAAATTTAAAGAAACATGCCACATAAGATACGATATTAGGTTTATAAATCCCAAAAATTCACTCACTCAGCGGATAAAAGCGTAGGTTGATTGTTCCAAAAGTGACTTGACCCAAAGAGTTGAGAGTTCAATCCCTGACCACAGCAGAGAGAACAAAAACTTGGAGAGTTGAGAATTAAGAATAATTAATTAAAACTAAGATATCTAAATGCATAGTACGTGGAATTAGAACAATCTATCGCCGTGGACTAAATAAAGGGTTCGACTCGAAATTCCAACGAATATCACCTGAAGAAGGTCGGAGCGTACAACGGCCGAAACGTCATGAATGTTCCAATAATGATGAGGACGACAATCCGAACTATGTAAATAGTATAAATAACCAATATTTAATTAAGAGTTATTTACTCAGCATACCTTAATCTGGTATGAGAACATCGAAATGAACTTCGAGACGAGCTTGCCTTACAACAATTTGCCATTTGTTTTTTTTGTTTTTTTATTTGTTTTTTTTTTATTTTAATGTTTATTTCCCTTGTTATTAATGCAGCAGATGTGGCAATGTAAATGAATTTAAGAAATAAGTTAATTTTAATAGATTATGTGGTGTTTTATTTTGATTTGAATAAGTTGAACTGGAACATTTTAATTCCTGTGTTACGCTTATAAATAAATTCTTGAAGATGACTGATGGTGTGAGCTAATTTTCTTCAAACGAAAATGCCTGATGACATTGGTTTATTTGTAATCATACAGTTTGATATTATATAGAGAGATAACTCTCCCCAGATGTCAAATATTGTAAAGAAGAGGGGGAAAAAAGGTGAAAAACATACTGGCAATATTTAAATAAAACTTTACTAAGTAAATCAAATTGATATACTTAAAACAGATGTTCTAACTCTTGTTGATTTCAGCAGTCTCGAATTTAAAAGCCTTGAGAGTGATTTTTCCGTTTCAAATCTAATTAGGGGTGACAGTCAAGCTTCGTTAAGAAAGATGTTTTTAACCGAGAGACATCGAACAGAAACCGACAATTTTGAAATATTTTTTCATGCCCACATTTTATAATCTGTGGTCATAAAATTTTATAGTGTTCTGGGTTTGTATCAGTGCATCCATCTACTAATTAATATCAACTTTTAGCGAGCTTCGAAGATGAAAATAGCTGTGAATTCAACCGTCGATTAAACTTAAAGTTTCTACACAGAATTTTGTGTGAGGTAAGCAGCTGTTACACATTTTAAAGGTACATAAGCCTGTTGTAATTAGTAATGTTTTAAGTATTCATAAAACAGCTGAAGAATTAATTAACCAAAAGATTTTATGCTAAAAACAAGTACAAATGAGTACATTACGGATAAATATTAAAGTCATGATTACACTTCTTTCCCAAGCACCAAATACACTTGCTTTGAACCGGTAGAACACTAATGATGTGCAATTATATTTTATATTGTTTGCTTTTTGATGGAATCTGTAATAATTTTCTACCTGTGCATGATTATAACTTATATTTTGGTCTAATATCACCAATTAAATCATTATAAATAAAATATGTTTATAAAATCACATTCAAACAAACTTACATGATGTGGAATTAAAATAGTTTTAAATGTGTACGTTTTGCAGTAATATTCGGATGCGATTATTAAAATAGCTGTAAATGTTTTTTTTCGAAAAGCCACATAAAAAGAGAATCAATGATATATATCAAAATGCAACCAAAATAAAATCTAAAATAAGATTATAAAATTGCATATATGGAGTTTTGGGATGTTTTTAAGATTATTCGACAGTACTCACAAATCTCCTAGTGCATCTTACTAATGTGACGTTGTTATTATATTCACTTTCTTCAGATTTTTTAAAATTATTTCACCCAAAGGAAGGCAATGAAGCCACTAAGGCACAAGGGGATTTCTGAGTGTTAGAGAATATGAGAAAAAAACTCTATTAAGGACAGAGAACAATTAAAAAAAAAACAATTAAGAAGATAACAATTGATACTGTATTTAATTTTTTAAAGATTAAAGTTGACTGGGAAGCAAGAAACCGGAAGAGAGTTATACAAGCGATAGAAGAAACTGTTGACATAAAACTTAAAGTGATTTTCTAAGCCTGGCTTAGATGTGACACATGGCCGAAAGTATGGGGTACCCAGTGATGATCGAACTCACTACTCAGTCGTAATTGATCTAGCAAGACAAGCCTTCTCACCATTACACCACGTCGAGGCGGTTGGAATGTCGAACTGAATCCTTTATTTCGTTCGCAGGGATAGACTGTTCTCGTTCCACGTGCCATGTCTAATGGATGTCATTTATCTCCAGTTAATTCCCCTCTCCAAGTTCTTCACTGCCTTAACCAGGTATTGAACTCACAATCTTTGAGTCTTGTCACTGGATCTAACTAACGCCTTTATCCACTCTGCCATGTGTCCTTGAGGACATCTGTGCATGAATTTCTGGGTATTATAAACCTAATGTCCTCAGCAATCATTTTTTTTACCAGTGTTTATATTGCAATTTTTGCTGTTATCATTGCATGTTTTTTACCAGAGCTCATATTGCAATTTTCGTTGTCGGCAACACCGAGCAAAAGTCATAAGTGGTGACCTAGAGACATTAGATAAAGAATTGGTCAGTATAAGTAGTACCTTACAATATAACAACTACCCTGGGTAGCCCCAATAACCTGGGATAGGCGGGTGAGGACAACAAAAGTCTGCCTTGCCTTATGTGAAAGGGTTATCAGAGAAAATACAAAGGATCTGCGGTCCATATAACATCAGGACAAACTTCAAAAGCTGGAGGACACTTTGCTGATATATCTCCCGAGTAAGACCCCCACCATAGAAGAGAACATGACTAAACACTGTGTGTACGCCATCCCGTGCAGCTGCGGAAAGGAATATAAAGGGGAGACAGGCCACCACTTAAGGTAAGGGTTGAACAACACCAGAGAGCTGTAAAACGAGGGTAAGTGGAAAAATCAGGCTTGACTGACCACATATGGAGAAAAAAGGGAGATCACCGCCCTCTGTGGGATCAGGTTGATATTATAGACAAAGAACAGCATTGGAAAATTCGTAAACTTAAGGAATCAGCACATATGCTAGGCCACAAAAATCACCTGAGCCAACCAAGCATAGAATACAATATGGGAACCAGTAATAAGGAGTGCCACAGAAAAGCAATAATAACAACGAAAATTGCAATATGAGCTCTGGTAAAAAAACATGCAATGATAACAGCAAATTTGCAATATGGCGTTAGATCCAGTGATAAGACCCAAAGATTGTCAGTTCAATACCTGGTTAAGGCAGTGGAGAACTTGGAGGGGGGAATTAACAGGAGATAACTGATAACTGACATCCATTAGACATGGCACGTGGAACTAGAACAGTCTACCTCAGCGAGCGAAATAAAGGGTTCAGTTCGACATTCCAACCACCTGAAGAAGGTTGAAACGTTGTGATAAATATGGCAACAAAGATGAGAACAATAGTCCGAATAGTGTAAATAGTGCACATAATACCTCATCTCAGAAATATAGACAGATACTCAAAACGACACAACTAGAATATTTTGGACACTTAATTTCTAGAGACGGAATTCAACCAAAGAAAGACTAAAATGCTTTCAGGTGTTACCTGAACCTACAAATTTAAATGAATTATGTTGTGTAATTGGCATGGTCATATACTTAGGAAAATTCTTACCAAATTTGTCTGAAACAATCCAGCCAATGACAAAATTATTGAAAAAGGACACTGCATTTCTGTAGGATTACCCACAAGGGAATTATTTTAAAAAATAAGGGAATTACTTACTCAAGCACCAATTCTATCCTACTATGATCCAATCAGACCTACAGTAGTTAGCGCTGACACTAGCAGTTATGGTTTCGGAGTAGCTCTATTTCAAGAAATATATGGGAATTTAAAAATAATAGCATTTGTCTCACGCATGCTCAATAGCGCTGAGAGGAAATACGCACAAATTGAGAAAAGGCGTTTGAGCTGCGTATGGGCATGTAATAAGTTTGACAGCACTTGAATCCTTTAAACTGTTAACGGACCATAAACTACTTATACCGTTAATAAACACATAATCTGTACAATACCCCATTACAATGTCAAAGACTTCTGATGAGACTGACAAGATATAACCCAGTAGCAGAATATGTTACAGGGAAGGCACTGATACACTATCAAGAAATCCTTTATCCAACACTGATAGTAATACCAGCAAAGATGTGGGTGTATAAACAGACTGTGTAGCAAGAACCAGACCAGCACCAGATAAGAATTTAAATGAAATACAAATAGCCCTTCAACAGGACACTCTATTACAGGAAATAATATATCTCACACTAAATAGATAGACACACAAAGAAGGATGAATAAAAGAAGACATAAGACCATATTTTCCAAATCAGAATCATTTGTCAGTTCATGATAATTTACTATGGTTTCAGAACAGAATTGTCATACCTGAAAAACTATATTAAGGAGACTTCGTAATGCTTACATTGGACTAAACAAATGCAGAGTGAGAAAGGGAGACAAAGAATCCGTGTGGTGGCCTAAAATATCTCAGGAATTGGAGGAGTATATAAAAAATGCTCGTTTTGTAACTTACACCGTCCAACAAATAAAAAAGAAAAATTAAAAGTAATACCACTTCCTCAAGATCCATGGCAAAGAACTGGTTCAGACATTTTCACTCACTAAGGTCACAATTATACTGACGCAATAGATTATTTATCAACATATATAGAAATAGCAAAGTTTAATCCAATGACAAGCGAATGCGTTATAGGGAAGTTAAAACATTTCTTCTCCCACTTTGGGGAATTCCTATTGAACTTGTCAGTGATAATGGGAAACAATTCTCAAGATACTCTTTCAAAGATTTTGCAAATAGTTGTGGATTTGAACACATAACATCAATTTCACATTGACCTGAAGCAAATGGAGAGGCGGAAAGCGCTGTTAAAATAGCTAAGAGAATTTTGGAACAACCAGACACATTTCTGTCATTAATGTTATACCGGAGTACGACAATTCAAGCCTCAGGTGTCAGTTCCATTGAATTAATTATGGGAAGAAAATAAAAACCACATTAGCTTTACATCCAAAAAAGTTATAACCTGAATGGCCTGATTTCAAACGAATCAGGGAGTGAGACAAACTGGAAAAAACAGAATGGAAAAGAATTTTAACAGATTCCATGGTGCCAGAAATTTACCATCTCTAAAAAGAGGAGATAGTGTTAGAATAAAATTAGATAAAGAGAAATATTGGAACACAGAAGGAACGGACAAGTCAGCAGACACTGAAAACAGGTTGTCTATTGTGACAATTAACCAAAGGGATTTCCGAAGGAATAGGAAACATATTTCATTTTCATGCTTTGAAAATAGACCTTTGAAAAATAAATCAATTAGTGATCATTACAAGGATCTTCAAACAAATAATTATACAAGAGAAAGAACTGGAAAAACAAGTCTAGGAAGAAAAATACAAAGTCAAAAATATTTGTTTGATTTCACTTTGTGAAATCAAACAAATATTTTGGACTGTAACCGAAACAAACTTATAATTTGTAATTATTTATTTTGTAATTTAGAAAAGTTATAAATTAATAAAGAAAATAAACTACCTTAGAAGGTGGGGATGTTATAACAACATCGTTAATGATGATGATGATGATTGTAAGGGCTTCCGGTTTCATTGGGGAATGCTGGGATCAAGATGGATTCAGCAAAGAGTTTAAATAAATACGTTATATTGTTTACCACGCGTCGTGTTGTCTTTGTGTTGCTTCGACTTTTCAGCGGCCAGTCACATATAATATATCTTTCCATCCTAAGCCCAGTGGAACACAGAGTTTATCAGTCTCCTGTATTTTTCTAAAAAATGTTAGAAGGCTCAGACGGTTCCCCTGGGTTCTTAATGACTGGAACTACACTCATATCAACAAGCAGGAATGCAAGTAGCTGCAAGGCATTTATTGTAGAGTTTAAATATGACATTTCTTAAGGACTATTGCAGGGATGTCATTAAGTCCACTTACTTTCTGAAGATCCAGTTTAGTGATTTGAGCAGAAACCATAAACGTGGTTGTATGCATATGACTCAGTGCTAAGTGGAAATTCAGGCAAAGATACTTTGAAGATTATGATTTCACCTGGTATTTACGAGAAGGTACAAAATCATCAATACTAGCTTTAACCCAAGAAGCTTCTGTAATACAATTCTCAATAAGAAGGTTAAGAATATCAGTCGAAGGGGCGTCTCGAATAAAATCTCGAAATAAATCCCAATCACGACGCAATCTTGTGAATAGGATGACTCAAAAGAAATATCAACAGTGATGAGAATCGCCAAGAGGACAGTTGTGAGCTAGGAGAGGAAGTAAGGAACAAATCAAGTGACGAATGCTAATCAGATTTATTAGGAAACACGCAGAGAAATCCACTATTTGGCTGAGAGACTGGACAACGGAAAAGTTGTAAGTCTGAACACCGGCAACATCACTAACATTAGAATGCCTACTGGAGTGATGAGCATTAAAATCACTAAACACAAAAAATGTTCGCAGATGAAGAAATGGAAAGATATGGATACATCTTTACCCTTTGTAAATCATTTGATTCTTCTATACATTGTTTTTTCATCGATATCTTTGATTTCTTTCTCTCCTTCTCTCCTGACATCTTACTACGTTTCTTTCTCTGTGAGATATCGGTCTTGCTTTTCGTATGTTGTACTCAGGTTATTCTTCTTCCATTGTTACTCCTTCATCGGACGTTTCAGAAATTTCTTGAACCTATTGAATAAACCGGGTATAACAGTAATATTATCCAAATAGTGTTACAGCATAATTGTCCATCCAACAAAACGTTTAATTTCTAAAAAGCCCTAAACTAACTGAATTTCTTTAGTCATCTTGACCCCATTTTTCATAAAAATCACTGAAAAACCATTTGAGTTATTCAGCGAACAAGTTCAAATCGTTTTGTGTCAGTCTCACTTGTCTTCTCAACTGAGTCATTGATGAGAGGAAAAAGATCATTCAGGCCTTCAGTAACGGTATTCTGGCTTCCATCTTCAAAGTCCATTCAAGAACCATCAAGAGAAAGGTGAATAAGTTTAAAAAAGAGGGAACTGTAGAAGGAAAACTGGATTAGGTCACAACAGCAAGAGGGATTATCATTTCAACTTAGAGCTAAAGAGATCAATTAGAAAAGATCATCTTGAATAAGTTGGAAAATGATCCTGGAATATTATATATGAACTTTATTTCAATCGTTCATGAGCTTCCTATCCTTAGCTATGATTAATTAATTTATTTTCGTTTTATGATCGATTTCACCATTTCTGCTAAGCTTGGAGAGTAATTATATATTCTTATTGCTCAAAGTAGAATCCAATAGTGTTATAAAAATCTCAAAGAATTCCAGTAAGATATATTTAATCATTTCTAAGATACAACGGTTCAAAGCTTAATCTAACAACTGGACAATTTTGCTGTTACACGATTTAGACAATTTTGCTGTTACACACGGTACATAGCAATGCTTTCATTTATTTCATTCAGTAGGACCATGTTACGTTATTGGCGTGTGTAACATCATAATCAGGCGTGCCAATGGAAATCTCTTTGACTTTGATATGCATGTGCTCTTTTATTTTTATTTTTCTCTTTTCATGTCTTTTTTCTGCTACATTGGTCGTGTTATAGCACTATAAAATTTGTCATTTTAGGATGTGATTCCTTATTCTTTTTATACAACATAGAGAAAACTGTCGGAATGTTTCCACTGCTAATTTGTTATAAATTCGACGAGTTGATCACTAGGGCAAAATGTCGATTTTGGAACTGTGGCATTGCATTCAATGTGAAAGTTGGGGTTTGAAATGCTAAATAATGAAAAAATATTTTTCCAAGTAGTTATGGCTTTTTGAGGAAACCAATTTGAAGATTAAGTTTAGATTCAAAATCGTAGCCTTGTAATTTAATTCCGGTGATCAATGAAAGCTTTATAGCACAGTTTTATAAAATTTATAATTTACTGCAGCTTTACATATTGGAAAAGATGAATGGCGCAAGCGCATTGTTATTAAATCATTGCGACATCAAATAAATTTCAAAGGGAAATTATACTGAACAATTTAACTATATTATGGTGTAATATGTTATACAGTGCAGTTATTTTAGTGTAATTAAACTAACTTAAAGTGGAAGTAACGAAAACATGTCAGACGGAGAAAGGGTCATTTAGAAGATAATAGTTGATAATTTTTAAGACGAAAGCAGAATCAAGAAACTAATTTATATTCGCTTGCTTAAAGAGCTAGTTACAAAAAGTTACGAAGTCTCATGTTTCTCAGACCGAAGAAGGGGTCAATTAAGTTATAATATTTAGTAGTTTTGAAGAAGGCAGAATCGAGAAACTGATTCATGCCTGTCCGTCAAATGTAAAATGTCTGTCTGTAGAAATAGAATTTTTTGAGATATGAAACGAACCTGTAAAGTTTATAAGTATGATTAAGCGAATATCAGAAGACAAATATTTGTTATTAATGGGTCAAAAGTGACGACTGCTAAATTTCTGATTACATAAACAAAACTAGGATCTGAGAAAAATTCGTTGTTAAAAATTAAGATAATTATTACCAGCTCCCACTGGCTAGAGAGCTCTCTTTCGAATCTCCGGACCATTCATACTTGTGTCTCCGCCTATCTCTCCTCAGTGCTGTAAGCTACCTCTTCTTCCTTTATCGCTCTCTATCCTCCCGAGACTGTGGTGTACTCGAAAGCATTTCCGACAATATAGACAAGGCTATCTCTCTCCATCCATTTGCTCATATATTCGTGTTCGGGGACTTTAACGCCCACCATACCAAGTGGTTTAAAACACTATAACTGGCCTTGCTGGCATACAAACCCTTAACTTTTCTATTTATAATCCCTCACTCAAATAGCCGACTTTCTCACACGTTTCTCCAACAACTTGGGCTGTAAGGCTTTCCTTCTCGATCTGTTTCACCTCCATCCCCGAGGCCAGTCGCGCCTCGCAGCTCTACTCTCTTGGCAACTCTGATCATGCTGTAGTGTCTGAACATCTCCTTCTAATCCACCCCAGCAAAGAAGCTCCTACAAACAGAACATCTTTCTGTTATCAACGAGCAAACTGGAACTCGTTCCGGGATTTCCTTCGCGATGTTCCGTGGGATGTGGTCTTTAAGCTCCCCGTTCAAGAATGCGCTTCCGAAGTCTCCTCATGGGTAAAAGCTGGAATGGAGGCTTTCATCCCCGCTAGGAAATATAAGGTTAAATCGCGCTCTTCCCCTTGGTTCTCTGCTGCTTGCTCAGTTGCCATTGCCCATAGGAATCACTTCTTTCGCCTACATCGTAGTGACATGTCAGATCGCAACAGACGTCTCTTTGTCTCAGCCCGTAACGAGTGCAAGCGTGTCCTCAGAGAAGCAAAGTCACTATTTGCTGATAGAATGAAACAACGTATTGCATGCATCTCGCAAATTAGGCTCTAAGGATTATTGGCGTCTCTGCAAGAGTGTACTTAACAACAGAAAACCTTCAATACCTCCTTTGTTCAACCAATTTGAAGTCCTGAACTCCTCAGCTAATAAGACTGAGCGGATTCTCCTCCAGTTCCTTTCCCATGAATGCAAGTGTTCCTCAAGGGTCTACCCAAGGCCCTACTTTGTTCCTTATGTTAATTAATGATCTTCCCGATGTCATCAGTTTCCAAGTAGGCATCTATGCTGACGACACTACTATTTACTCCTGCTTCAATAGCAAATCTGGTATCGCTGACAAAACTAACCTGGCCGTTAATCTCGAAAAGGATCTCCAATCGGTTGTAGACTGGGGCAAGAATTGGCTGGTTAACTTTAATGCCTCTAAAACAGAACTGCTCTCTATTACACACCACAGGGAGCCATCCCTGCCGCCCATTAGAATGTCTCATACTCAACTCCACGAGAGCGCCTCTTTACGACTTCTTGGTCTCACACTGTCCGCTGACCTGAGATGGAACAATTACATTGAATCAGTGGCTTCATCCACCGCAGGGAAGATTGGTTCCCTGTGTCGCGCCAAAAAGACCTAAGACCATCCTTCAAATCTACAAATCAACCATTTGCCCTTGCATGTAATACGGCTGCCATGTATGGTCTGGTGCTCCCGCTGTTCGCTTTAAGGTCCTCGACGGGATCCAGAGACGGATGGGCAGTGTGGTTGGTTCTGATTTGGCATCTCATCTTCAGTCGCTCTCCCTCCGTCTTTTCTACAAATACTTTCACGGTAACTGCTCTGACGAGCTACTGTCACTGGTTCCCAGACTGCCTGAGTTTGATCGTGCTACTAGGCTGGCATCTCGGTCTCACACTTTCACTGTCGAAGCGATTAAATGTGGCCGTCTCTTCTACGCCAATAGCTTCATGTCTCGCACCTCCTGTCTGTGGAATTCCCTTCCTATTACTTGTTTCCTTGATAGCTATAATCTCCAGCTATTCAAATGTAATGTAAATTGACATCTCCAGATGCCCTGAACTATCTCCTGCCCGTCTCTTCATCCCTTCCTCCATCACCCCTCTTTACTCTCACTCCCACTCTGTAACCCCCTGCGTACTAGTGGCATCCCGCCTTTCTTGGGGTAAAACTTAAAGTAATATTTGTTTCAAATCAGTTTAGCCTTTAAATCTTCAAATAAAGTTTCAGAAAACTATATTATTTTTTTAAGATTTTTTTAATAAAGAGAATGTATATATATATATGTTATATATATATATATATATATATATATATATATATATATATATATATATATATATGTGTGTGTGTGTGTGTGTGTGTTTATAACCGATATATTTTGATGGATTGTGAACTCAAGGAGGAGTTGTGGTTTTGTAACATTTGTGGGTGTTTTAATGGGTATTAAGTTTTTTATTGATCTGGTCGTTGTAACGTTATTGTCTGTAATCCGACTTATCTTATCATTACAAAAAAATCGTACTTTATTGGAAAATTAAAAACTGAATTTTATATACACACAAAAACATTTATTAGTCAAGTACATACTCGCCATTGTTTTAAACAATTGTCTCCCAACGTTCTACAAGCTTGTTGATGCCATTTTTGTAGAAACTTCGCGTTTTTGTTGGAAGAAGCTTGTAAAGTAGTTTTCAACTGACTGGACAGGGCCAAATATTTTATCATTTAAATTCATCCTTCGAGACCAAACCAAATCGAAATCCAAAATAGCCAAATCAGGAGAATACGGTGGGTTTCCCATTTAAACTCTTGAAGCATTGGCAAGGTATGTTTTGCAACATGGGGTTTTGCGTTGTTGGGGTGGAAAATGACAATTCGATTTGCCAAAATCGGCGGCATGGAGTCTGCTGATTTAGTCGCAATAATCCTTTGCAGTTATTGCCTCGTCGGCTGGAATTCCACCAAACGGACAGCAACGCCTTCATTGACTACAATCCCGCTTTAGTCATGGATTCTGCACATTCACAAACTTGTTTCCAGCTCCGCTTGCGTCGAACGTTATCATAAATTACCTATTTATCATCGCCTGTGACAATTCTGTTTGCAAACGGTTCCTTTTCGTGGTGTAATGGCAAAGAAATCACCGCAGAAGCTCGTTCTGTTCAGTCAAAGAATGTGGCACCAGCCTATCGAGTTTGAAAACGAACCCTTGTCTCTTGAAATGGCGAAAAGTAACTGGGATATCAATTTTCAAACTCTTAGAAATCTCTTCCGACGAAATCTACAGTTTATCCTTCACGATGGCAAGCAGAGTCTTCATCGACTTCAGAAAGTCGCCCGAAACGTGGTTGATCGTTTAGGCTGGGGCAGTTACCAAATAAACCTGAATGTTTTTTTGTTTTGTTTGTTTTTTTTTTGTTTTTTTTTGTCGCAGTTCGAACGCTTATTCATTTCCGATATTCATAGAACATCATATGGCGAAAATGAAACTTTTTATTTTACATGTTTAAGTCATTTATTTGTAGACAAAACGTCAACATTCAACAAAGTCTGCCTCGCAATTGAAAGATGCAAGATTTAATTCAGACACCACCAGAAATAGGCACCAAAACAAACACCAGTTTTATGTTGTGGTCATTATTTATTAACAACGAAAATTCGGAATGACTTTTTGCAATGCTCTACTGATGATGAAAAATAAGACTTTTTAATTCAAACTCATGTTTTCGAGAAAATATTTCTTTCTTTAATTTTTTTAATTGAAGCTTACGTTATTGACTTACAATAATTCTGTCATTCATGTAAGCAACTGCAAATGGAAAATCTACTGAAATTATATTTCATAATTTAAGCTTGATTTTTTACTAAAAACTAGTCTGTTATTTATAAAATCCTTGACGTGTGTTTATTGTTAGTAAGGCTTTACAATTGTACTTTAAGAAATAGAACCACAGTTTAACTTTACAAACATTACTTCTGATGTTGAAAAATAAAATTTTAATGCATTATGTTATCTAATGAAGACATTTCAGCACAAAGTTAATGTATTATGTTTTTTGATCAAACCCGAATTATCCATAAAGTATAATTTACACGTGAAAACTTGTGATAACTAACTGGCTCTGAATCAGAGGTGAGCTTTAGCTTCAATTCACAACACTTTGAGAATAACATCCCGAAATGTTCCTTGTAAATTATTTCTTCACTAATAATATTATGTCACTAGAGATGATTTTCCTGAGTTGAAAAATGAATTAAACAATTGCATCGATCAGTTTTCTCAAATTATTCAATATGCAAAAGATAAAATGCAACATCGATAGAGTTTTTTCCACAAAATAAAATTATCCAATTTCATGTGTAATTTTTATTTCTTCCTAAAGCACTTTTAAAGTTATTTATGAATTAATTAGTGAAAAAGGTATTTTAAATGTCATTAAATCGATTTGAAAAATAATTGGAGTTTCACCAAAATACTTCAAATGATTACATTATAAATTTTTTCTAAATAATATGAAATTCATTTCTCCCTTTTTGTTTTTTTAATACATTTGTAATATACACATATTGTAACACAAATACACATCCGCTATTGCAATTCTTGAAGATTTGTACATGAATCAGTCTTGAAAAAATTCTTAATGTAATTTTTTCTACAAACCGCAAGCTGTTTAAGTCATCAGAAAATATGGAAGATAAATAAATTTGCTTTTCTACGCTTATTCGATCAAAATGATACTCTTCTTTGTATGTTACTACTTTGAATAAAACATTGTGATTGGTCATTCTGGTGCACGTTTTTTTCTATATGACCTTTAAATGATTATTTGGAACATTTAAAATCATACTTTGTTTAGTTTTAAATACATAAACCAAATATCTCCACTCTTGACCTCATAATGAATTCTTTGAGATACAGAAACGAAGCCAGATTTTGAATATCAGAACTACCACAGAACGGTGGTGAACCTAGAAATGTTAATATTACTTGGTAAGTCTCTACCAAATATTCATGTCCATATTTGATTTTCAAATTTAATTTTTCTAAATTTTTTATAATAAATATATATATATATATATATATATATATATATATATATATATATATATGTGTGTGTGTGTGTGTGTGTGTGTGTGTGTGTGTGTGTGTGTGTGTGTGTGTGTGTGAACGCCTGCGGGTGTACATGTTTCATTAATTCTGATGGATAAGGAATATCTTATTATTATTATTTTAATTTTCTTTGTATTTTCTGACATATGTGCGTGGAGGAATTGTCCATCGATCTTTCGATTAATACCTGAGCCATTTTTAAGATTTATAATAATAATAATAATTTTTGCATTGTATGTTTTGTGAGAGACAGTTTGTAGGATTTTCCTTAGTGCAGTTTTGCTTAGTTTCCGAACACGATGAGAACATTCTGGTCACTCTTTTACACGCTGCTATTATATTTATGAGAAGTGGTTCTAATACTTTAAATGTTCTTTATTAGTTACTTGAATTTCATCTAAAGACATCAGTGATTTAACTTCAATTTTGTCAGTCTAAAAAGAAACCTGTGCGACTCAATAATGATAGTAACTTTGTGCTTGTTTATTTAAATTTGAATTTATTTGCTTTCTAATCCGTCTAAATTAGATCTTTTTCTTTATTTTATTGTCGTATTCAAGTTATTTGCAGCAGATTTTCTGGTAAATACTTTGATTATTTTCCATCGTGCATTTCATTTATGCGCCACGAGTTGTGCGTATTCCTCGATATATTCTTATTATACAGCTTTAGTTCTTGACTCTTTTAATCAATGATTCCAATTCTTTTTCCACGAACAATTTTAAGTCTTCTATGCATATTAGACGGTTCATTGTGTTGGTTAACTGATATTTTTTTTACACTTTTTCAAAATCAGATTCAGTGCTTGACAAATATATGTATAAATAGGCTTTTAAAATCCACAATCAGATCATGTATATATGGTTGATGTATTCTTTACCAGTCCAAAAAAGAGAATTTCGATCTTTGAGGTTAAAGGTTGAAAGATTGTTTTCACTTGGATGAACAAAGCAAAACGATCTTCTTTCTCATGTGATATTATATCAGTCGAAGTTAAAGATAATGAATTTCAAACGTGATTAAGTAATTTAATATTTTTTTTTATTTCCATAAATAGGGAAATTGTTTCTTTAATCAAATTATTATTTTTTAACTTCTATACATTTATTAGCAACGAGTCGACAATTCCCTTTCAATAACATTTTACATTCCAATACATCATGAAGCCAGTGAAGGTTAGAACTGATAACATTGCAAATTGAGCTTTGGATTTTATCAAGAGTCTCTAGATACATAGCAGAAGCACCAGACCATATGTAGCAACAATATTTGATGCGGGGACCAATGGTAACCTTATAAATGTGTAAGATAGATGTGTAAAAAGTGTTCTTTAAGGCAATTAAAAGAGAGCAATTTCGTTTAAAATTAACAAACCATTTGTTGCCCCAGTTAACAACTGTTTAAAGGTCAAGTTGGCAGCTGATCTAAAAATGATCAGTTGCCAATTTAACCCCATCGAATCTATCAGACTTACTATTAAGATAAGAGCAAAAAGTTGTGTCATCAACATAGATACTGACTCGGAAACTGGTGACATCGGTAAGGTCTTTCATAAAAATGTCTTGCGTTAATGTAAAAAGATGTAGAAAGATAACTTTCATTTCGCGATTTTACAAGAAATATTGAATCGCATAAAAAATTCAGACCAGAAATATCTTTCAGCTTACGAAGAAGCCCATCATGCTAAACCCTGACAAACGCCTTCAAGTTATATAAATTCACCATTCTAGTAGAAATTTGATAACATTTTATTTGCCAATCTGGACGCTGAAGAAAGCAATGAAAATTGCTATTTTCTATAAAACTTTTGTCATCATCTTCCAAAAGAAGATGGTGTGGATCTTCTTCAGTTAAAATTTAACTGAAGCATGACAAATGGTGACAGTTTTAAGGCAGATCTCAAATTTTTTTATGTTTTTTCTTTTTTGTTGCTCGCTCCATTTAAAGAAAAGGTTTTCTCTTTCTCTTTGCTAATTAAAGGATTTGAAGTGTTTCAAGTTTATACATTGAAACTTGCTAAGAGATATTTGGATTCATTTTTCACATCGGCTTTCAAATCATTTTTAATTATTAAATTTGCACGCAGGTTCAATTCCATAATCGCTTAACTTGAAATCATAAAATGTGATAATTATGAGTTGAATGATTATTTATCAAAGAGAATATAGAAATATTTATAAAATGAATTGAATTGTTTATAAAATCATCACAAAATATATTATTTAAAAATAATGTATCAGTAAAAATTATTGTAAAAAAACAATAAGAAATTAAGAAATTAATTGTGAATTCCTCATAAACATTTCCTTTTCTCTTTTCCTTTTTACATTCTTTACAAGTATATATTTTATACTGGATCACTCAATAAATGACATCGAGTAATTAACAGTAAAATATCCCAAAAAGCTTCTATTATTGCTTTTTTTTTTTTTTTTTTTCTTAAAAAATGCGAAAGAGTGCCTCGAGTGCTAAGACATGACGATTACCAGCAGAACATTGTCTCAATAAGATCACAGGTGATTAACGTGAAGATATTATGGTCAGCTATTGTTAGTGGGGGCGGCTATATAACACACCATTAAGCATTTTTAAGCGGGCGGATGTATAAGTGGCAGAGTAACATAAAACTACGGGCGCTTTTCGTACGGAGTAACGCCTTTGAGGAGGTCATCTTCCGAAGATTGTCAATCTACAAGGTACCATTCTGCGATTGCAGAGATGGTAAGATGACTACTGAATTTTAGCTTTAGAATATAAAGAAAATAAAAGTTAGAAAGATTTTATTTGCTTTTCTCTTTTTTCACTGCTATTTTCTTTCCAATGTTTATCAATCAACTTATCTGTCGACATATCTTTTTATCCCTTTCTCTCAATGTATTTATTGTATCAATTTATTAAATTGCCATTGATTAAAGAAATAACCAGCCAGTGAACCAACTTTCCTAGCACCAGACTTTGCAATTGATTCAATATCTTTCCTTTTAATGCCAGCGGAAATTGTTAACCCGGAGTTATTCTCTTGGAGAATATGCCATGCTGATATAAAGAAACTTACTTTCAATTGATGAACGTTTATATACAGACTGGTAAAATCATCTACTTTCGTCTTTTTGTGTGTTTTTATTTCAGTCGTTTCATATCTGTTTGCTTGTTTATCTATACTATAATTTGTGCTAAAATCAAGTATCAGTCTAATAATGAGATTTTTTTAAATTAAATATGAATATGATATCTGCAAATAGTTTTATATATATATATATATATTTTTTTTTTTGCTCTCGGTGTCACTTTATTTTGTCTGTACTTTGTTCATAATATAAATTTCCAAATAAAGTCACTATGTTATATATATAAAACTACTGGAAGACAAAAGTGAGAAAGGTGATTAGGATGATATACGAAACCGATCAAACTAAGTTGGTCTGTGATACGTGTAAAAGGAAAGGGTTAATTTAAAATATGAACTGGAACAGTACGGAATGACATAAACTGAAAGAAGGAAGAATAAACAAACCTGAAAAGAATTACTTGGGCCATATGGATTTCAACCCATGAGAGCTGAGAAGAAATAGTGAAAGTACATTCGAAGTCAGTTGAGAATTTTGGAAACGAAAGCAGAAATGGAGAAATTGGTTTACGTCCGCTTACTTAAAGTGGATGTTACGAAAACATGTCTCCTGATTGCCAGACGGAAGAATGGGTCAATTAAGAGATAATCAAGAAACTTATTCATACCGACCCGCCAAAAAAGTGGAAATAGCTTCGCCAAATTTGGAAATGTAAACAAATCGAGAAATAGAATTTTTATCCTTTGCTCAAAGAAATCGAGATAAGAAACATACCTGTGAGATTCATAAGTACGATTAAATGAACGAGATATGAACACAAATATTTGCTAATAGAGGGTCGAAGGAAACAACTGGTAAATCTCGGATGGTATAAAAAAAGACCAGGGGCCGAGAAAATTGTTGAAAATTAAAAAGAAATTGGAATTGGAAATTATACGATCTGGACGATACCTGCAACCACTACTCGTAGGAAGAAGGGATATCCCAAATTTGGATAATTAATATTGTGAACCAGACAACAAAGAATCCTTGTTCAGATCTCTACAGAAACCCGAGAAACTCACAAAATCCTAAACACCGTCTGATCCCACTTCGGTCACGAGTCGAAATCAATATAAACAGAGCGCTTAAGCGACTCAGATATAGAAAGAGACGAGACAACGGCGAAGGTGCAACTGAGATCGACGTGACTTGCTTCTGAGAGAATCTCTGACACTGAGCCTTGTTCCAAGAATTAGCACCGAAAGCAAAGTGTCAATATAGAGATTTTAGTGGGAAGGATTAACAATAAACAAAATCGTAAATTAATAGGAAGAATATTCCGTTTTTATTTCGTCTGCGGGGACATTTCTATTTTTTTACTTCATAACACAGCTCCGCGGTGGTTCGAACCAACATTGCGATTACTGACAATACTCGATCACCGCCATCTCTGTGATAAAAAAACACAACGTGGGCGAGAAGGTGTGGACCGGGGCGGCCAGCGACCAACGACACATTGACCAGCGACAGTATCGACCAAACGTGAAATTGACCTTACAATGAACTCGTCTTCCTACGGCACAATACATTTTCTGGTATAGGCCGCGTGTGGCAAGGGTCATATCGTCTTGTTACTGCTGACCCAGGATCTACTGGGGTGTCGTTTTATAGGTCAATCGAATAAAAAAGAGAGCAGTCAACTAACAAAATAAAGTTTTCGATATTTTTAGGCTTACCACTCGCATTTCATTAAATGATTCATTCAATAACATTGATCAGTCAGAAGTATTATTTTTGCAAATGAACACATATATTTATATAATATAGTCACTCCGATACTTCGCTTTGGAACTAATGCTTAGACAATTGCTACTTTATTGTGAGTTAGTGTTTTAATGGATATCCTGTATTTATGTCCTTGTACCAGACTATATTTAGCTTCGGAAATACCATGGCCATTGTCGTCGCACCACTAACAAAATTCACGTTTTATAACTTATGAGCAACTTTCTTTACAATAGCAGGTGAATGGGAGAACAGATACGTTTTTATCTGCTTTCAGTTGGTTTGATTAGGAGTAGTACATGACTGAATCAGCTATTTGGTTATCCAGTGGAGAGCGCGGTCGTTATTGATCCGAAACTTGACCGATCTGGTATGGTTCCGGCTGTAATTGTGTTTCGCGTGTCTTTTCTGTGAGCTTAGCGTATTCATTGGTAGCACCAATCCCCTCTTCAAGTCTCCCATTGGTGAGTAAAAACATGCTTCACCTGCCAGCAAAAGCGGTTACCAGAGTGTGGGTCGGTTAAGGACCCGGACCCAGAAGTGAGAGTGGAGTGTCAGGTGAGGACTAATGCTAACGTCCATCTCGTGGGATGCTGCTGCCGGATTTACACTATACCATCACGCACTGATCAAGAAGGCTTTCGATAGTGTGTAGTATGATGGTTTCTTTCCATCTAAGATGAATCTCTACAAGTCCCTGCTGTTGTTTATACTGCTCTATGGATGTGAAAGCTGGATTCCGATAACAGAAACAAACAAGAGATTCCAAACATTTGAAACGAAATGCTTCTTTGTACAGGACCAAGTGACACAACTGGGAGGCTCCGGGAGCCCTTCTTGGAAACAGTAAAGAGGAGAAAGCCGTTGTGGTTTGGACATGTCATAATACGCTACCCAAGACGGTATTTCAAGGTACTTCAGAAGTGGGTAGACGTAGGGGGAGCCAGTTTCAAAGAGGGATGGGCATCAAAGAATGGACCCCGGATGGACATTCCGACGCTCTTTCGTGAGGCAGAAAACAGATCTGGTTGGCGTCGGCTGGCTGTATCTACGATCGGTCTGGTCATATAATATTCACCCATACGCATTTGCATATATGAATATATAAGGATACATGCATTTATATGTATGAGTATGTTGTATACAAATATGTGTGTAAGCAAGATATATATTTATATACATACACCCACTTATCCTATATATATGTGTGTGTGTGTGTGTGTTCACATCCAAATTAACACACACACACACACACACACACACACACACACACACACACACACACACACACATATATATATATATATATATATATATATATATATATATATATATATATGAGTGTATGTAAGAGTGTATGTAATTTTTCGACCTCCTACCTACAAATAATTATTTTTGCACAAAAGGGGCTCACACAGGGAATGGCAGGGGAATACGCATACATACACATATACACATTCAGATTTTGTTTTGAACCCGAGCTAGTCATGACGCCAATATGTCCGGCGAAAGAGCCGACATCTTTAGCAGACGACTCTCTACCCGGAGCTAACTATGATGTTAATAAATGGATGGTGACAGCTTTTCGATGTCTTTACCATTTCGACCCATTCATTTACTTGTCTTTCCTTTCTTTTTGAGCTTCGAATCGCAAACACCATCTCCACCACCACACCCACAACCACACAAAACAGACACAAAAAAGACACCTTTCTTTCCTTCTTTAAAATGCATTTTTCTGCTGGATGAAGATCTTTTTTACGCTATAAATAGATTTTTTACATCCACGTTAAAAAGCTTTATTCAGTATGGCATAACATCAAGAATATGTCCGTTTACTTTTCCACCATTTTTTTAACTTTATTACCTAACCTTTTTAACTGACCCCCTATTTCTATTTTCCTCCTTTCTAATCTTCAATTTGTTTTCAAACCCCTCTCCACTCTCTCACGTTCTTTTTACTTTTCTATTGTCATTTTCATCCTTTTTTTTTATCCCTTCTTCTTTTCCTTTCTCTTATTTCGTCCTTTTAATATTCTTCTACTATTCTTTTAATCATCTTCTCATTGTTTCTTTTGTTGTTTTTAATCTTAATTTTATTTTATAGTTTTATATTTATATTTCTTGTTTTTCACTTTCTTTGCATGTGTTGATATAACAATTGTAGTGATCGAGGAAACATCCTCTTTGGAGTCACTTCCACAGATTAATGGTTCGCAGGAAGAATCTGCTCGTGTGATCTTGCTTTTGTAAGGGTAGAGGATAGCACAAGGAGTCAGGTACTTACTACAGTGGCACAGGGGACAGACCATTTTTTTCCTGCATCTTTAGCGACAGATTGTTACACTGAATTTGTGAGGTGGTCAAACATTAGTTCTGAGCAGAAAAAGCATTAAAATGGTTAAGCCCAAAATGAAATATAAACTGGAAGACAGAGATATAGAAAAAGAGAATGGAAGATATTTTCCATGGTAATGTGGAAGTTAAGAAAAGACCATCTGGTTTGCTTCACTCTTATAAATTAGAACAATGTACCAAGAGTTTAATTTTCTGTCGAAAATCTAGCATGTGGGTTAAGGAAATTGCGAAATGGCTTTCTTGGGAAATTAGAAAATGCAAAAAGAGAAGCAGACGAAAACGAATTGAGAAATGAAAACAGATAATGAACCGGCTGCAATGGTTAGGATTATGAAAATCGATCCGTTATAACAGGCAGATGATCTGGTTTATGTTTTCGCTAAGATGGCGACCGGCCCAAGGTTGGGAAACAGCGTGTCTCTTTGTTAAGAATTTAGGTGAAAATATATATATTGAAACATGAAAACAAATTGGGAAATAATTTTTATCTATCGATCGGAAAGTTAAAATGAGAAGGTGATCTGTTTTGTATTTTCGCTGGACATTTTAGTCCACGAAAGAATACAGAGAATTGAAATTAATGAGGAGAATAAAACACGTCCTTTCTCCTACGCACTTTAAAAATTAGATTTGTGACAAAGACAATTATGTCAGCTCTGAGAAGTGGGCAGAGTTAGAATAAAGGAAAGATGAAAGGGCAGGATTTAGCCCCGCCTGTGCGGAGTAGCCATGCGAGATGTGAAGTGCAGCAGGCTGAAGTTAAGGGAAGAACAATCCTTTTGACTACATCCATGGAAAGGGGATACTTTTCCAAATTCTGGAAAGTTGATTAAGAAAGCAGACACAGGGAACAAAAAAACCTTTATTGGAATTAATGAAAATTTGGGAATCACCGAATGTCTTTCGGCCCCACAGCAGTTTTAGCCCGAAGTGTATATAAGTAGATGACATTGGACTGTGAACCAGCATCAAATGCCCCTGAAATCCACGTCAGCTGCCACCAGATTCAACTGAAGATTAATCCCACGAATTTATTGTTTTATTTTTCGTTGTGAAGATAATTTTCCTTAATATAGCACTCGCCACGACTTGAACCAGCGCTGCGAGACTACGACCATCGATTTTCCACTGCTATGAGATCAAGAACACAACGTGGACACTGTTGGTGTGGATCGAAGCGGCCAGCGACCAAGAGCCAGCTTGGACCAGGACCAGCGTCAACATTGACCAGTGCATAGTTAGCCCGGTGGTTAAAACGCAATAGCCGCTCAAGTCCTTGAGGAGACATTCATTTATCATGACTGGTTCGGGGTCCTATCGGAGAAGATGGAATGTAACTAGTTTGGTTTTCAAGTCATTGAATGTAACCAGCCAATTTTTCTCCTACTGGGATGTTAGAGCTAGATCGAATGAGAGATCAGCTGCCGATCTCTGATCATCAAAAGTTTTAGAGGTGCACCCATATATCGTCGTATCAGTATAGATATTCACAAATGATTGGAGTATACGCTTAGGCAAATCTTTTATGTAATGTAAAAAGAAGGTTGTTCTGTGAAGTGATCCGACCCTTGAGGGACGCCAGTGTTTATTACTATGGCCCTGGAGGACTGTCCGTTAAAAACGACCTATCCGTTAGGAAGAAAATTTATTAGTGAGAAGACTCTTCCGGTTATTCCATAGCTAGAGAGCTTGAGTAGCAGTCCTTTGTGCTACACTTTGTCAAAAGCTTTTGAAATATCTATTTTTGTAGTTATTGGTGTGATTCTGTGAGCAATGGTAATGAGGACATCAGCAGTGGATCGGGCCGATCGACACCCAATTGGCTGTTCTTATCTAGGTGTTCAACAGCGTTCTTTTTTTTATTATAGACTCAAAAAACTTGCTAATGATACTGATAAGAGGGTGAGTGCTCGTCTACATTCTTGAAAACCGGATAGACGCTTGACAATCTCGAAGACTTGGAAAGGATTTCTCCTTGAAGCAGCGGTTAAATAACTTCGCTAGGATCAGAGTTAGTTCCGAGTTGATATTCTTGAGGACAACCACTGGGATTTTGTCCGGGCCAATGGTATTCTTAGGGTCAAGGCTTTTAATAATAAGTCTTGAGACTTCTCGGGCTGCAATAAAAATATCACGGAGATTGTGCTCAGTGAGATGTTGGAATTTGCCCTCTAACGTTGAATTTGAGGTAAAGATCGAGGCGAAGAGCTTCCCCATATCTGTCGAGGAATATATAACCTCAGGGTCATTTTTAATAGTGGGCACAGCCGCTTTGACACTATTCTTAATTTGGTTGGAGATCTTCCAGAACTCTCGGAATTCAATTTGTTTGTTTTCAACCTTGGCATGGACCACTTGTTCATAACTACTCTTCCAGAACATTCTTGCAGCGATTGCCTGCGTTTTTCAGAAAGTCCTGCAATTAGAATTCCTCAAACTACACCGCCCCTTGCGACAGATATTGAAAGAAAGGTTATGGTTTGCTATGGCTGTAGCGCGTGCAGGGGTGAACCAGAGCTTGGAATATTTTGGGGGCTATAAAACACTCCATTCCAGCAAGGTCCCATTCAGAGTTGAGTGCAGATGTTTTGAAGGCAGCATATTTGAAGAAGGTTGAGAGAGAAGCTTCTGCTATTAAAACTGTCCCAGTCTGTCTTCGTGGAGCGAAAAATCGTTCTAAATAACGGCAAAGCCTTTGGTTTGGCATCAGTTTGGACACTGACTAAGGAATGGTCTGACGTGCCCAGGGCAAGATGTAAGGAAAATGTCGAGGAGGTTTGGCTGGTGTCCCGCGGCGTCAGAGACACGGGTGTGTCCTTCGATGGACGGGTTCATCGGCGAAAATAATATCTACCTTCTTCATCAGTTTTCTTGAAGTGGACCTAACACTCTTTGTGGTGGATATTGAAGTCACCACAGATATGATTGAGGAAATTCGATAGAAAATTAGTGTACCATCGATTGAGGAAATTCGATAGAAAATTAGTGTACCATCGTTCGTGATTTAGGTGGTCGTGCTTGGCTATTAGGGATGAGTATCTCGGAATTGTGAGCTCCAGCAGTAGGACTGAGTTATTGATACCTGTTCACAAACCTGTTTTATTATATTCAAACTATCTGTGTGAAAAATAATAAACATTCTTAATACATTATAACAACATTATTAAATAAATTTAAATATGTAACGCAACACAACATATATTGATACAATTCACTACCCGACATTAGAACTTTTTTTAAACAAATATCACCGATGTTTGGAAACTATTTGATAGGTGAAGAGGCGTCATGTCTGGAAATTTGTGTTACATGACTTGATGTTAAATAAATAAATATATGCATTCTTGTTAACCGCCGTTACGTATTTTGAAATAAACGTGAGGAAGAAGCAAGTATTTATAATAGAAAATATTATAATTTTTAAAAAATTACATAGAATAAAAAACAATGTAAATGCACAAAAAGAAATATCCATACTTTATGTTATTTCAATAAAAAAAAAGACGATTGCTGATTTTTTTTATTGTTTTTTTTTTTGTTGTTTTTTTTTTTTGTTTTTTTGATGGTGGTGGCAGGTGGGTTAATGACCTTCACCTTTGAAAATTATAATATTGTAAATACTAAAATTGGATTAAATTGTTACCCCTGGGCCACTATTACTTAAATGAAAAGGCCTTTAAGTGATATCAGTTTGCAATTCCAAATTTATTGCAATTGATCTAAGTAATATTGTATAATGTGAGTAATAATAATTATTACAATAATTTTTATAGCAAATACAAATTAAAATATGTGTAATTAATAATAAAATTGATAATATTGTTATCTCTTTATTTTGAATCATTAACTGCTTTTAAAATGAATCCAAGGATTTATAGGCGGTCTAGTAAAATAATTAAGAAATAGTTAAACAGAAAATGCAATTAAAGGCACAGAGAACAAGACGATATGAAAAGCGTTGTAGGTTCTATCGACAAAATAAGAAAAAATTCACTATAAATGACCAAAATACAAGAATCGGTATGGAAATCTAAAAAAAATCTAAATAAGAACAAGGGCTGAGTGTGTTGAGTGTGAATTTTTTCAAATCTTATATATATATATATATATATATATATATATATATATATATATATATATATATATATATATATATATATATACCTCAAATACAAATATACAGGGTGATTGAAAAGTAACGACCCATTTATTTTAAAGTATTTATAATTCATTTATTAACTATAATTTTTACAAAAAATGAATATGAGAGTAAAGGATTTAGCATGAGGTTTTATTTAAAATTCGATATGGGCACCAGATTTCACTATCAGCTTCTCGAGCTTTCCCACGAATCTTGTCAACTGATTTCACCAGGAACTCTTATGGTGTGGAAGATATAACCTCATGTATTCGCCCGTCAATTTCTTCCAAAGTCTTGGTCTGCTATAGCAGACAAAGCCCAAAGGAAAAAGGTAACAGGGTGTTAAGTCAGGACTCATGGCTGGCCACTCAAACATAAAATAGGGAATTACAATTCAATCACCCAGTATATATAATTTAGATACAAATATACACATCTAATATGTAGATTAAATATAATACAAATGTACACACAAATATGACATATCCCCATATGTAAATATATTTATTCCGATATAATGAAGACAGCAAGAAATCCGAAAATTTCCCCTTAAAAGGTATTTTTGAGTTAAGATACAGATAATGAAATATAGAAGTGTGCAGAAATTACATAAAAAATTAAAATTTTGTTAATCAGAATTTTTAAATAAATAAATTTGGAAGACATACAGATTAGTCACCAGTTCTTTGCAGTTAGAAAATGTTTGTCTTTCACGGACTTCAAGTCTAAAGTTGTTGTTGACTAAAATATGAAAAGAATTTGGTGATTGTACTATAATTAGATTACCGACTGATATATTTAGCTATGAAAATATTTCACTTCGTTGGGAACGATCAACAATTGATATTTTAGTAAATATTATTTTCAGTGAAGGCAGATAGTTCACTGTTGATTTCAAAAGTATTAACGACATTATTCTCTATAAACTAACTTAGGGTTTGAATCAAGAGTTTAGAGAACAAATCTTACTTGTCAAGGGAAATAACTGGAAAATGAATGCTTTTAAAGTAAAAGTAACATTTCGGAAAATTCATTCTTTTTTAGGAGACGCCAAAATATTCATAATACAAAGAAAAATAGTCAAATCGAATTAATGAAAGCATAAAAAGGACAGAAAGAGGTTTTGAAGAAAAGATAAATCTTTGTAAATATCAAAGAACGTACACGTAATATGAGACTCAAATTTGCATCTATTGATATAAAGTTGAGTTTTCTATATACAATATTTTACTTTTTACGGCAAACTGATATTGTGTTAAGTTCTGATGAGGTTTTCATATTTGAGTCTAAATATTTTCCCACTTTATGACTTATTGTATTCTGCTGTTTCACAAAGTCGGTCTTTTCATCTCCCGGTTTTGTAAGCATCATGGCGTCTCCAGTGCAAAGGAGACAAATCGAGCTAAGCAATAAGTTATATTAATATTACAGATAAAAAATATAGAAAGATATGCATAGATTATATTTCTCTGCTCATAGTTTCGCATTAGCCACAGAATATTCTGAAAAGATTCGACAAATAAAATAATTTGAAGATAAAGGCAATGACAGAAAATGAAGAGTTATATTTTTATCACAACTTTCTTACTTTTTTCATCTGGGGAAAAATCTGTGACATTGATAAAACAATTTCAAAAATATTATCACTTGACTTATCCCAAAAAAGGTGGTGGATATATCCCAACACTTAGAGAGGCCAGGGTTCAAGCCCAGCTGAAAGCCAGTATGGCGAATGGTAATTTTCTAAGCAAACAGTTCCTTTCTAGTTGGAAGATTGACGTCACACGATAAATTACATAAAAATACACATATATATTTATAAATGTATCTACCAAAGCCATGGTAAATAATATATATATATATATATATATATATATATATATATATATATATATATATATATATATATATATATATATATATATGGGGGTGTATGTGGGTGTGTGCGTATGTTGGTATGGAAAAGGACAAGAAAATATAAGACAGCTTCATTCGTATCTTATTGACACATAAGAGTATGTATGTGCATATACAAGTGTACAGATAATATGCGTATATATTTCTATAAAACTACTACCATATATAGATAAGATGGGAAAAATCTTTACACAGAATCATTGACTATGTATACATTTTAAACCCAGTGAGCCATATCAGACCAACACTTTAATAACTAAGGTCTCTTCAATGTTATCTAGTAACAAATGCGATACAGAAATATTAGGAGGGGAAAGTTTCTGAGGTTCGTGCTTTGTCGGGTCAGTGAAAATTCTCGTTTTGTACGGTCTACAGTTTTTCAAAATATATGATTACCATATGGGAATATTATGTCGTTGGATAATGCAAAGTGCGATCTCAGTTGTGATTTAAAAATGGCATATACTCCAGGCTTCATTAATGGTCTTAAGTGTGTGTGTGTGTGTGTGTGTGTGTGTGTGTGTGTGTGTGTGTGTGTGTGTGTGTGTGTGTGTGTCCACTCTTCCTCATAGTGATTGAGGTCTTCTTCGTATATTGCACTAATTTTTACGATTAACTCGGTCCACCGATAGAGTCCACAGCATGGGAGATATGTATATTCACCAGAGAAATTAAGTCACTACATCGTCTGGCAAACATAAAAGAAAATTCATATTTACAAGAAAGAAGTATTAAGTAAAATAAAATTATAAACAGATAAAGAAAGAGATGAAGGAGAAAGAAAGAAGTAGATTTTTCTTTCTGTGCCTCTTATTTATATGGCGAAAAATTATAATGACATGAAGTGTGAAAACATTTATAACAGGAGAAAGTTGTTTTTTTTTACAGAAGCACAGAAAATACAAAAAACATTTGTCAGCAAAATAATCGCAATCGCAGTACATTAATCGCAATCGATCTTCTAAAATTATTGAGGAGAAATGCTTTGTTGACAGCTTTTACTCAAACTACATCGAATGAACAAAATGCATTGGAAGGAGAAGAAATTCAACAAAGACTTCTAGCAGCCGTGTCAAGGCTGAAAACCAATGAAACCAAAGACTGTATAGAATTGTTCTTTGCCCCTCAGTTTCGACAGCTCGAGTAGCATAGTTCTGGCAGCGTTCCTTCCTCGTCCAGTTAACCGTTGCTCATTAGTTTCTCCTGACCTTGCATTAGCTGTACGAATAGCATTTTGTGTCAGTCTAATTTGAGTTTCTTGTTGCGAAGCGTTTCTTCTCCGTGCTTTCATGCGTTTAGCTGTAGTAGTACCACACGTCCAAGTGAAGGATTTGGCTTTCTTGGCATTACTGTCAGTCTGTAGTTGGAGGGGTTTGGCTAAGCTTTTTGAAAAACAATGAAGTAATCAATTAAAAAGCAAGAATACTATACACATTAATGGAAATATAGCCACAATAAATTAAATGCAAGTTTATAAGGGAGACCACGGGAACGTAGTAAACAATTATAAGCTCGTAAAGTTAGGATTTATCTAAAAATAGACTACTAAAAAACGTTCTAGTGACAAAAAAATTAACGTGCAGCTAGAAACCTACTCATTATGAACGTTAAAACGTACACGCTAAGTTTAACATAATTATAAATAAATCGAAAGAGGGTCTTTACATTATTATAAGTGCATTTTTCAAAATAAAACTGTCAAAATTTCAGGGCCCAAGTTTCCAAATATATGAGTTAGTAAGCATTATTTAAACGCTGATTAGATGATGATAAATACATAATTAAAAATTGGCATTTACGCTTAAAGTTTTTTAATAATATGATTTTCACAAATTTAAATTTAAAGTTTCAAAAATTCAAGTATACATGCATGAAGGCATTCTACCTTTTTACTGGATGACAACTTTGATGCGAATGAGATTTTTTGCATTTATTTCATCACATAGCACTAATGAACACTACACGTGAAACAAAATCGATAGTACGCACTACATAACTTGATTAATCATTGCACGTGGAGCAAAATCAATTGTACACACTACACATCTCGATCGATCTCGCACACGCGTCTTATACCTATGTGCACTTCTCTAATCGGTGCACACTTTCGTTTGCACTTATTCTTTTTTTCTTAAGGAAGGATATAATTTTTGCCGTCAAGTTAATGCAAACTAAACTATTTCAGTACCAAAACGGGAAATCCATGGGAAAAACTGATATTTTTCATAATATATTTATGGGGTGTCAGTTTTGATTTTGAGTTGATTGATCTAAACACAAATTATGTGCAAATTTTCATCGGAATGTTGCTAACCACTACAATTGAAAGACTAATGGGGCATCAAGGTGTTCATGGGTCATCTTGGGGCCCCTTATGTAGTTTTCAGAATCTGATAATCGTTTTTGATTCATTTTAATAGTGCAACATACATGTAAAATTCCGTCGAAATCGAAGCAATTTGAAAATGTGTGGGTCCCTTTTGTTCAAACTAGGGGTCTCAAATTTCAAGCCAAAGGACTTGATAATACCAATAATACTAATAGTAATTACTAATAGTAATTGAAATAATAAAGCACAACTTTTTAAAATTTTCTATTTAATCGACTTTATGGCCAAGTCTGTAGACTTAATTGAAAATTTTGGGGTTCCCTGCTGGTCCCCTAACTCGTGGGAGTCCCAGTGTTGATTTTGGGTGAATTCCAAGTGACTACTTCAGTTACTCGATATAATCTCAATATGTACTGAAATTTCCGTTGAAATTGGGGAATACTGATACAAAATACACTTGAAAAGCAATTGAGGCATCAAGGGGTTTATAGGGTCATCCCGGGGGGCCCTCTCATGCATTTTTAAAAATCTGACAACTTATTTCTATCTCATTGTAAGAGCGTAACAAACATACAAAATTTCATCAAAATCGAAGCAATTTGAATTTGTTAGGGTCATTTGGGGCACCCTGGGGGTCCCAGTGTCGAGAGAAACGAAAATCAATATAGCGTATAATAAGCGTGACAGTCAGTTTCATTCACTTAGCAAATTTCATTAAAATCGGTTTAGACTTCAAGTCTGAAAGTTTAAAAAGAACTAAACTAATGGAAATTCCCATTTAAACATTATATTGATCGATTATCGGTTATTGATTTTTGAAAAATGACTGATTTTTTGGCCCAGACACATCCAGTATCGAGTACAATCTATGTTCCAAATTTCGTGGAAATATGCCTTATGGTTCTCGAGTAGTTCGCGAACACACACACATACACACAGTCAATTTATATATATATATATATATATATATATATATATATATATATATATATATATAACTGACAACTCGTGATCCCTATTGCGCATTTGTGTTTGTGCAACACCCACAGAGCCCACATGTGGTTTATACTGCAACTATGCTGAGCAGACATTAGTTACAATTTCTGTGAAAGAGCGCGTTATCTGACATGATCAACAATTTGAACAAGGCTAGCACGCTCAAACTCTCGGCTGCGATGACTTGTGACTTCGTGCTAGCACAGCTATCGACGGTACCGTCTACCTAATTTCACACACAAGGTATGGTTTTCAGGCACTTTCCAAAAGTGCCGCACGATGGGATCGACCTCTCCAGTTTGATATATATATATATATATATATATATATAAGTGAACATTGAAGTCAACACTCAGAGGCTATTGCGTCTAGCATGAAACAGTCTGTTGCCTCTGAGTGTTGACTTCAATGTTCACTTTTATATTTATATTTACATACGCTCTATCTCTGATATTGAGCACTTTATTCTATAAATATGCCACACTTTAACAATATATTTCTGCATATATATACATATATACATACATATATCCTTACCCCCTCCTTCTCAATATTAAGTATTGTAATAATAATAAAAATAAATTTTAAAACTCTCCATTCCCTTTCTAAACTCGACCATGTCTCTCACACTATTCCTCAACACCCTCTATGTCAACTTATATAATTTTAATACTGCCCATCAAAAGTGTAAATTTTAAATTCATTTTTCGTTTCACCTTTGAAAATGAAGTCTGAAGATCCAGAGAAAATAAAAAAAAATTCTCTGGTGAAATAAATTATAGCTAATGGAGCCTTAAAGTGGTCTGCTTTTTATTTAAATTAAATGATTCGCTCTGAATTAACATTGAGCTCTCAGGATTTCTTCCTCCTTGGGGTTATCCATACGGATTACCAAGATTTTCGTTACTTATATATATATATATATATATATATATATATATATATATATATATATATATATATATATATATATTATGATTCAGTTTCGAATTAAACAGTCTATACTACAAAATAGTTTTCTTTTTTAAATTCATTAATGTTGTGCATCAAATACTATTGAATACGAAACCGTAGCACGACGTAATAAATTATGAAAGCTTTTGGCAAGTCAATACTTAAATGGTTGTAATTACAGATGAGAAATGTCAGTCCAACTTTTCACGAACAAAATTGTTGATATTAAACCAAATAAACGGATGTGCAGCATCTCTATCTCCAACAATTTTAGTAGATTTTCTACTAATTCAGTAGAAGAAGTTCCATAAAATTTGATGGCCGATTCATTGTTTTTTTTAATTTTTTTATTTTTAGAGTATTATTGCAAGTTATTCAACCACGCTGACGTTTCATCAAAAATGATGGAATACCCTAAGCACTACTCTACATCATTTACTATGCTCCCTAAAACCGCAGCCATCAATAATTTTATTTTTGGCAATAAGTGAGATCTACTGCCTTTAAGTTTTCGAATTTTTTCTGTCTAGTATTATCCTTGAATCGAAGCTGTAGAAATTCCCCAAACCTATTTGAGTTCGCATAAGTTAGTGCAGTTGTTTTCATGACCTCGTTGAGCTATGTTTTCTTTGCCAGCAAAGTTTTGATAATAATTTTAAAGTATTCTTGGTTGCATGCAACTGGTTGGTCATGTACAGTGTTTAGTTGACTTAACATTATGTATTTTGCGTTGACATTTTGTGCATTGCATTTAATCGATAGTCTTTCGACTTCACGATAGCCTTCTGATGACAAATACATTTGTCAAATGCCACAGGTAAGACAAGGATAAAGTTCAGTCTTGAAATCTAAATTTTGAAATGCCAGATTTCTTTCGAAATTTTTTCAATTTCAACGGTGGTCTCATTTACTGCTCACCACCTCATTTTCGTCACTTATCACATGCAGAGCAATCACGTTCAGTTTAAAAGATTTTCTGCAATATCATGTTTATGATAAATTTCTTCATTATCTGAAGTATTTACCGCTGAATAGTTTTCAAAAACTGTAAAAAGCTCCCACTGTTGGCTGTAATGCAAAAGTCACAATTTTATCACCATTATGAATGTGTTTTTCTTTTTAAATTTTGCCACATTATTTACATTTGATGCACTAACAATAAACCTATTTGTTTGTGCATGGTTTTTGTGTCTTTTTAAATTTTTTTCAAGATCAGATTCGGTGTACAAAAGATTTCCTTCGCGTGTATGATAACTGAACAACTTTTTAACTGACTAAACTTAACTGAAACTAACACATGCAACTATAAAAATTCAAACAATCTATCAACTTCACTTGGATGGAAAACTCGCCAAAAACATTGTAGTTGTGGTGAAATCCATCAAAATATGTCAGCCAAATCTATTTTATAATTGATCCGAATCGGCCTTTGCATAGTCAATATTACTTTAATACTTTACACTGCTATATTTTTTAATCGCTGAATACGACATTATTTACATTATTCGGACTATTGTCCTCATCTTTATCGCCATATTTATTACAACGTTTCGGTCGTTGTACGCTCCGGCCTTCTTCAGGTGGTTGGAATGTCGAACTGAACCATTTATTTCGCTCACTGGGATAGACTGTTCTACTTCCACGTGCCATGTTTAATGGATGTCAGTTATCAGTTATCTCCTGTTAATTTCCCTCTGAAAGTTCTCCACTGGCTTAACCGGGTATTGAACTCACACTCTTTGGGTCCTGTCACTGGATCTAATTAATGCCTATATCCACTGTGCCATGAGGACATCTGTGTATGAATTTCTGGGTATTATAAACCTAATGTCTTCGACAACCATTTCGTTACTGATTTACTTACTCCGAATTAGATAAATGTGGTTCAATTTGAATGTTAAGGATTTCAAGGCTCGCCTGCTTCATGACGCTTTTTTTTTCTTACAGATGTGACATGCTACATGCTACATATTTGTTTATTCAGGAAAATGTAGGCATTATCCAGGCGCTTCCTTGTTAGCTAGACGGTTTTTGACGCTAACGAAATCAACATGACTGGCAGATTGACTGTGGCTGAAGAGGAAGAAAGTGGCACGTTTCGAGTCATTGTGTTGTAGAAAACAGTTTAAACACTTCACAGACTAGAAAACTCTTTTTTGATTTCGAAGGGAATGAAAAGTTAGCGGTTAATGGAAACTTCGGCAGTCTGATCAATTATTTTGGTTACGATTTTGAGCCGTGCATTAGAATCTGCAGATGTGATCTTTGGGGACATAGTAAACCACTTATTATATTTTCACTTATTTATGGATTATATTTTGACTTCTTTATGGGTTATATTCCACTTATAATTATTATAATTATATATGTGTGTGTGTGTGTGTGTGTGTGTGTGTGTGTGTGTGTGTGTGTGTGTACGTACAAATTTTGGGTTATATTTTCAGCTACATTTCATCGTTTTTTACTGCTGGAATTGCATAAGTTCTTTGTTAACAGTTTCTTTACTCGTAATTCTCGTTTTTGGAACTCTTGCTTTCCAGTCAACTTTGATCTTCAAATATTTAAATGCGATGTCTCCTTAATCCCTATTCTTTTATTGGATTTTATGCTTAATAATATTTTATCTCTCAAATTCTTTCACACTCAGTCACTTTTGTGTTTTAGTTGCTTTATCGCCTTGCTTGGAGTGAAATGTTTAAAAAATGATTGATTAATATCAATCGCAATTCAGTTCTCTTTTATTTATTTCTAAATAGTCTTTTTTCTAAATATTATGTTCAATATTTCTTGATATACACTGCCTTGTCAATAATATCTTTTGATACACAAAAAAGTGAATCTTTATTTTTAAATTTGTTGCAATATGTGTTATATAAAGAGAACAAAAGATACACTTTACAGGACACAATAAACAAATACTGGTGAAAAAAAAGTTTTGACATTCAGTGTGATTCAACATTTTTGAATTCAGTGTATTACGTCGACAGGATTTTACCCAAGACCCCCATTCTATTCTATTCTGTTATTTAACTCATACCTGAAGGAAGAAGAGACAGATTTATACCTTTTTCAATGGCATTTATGTGAAAGTGATCGCAGCAGGCTAGATTATTTTCTAATATTTGAGATTTAATATAGTTGGTCGCAGTTCTTCCGACTGTGAAAATTTTAAACTAGTAAAATCTTACCCAGGTATATAGTGACATCCATTTTTCAGACAAAAATGTTGGCATTACTTACAAGCATACATTATTTATGTAATAATCAACAAAGATTACAAATGAAATTATTCCTCAATAAATATATTTATGGCCATTGTTCTAATGCTCTTTCCTCCTTGGTAGCTCGACCGCCTAAATTTAAGCGCACTACTAGATTGGCAGTTAGTTCTCTACTGTTTTACTGTTGAAATTGCTAGACATAACCGTGACTTCTATTCTAATAGTATCTTTTCTGGTACTGTGGTACTGTGGACTTCTCTTCCGGTTTCTTGCTTCCCGGCCACCTACGATCTTCAAAAATTTAAATGCGACATCAATCGCCATCTTCTGTTCTTCTGAACTCTGTTCTTTCACCTCACTAACGTATTCTCATTTTCTTTCGGTCTCGGTAGCACTGACTTTTAATGGTTTTATCGCCTTTCTTGGGATAAAAATATATGGATTATATTTCGACTTATTCATGGATTATATTTCCACATTTATAGATTATATTTTCACTTATTTATTAGTTATATTCTCACGTATTCATGGGTTATACTTCTATAGATTGGTTAACTGAAGTTAGTAGCAATAAACAAACTAGTCAACTGAATATCACTCAAACCAAGTTGATACTTTAATCATATTAACAGTGGGTATGGTAATTTTATAAATTGAAATAGAAATAGGCAGGAATTAATAATACACTATTTTAATATCTATCTATAAAAGGCAGAATGTGTGTGTGTGTGTGTAACGAATGCACAGCCGCAATTTTCGACGGATTTGCACCAAAATTTACATGCACATGCTCCAAGTTAGCGAAAAGGCCAAGACCGACTTTGCATTTCCCAACTCCCATCGATAGTGGAAATAATCGATTTTTTCATGCTTCTACGGCAGTTTTCACCTAGTTTGCGGCCATTTTCTACTGGCCAGAGTGAGAGCCTATAGCTGGCTGCCACGAATAGGCAGGAAGATTCTATTGGCCAGCGTGAGAGCCAACAGCTGACTGACACGAATGTTAACTAGCATGCTAGCATGCAAAAAAAAATCGATAGCTGCATTCGTCACAAGTGGGAAAAATTTAAATCTGCATGGCACTTTACTTCAATTGGCTCATTCACTTGCTTAAACTCTACGTTGATTCTGATTCCGCAGAACTGGGGTGGGTGTGAAAAAGTATTTGTTGTTAACATTCTTTTTTCATTCGGTTTTTCCAATTACGAGTCCATTTTTAAAGCTGATCGTTTTGTGTTCATTTTGTTTAGTTCTTTTTTCGTAACAGATTTAATGTTTAGTATAGAGCTTAGAAAAAATCGCAGTCAAGAAGTAAGGCATGTAGCAACATCAGCACGGCAAAGGGCACTCCTTTAAAGGCAAGGAAGGGCAAAAATATTTTAAGTCAAGTGATAGCGATTGCTGTATGAGTCGTACGATTTTTGAATCAAGCACGGTCAACGCCAGGCCATGCTGCTAGTATTACATAAAACATTTTCCTTAAGAGAAAAATATGAAACGATAAATTAAGCACTACTAATTGGAAACGCTTATTACACCAGGTTTTCTCCTTACGGTACTTGCCGGCTCGTTAGTGAGAAACTGAATGTTGTTTCTATATGAATGCATTCATGACAGACAATACACTTTTTAAAATTCATATCTATATCGGTAGAACCGCTTGTTTAACGCTATCATACCGTTTTCAAAAATTAGAATATACTTTTATTTTCAATGATGTATATGACATTTATAAACATATGTGTATTCATTTTCATAACGTGTTAAAAAGGAAACAAAGAAGCTGTAAAAATATGACTTTATAAAATATAGTTTTCTTAACTACATACTTAAATTGCAAATAGATGCAGAATTATATTTACATTTATTTATTACAGTGAGATAAAGACGCTTAAGCTATAACGAATAACGAATAATTTAGTAGGTCTTTGAAGACAAAGACCTACTAAATTGAAACCCCATAAATCTAGCAGTCCTATAAATACATTTAGTTGAAATTGTTTGCACTAGTTAGAGAGACACGGACGTACTTAGGATATTTCGTCTGTAATTACAAAAACGGAAGATATAGGTAAGATATGATATATATATATATATATATATATATATATATATATATATATATATATATATATATATATATATATAGAGAGAGAGAGAGAGAGAGAGAGAGAGAGATAGATAGATAGATATAGAAGTTAATATTAAGATATCTTATTATTCCACACGCCATTTTTGTTGGTGAACAATGAAAAAAGCAAAAATGGCAAAAACTATACAGTTAGGTTTTGCCCAAAGAAAAATGCTTCTGGTAAGTAAGACAAAAGATGGAACCTTGCTGTGATAATGATGAGTCTTTTAACGTGTTCTATGGTTGGACGAGAAAGAACGCATCGGTAATTTCCTGGAGAAATAGCGGAGGCGGTATGGTAACTGTGGGTGGGATTTAATGAGGCGTTTAAAACAATTTTTATCTCAGCAGCGTAAAATTTGTGTAGAGTGAAGGTGCGTTGTTGAGAGTTATTTTTTCGTTACCAATTTCTTTGTAGGGCTAAAGTTCATATTTTTATACTTTCTTGTTTATCATGACCTCAATAAGAAATTAAAAGAGAATTCTTTAGAATAGAAGACAAACAGAAGAGAAAAGAGAAGAAGTAAAAATACGAAGAAAATAATAATGAAGGGAACAGAGAAGAGTATAAAGATTATGAGGGAAATGAAAGTAAAAAGAACAGGAACAAGAGAACACATTAAAGGATTGAAAAAAAAAACCCCAAAAAACCCAAGAAAGTTGAAATGTCCGAGATGAAATACAAGTAGAAGTTCAATTAAAATACAAAGGAAAAAAAATCTGAAAATTGAATTTTGCCTGAGAACAAAATGACCGAGGAAACGAAGAGGTGGTGATCATGATTATGGAATAAAAATTGAACGCATTGGTGGTAGATGAAGAGTTGGAAGCAGAATTTGTGCTTTGATAGACTTTCCAGAAGATGTGTCTATGGCTGTTAGTACAGCGAATCGACGTCTCTCTGTCTGTCATCCATTTGGTTTCTCAATCAGCATCGCATTATGCAACACTGAAGAGCTCTCACATAAACTCCATTAAAGAGAAATATAAGTTAGATGACGGAGTAAGAAAGATAAAGGGCAACAACAGCAGCAATAATAATAATAATAAACACCATAACGACTACATTACAGTTATCTTCATTAAATAATAATAATAATAATAATAATAGGAATTAGCGAAGGAAATGGAATACAGCATACCCAAACGAAGGAAGGCACCTCGGCGTGGTGTAATGGTTAGCAAGCTTGTCTTGCTAGATCAGTTATTACTGAAAATGAGTTCGATCCTCACTGGATGCCCCATACTTTCGGCCTTGTGCCACATCTAAGCTACGCTTGGAAAATCTTTACCCAAACGAAGGAGAAGGTAAGAAAGGAGTGCTACAGGTGTGTGTGCGTCAGGTACTGAATACCGAGCTGAATTCCAAAAACCAGAACATCAGCCATAAACCCCTTGGCTGTCCCTGCGGCGCAATACAGTTTCAACACCCTTAACTGGACCGTAGTTGACATTAAGCGAATGGCCGCCAAAACAAGAAAGCTTCTCACCTGTCACCGCATGCATCATCCCAAGGCTGATGTTGATCGTCTCTATGTGCCCAGATCCGAAGGAGACAGAGGATTAGTTCAACTAGAACTGTTTTACATAACTACAACAACTGGCCTTCAAAGATACCTAGAAACTACAGAAGACTGGATGATGAACTGAGTCAAAGAATATGAAAATAATAAGCGACTTTATTCAGTAATAAAGGAAGTCAACAAGTTAAAAATGGAGTTTCAAGTGGGTGAAGAAATACAAGTTAATACACCGACTGAAGCTGCAAAATACTTAAAAATGAAAGCAAAGGAAAATGCAACCGACCAGATACAGAAACGATGGCATGATAAACCGCTTCACGGTCAATACTCTGCCCGTGTCAAACAAGCTGATATAGACAAACCCCGTACCCATCAGTGGCTACGTAGTGTAGGGTTAAAAGCTGAAACCAAAGGTTTTATTCTTGCTAAACAGGACCAATGCTTGCTAAATAGAAATTACAGAGCACACATACTGAAAAATTGCGTTGGTCCAAAATGCAGATTCTGTGATAAATATCCAGAAACAATGACCATCTTGTATCAGGTTGAGCAGTATTGGCACTGACTGAATACAAAAAACGGCACGACAGAGTGAACCAATATCTGCACTGGAAAATCTGCAACACTTACGGAAAGGAAACTGCGAGAAATTGGTATGAACACCATTCAGACCTGGTTACTGAGATAGGACCAGTAACAATTGTATGGGATTTTCCAATACATAGAGACAGAACAATCAAAGTTAATCGCCCTGACATCGAGGATTAAAGACCCGCAAAGACATAATGTGCCTCCTTATTGACATTGAAGTCCTGCAGACTGCAAATGTACCTTTGATGATCTTCAAAAAAACTATCAAAATACAAGGACCTTGAAATCGAAATATCAAAAATGTGCCGCATGAGGACATTTTACAATTCCAGTTGTAGTTGATTGATTGAAAAAGATTCCAATAGACTCATTCCTTAAAGAAATAAAAAATTGTACTCACAAGTACAGTCTACACTTTACAAAGGGCTTTATCTGTGTAAATTATGTGTGATTTTTTTTTCAAAGCTACTCAGTGAAAAATGTCATGATGACCATAGGTCTCTGGTCGGGACCCGGAAAGAAATGAGTATACACCAGAAACCAAAGGAAATAAAATTATGATAATAATAATAATAATAATTAACTGTCTTCATATAATTATTTCTGTCAGTGCTTGATGCTTGCTCTTTTATCAATTCAATTCTTAATAAGTGGCAAATATAAAACCATACTCAGCATTATTCTTATTCATGAACATGTGGGTTCCCTGTGCAGTAGAGGGCTACAATAACAACACACAAACTGATTCTACTGAGTTACTACCTTACGCAATACTGGTCAAAATTCAGAATTGTCTTTACTGATTGCCAGCCAATGTGAGAGCCCAGTCTGCTTTGCTTATTTAATCTATGTTGGAGATGAGGGAAATAGTTTCATGCCTTTCCTTTAGGGAAATTGAACGCAACAGACTCGGTCGAGATTGAACTCTGCTTATCAGTTTCATTTTCAATCACCACGACTACTTCTGTCCAGTCTTTATTTCCTTTAATCATGTGAATGCTCAAAACCACATAAAACTAGCACCTGAACTCCATAAATAAATATAATAATAGCAAGAAACGTCTAAAGCGAAAGAAGAAAACATGTCGACGGAAGTGTTTTAAAAATAAACATAAAACTAAATAAAAACAAATGACTTAAATGATTGTACAGAAAATATCACAAATCTAAATCTAAAACTATAGACAGGCAAATGAGATGAGCAAATGTAGTCTTAGTTCTACTCGCCATTTCCACTAGAACAGTGATCCACCGACATAAAAAGGAAATATTTTGGAATTAGCCATCCAAATAAGTGATATGAACACAAGGCAGAAATTGTTATTAAGAAGAAATAAAATAAAATCAGGCTATGGAGACTAGATAAGTTGCTGTAGACATGAATTTATGAAAATTTCACTGAATAGTAAGTAAAATTGATAATAGGTAACAGAATATTTCGCCAAACAAATGAAAATTGGACATGATCATATGACCGTATCAATAAAGTATCTGAGAGATTTGAACCGTTTCAGATTAAAGGAAAATATCTAATTTAGAGTATTAATTTAAAAAGAAATATATTTCAAATTTCTAACTTCGAAATTCTTGAAATCTTCAACAAAATTTCCAAAGCAATCAAAATGGAAAGAATGAAGATGAAATTCGAACTTTCAAAAAGCATCACCTGATGTTCATGAACTCTCAAAATACTGGAATATTTCCGAATCAACAAAGATGTGTTCGGTTTTGAAATTTGCAGCATTGGACAATACGGAAAGTGATCAGAATCAAAATGACCCAGTCAAAGAAAACAACAATGTTAGCGATAGATGAAAGCGACTTCTGCAATTTTCTGTCAGTAGCTAAGATTGGGTGAATAGCAGCTAAGAAATCTGTATAAATCAAAAATTCTTTGAAGACAAGAATAAATGTTTACCAGTGGAATTAAATATTGAATGCTGAGGAATAAGGTTCAACAGTGAAAGTAGGATGGATATGCAGTTTAATAAATTAGCATTTGTTATATCATGTAGAGCTCGAAAGAAACAACTCGGGGAAATCCTGAGGATTCTGTCCTTTTTATGAATTGTCAAAAGTTTATTTAAAGAATTCTTCGATGACTTCTACTATCATAAAGGTAAGTCACCATAACTTTGAAAGTACAACAATTGTGTGACAGCAATTAGTAATGGAAATTAAAAACAAGAGAGATTACATTTTCCAATGAAGAAATGAACAAAGAAAATATATTAGGAAGCTGGAAATGTTAACTGATATTTTTTTAAAAGTATACAAATATTTTTCTTATCCGGAGATAATAAAAGAGAAATTTCTTCAACAGAACAATTACAAACACAGTATATATTACAAAGAAAGAGATTTACATATAACAGAAAAAAAGTAACCCACACATTTTTACCACGAGGAAGATATATTTTGACACTAAAGATTTTTCGTTGGTTTGTTGCAGATGTGTGTGATTGTGTGTTGGAGAGGAATAGAAGGTTTGAATTATCAGAAGGTTTAAAATTGTGTGTTCAATAATCTTCCATCCACAACAATTAATACAAGATAGAGAATAATTATTCAAAAAACATATTGTTTCAAATCGTAACAATTTAATTTATTAGTGTTTGATATACATGCATGAATACTAAGTGAAAAGGTTAGTCTCTTAGATTTGGTAATGTTTGTACCTAAGTTCATAAAGTATTTATTATTTAATTTCATTGCATTGTGCCATATTCCTCTCTTCTTCGAAAATGAGTTTTGCCAAAGTATTGCATGAGCAATGGATTTTTAAACAATCATAAAAATCGTTGATAACAGCTTTGAAAGCATTATAAATTTTCCTTTAATTCAAATATACTTGTATATATAGATATGTATGCGCGTGTGTTGTGAGCACACGCGCATGTTTTTGTGTCCGTGAGTCTGTCTGTGTGTGTGTGTGTGTGTGTGTGTGTGTGTGTGTGTGTGTGTGTGTGTGTGTGTGTGTGTAGAAGTCGTAACCTAAATGAAATTAACCAAGGTAGAAAGAACTGAACAACTGGGAACTGAATCAGTTAATAATAGAGCGAGTCATGGTGGCTCATTTGAATTTATTATGCACGACAAATTTCGTAAGAATAAGATGTCAGAGGTTATTTATTTAATGCTAGATCAAAGGCTGGTCGGACACTTTATTCAACAAATTCCTAAGATAAACTACGGCGAGCGGAATAAAATAAAAAATATGTCTAGATTTCCATTTCTCTCTATCTCTCCCTACTTATATATATATATATATATATATATATATATATATAGCTGTGATGCAGAGAAACAGTACTGTCTGCGAATGATATATATATATATATATATATATATATATATATATATACTTACTCGTATATGGGGAAATTTTAAATGTAAAGAGTTTACTTGTGATGCGTTTCTTCCTTCAGGATTTCATCGGACTAATTTTGTTATGCTGGTAGGATATTACACATATGCACGGCAAAAATATCTTGAAATACTGACAAGTAAAGTTATTCAGTAAAATCGCCATTGGCTTCAACCATAGCCTCCAGACGAATTCGGAATCTCTCTTCGTGGCGGTCTCTTTAAGTTGGTGAATGCTGCCATAATCCTTGCCTTCAGTTCATCTTTAGTGTTATAAGGAGTTTTGTTGGTCTCTCGCTCAACTGCGCCCCACACATAATAATCAAGGGGGGGTTGCAGTCTGCTTGTGTGACACTCAGAAGAGTTCGTATTAGAATTTCCGGTGCGAATGCCAAGCAGTAGAGCTTTCCGTTTCTAAATTTCTGGCGCAGTGAATTGCGTAATGGTGCTGTTTTTCTCACAGGCTCTACTATACTGTGCAGTCGATAAAATCAAAGACAAACAACGTGCATGCGCAGAATTAAAAATATAAAATGGCGACAATTTACACATCGTATCCTCTGTGTGTGTGTGTGTGTGTGTGTGTGTGTGTGAGAGAGAGAGAGAGAGAGAGAGCGAATTTTATATATACACTGGATTAAACCAATTTAGTAAAGAAATATCATTCACGGAAAACCTAATGAGAAACAAAACCTACAACTAACTACCTCTCTAGCCAGTTTGCTAGATAGTTTATTGTAATAAAGCAAGTCAGGCAATCATTCTGCAATATCTCATATTGAAGGATCATAGGAATTGTCAATTTTTAAAAGAAGCCTGTAGTTGGTCTGTTGGAAGATAGAATGACCCAGCCTCAAAGTGTAATAAAATTGGAAAATCAACTTTCAGCTGTAAACCACGTGAGCCCGCAATTGTGTACCATTTGGGACCGTGACATAAAATAAAATTTCCAGAAAGGATTCTCCAAATTTTATTTGAGATGCAAATGGCACGAATATCTTACCACAGAATATCTGAAAATCCGATGTCTGGAAGAGTCAAAAACTTTAAATTTACTAAATTTCCAAAACGAAATAAATTGTAAATAATGTTTTCGATCATTAAATAAAGTTTTTGCTTGCAAAAATGTGTATATTTACTTTGTCATATTTACACTTAAAATGATCATTTGACAGGTAGCACTAAAATTTGATACTTAGTATCACAAATTTTATGTGAAAATTAATCGAATGACTATACCAAGTAGATTGTGTAGCGCCTAAAACATATATTATGTGTTCTGTTTTTATTTGTAGAGTCAGATTTTAAAACCTTTGCTTTTATCGGTAATAAAATGTTAACTGCTGACATTCGATCTAAATTTGCTCCTGTTTTCATCATAAAGCAGGTCCTATGGTGAGATCTGTAATGCATAGACAAGAACTGTGTTGTACAAGGAGTGTTGAAAGGCTCTTGGTCCCTACAAAAGCGCATGATGAGATTTAAGAGAATGGGTTTGGCCAAGAACATTTCAGCATCCCCTCGTGTACCGCTCCGCACAACCGTAAGACCAAATTTCTCTATTTTCGCTGTGTTCCTATTAAACGGAATCTACTCTATTCCTGTGGGAGGATGTGTTCCTTAGAAATATTTTCAAAAACGGATATATTCTGATCAAAATAGAAACGAAAAATTAGGAATGGTGAAATGGCTCTGTAGTATAACTGATTGATTAAGAAACAGAAAAAGAGACGTTAACTTGGAAACAACTGCGTAGGTGTGTGTTTTTAATAATATTTATAAAGTTTGCAATTGTTGCTGTCATATTTGTATTTCTCGAATTTTGGTGACTTTATTTAATGATTTATATTTGGGTGGAGTTTGTTAGTAAAAGTCACAAGAAAAGGACATGAAAAAGTTAGTGACATATTCACCCCGTGGCGACAGATAAACTGACAAGCAAAAAAGTTCAAAAGAGAAACTGCTTTCATTGAAAAGACCAAACACACACATAAACACATGCGTGCACACACACACACACACACACATATATATATATATATATATATATATATATATATATATATATTGTCAAAATTTGAACAAATGACCATCAAAATTTAATTTGGAATTCCTTCTTGGTCGGATTGAGAACTTTTCAGCATCCGCCCGTTTGAGTTTTAAAAAATAAAAAAGTAATGAAATCCTTTTAATGAAATAGTTTGTTATTAAGAACTAAACGAAATTCATTAACTGTTTTTTGCAAAAAAATGTTTGATTATCTAAATAACAACATAAACACTCGTAAACTCATTTAAACTCATCAATGTTTGAGAAGTTTAAACTTTGAAGTTAACGCTAAAGTTTTCACTACTTTCGTGTATCAATAAATGTTTACAATATGTTTACACATACTTTATTGCTTACTAAGACAGTCACTCGTTTAAATTCGGTGTCATCTTTAACATCTTCCAATCTTTCTGCTTTATTCGGATATTTTGTTACAAATTGGTCGATCTTTACAGTATTTATTCCCATTATGACATTGTAAGCAGTTGGTGCTGTAGTTTTCTACACTTAAAAAAGCCAACATAGATTTCATTTTCACTATAAGTGACATGGCGCTTTTAAATATGAAAAGCTTTAAAATTAACAAAGCGGGTTCTTTATTGTAAAATAATATTTATAACAGAACATAGAAATTTCGATTGAAATAAGGCAGCAATCTAAATTAGATTGCTGCCTTAGGCTTTTACCTTGATGATTATATCAAGCACAAAAAGTATGAGTGAGTTAAATGATTGGTTAGTTTCTAGCAATTCCAGCTTGTGTGTGTGTGTGTGTGTGTGTGTGTGTGTGTGTGTGTGTGTGTGTGTGTGTTAAGTAGTGAAATATGTCAGACAAACACTGTTTTTCACCCGCATATCGTAAGCCACAGAAATTTCGTTTACACTTGTATAAGTTGAACGACTGGTACCTTTGTCAAGAGACATTTCTATCTTCTCTTAGCATAATTTGAAATATAAGTTAGGTAAATGAAGACGTCAGAAGACGCGGGGAAATTTAGCACAGTGTCAATTGGTAACATCAACCGCAAGTAGTTTTGAGAGCAAGACAAAACTAATGGTTGTTGTTTTGCTGGGCGGAGGGCAGAATTCATAAAAATAAAATAAAAAGGAAGATATAAGTGCAAAATATGTGAAAAGATAATAGTTTCCGTGTGTGTGTGTATGTGTATGTATGTGTGTGTGTGCGCGTGTGTGTATAGAGACAAAGAGAAAAATGAATATATTCACAATAAAATCTATTTTAGGTATAACTGATTAAAAACTCAAAAACACGCACATATATCATATATGTATACATGTATGTATATATAATGCACTCATGTAAAAATTATTAATATAAGTAAGGAATGTTGAGAATATTTTTTTCATAGAATGCAAAGTTGTAATTGCTATATATTAAGCAAATATAGATAATAAATATAGATTTTTTTTTTATTTTTATTAAGATTCGTTGGAACATTTTTGTAAATTATGTTAATAGTTTCAATAGTAATTTTGTTCTGTAAAATTTCCTGGTATAACCTAAAATATTTTAGCCTAAAATAATGAGAAATTAAGTAAACACATAGGGAAAATATGAAGAAGAGGGACACATCACAATATTGTCTAATAATACTCTTAGCGGGACAACGATTGGAGAGATTACGAATAAACAAACAAAAGACACAAAATTGAATAAAACGTACTAAAGAGTACAATTAAATTTGAAACTGATTTTGTTCAAAGATCTTTGAACACGGCATGCACTTGAAGAAAGCCAGAGAAAGCACAGATGATCACGTATTCTAATGATGAAAAAGCATCTATTTTGCACAAAAAATATTTATTTTTGAACATAATCTCCTTCCTTGTTAATGCACAATTCAGTAGTGAATATTAATCACATAGATCGAATATTATACAGTAAAAATTTCAGATAAAAATTCATTTGATAACTGTCATCCTTTTATATGCAGTAAATATGAAATAAAAATAAAAGGAAAAAAGATTAATTCCGATTTTGAAAAATATTCTTATACGAATGATTTGTGATGTTGAAGATGTCGAGAAAATAATTTGATTACTTAGACTTTTTTCCTGTCTATGATGTTCTCTTGATACTGTGCGTGCACGCGCGTGTGTGTCTGTGCAAAACTTTCAAATTTATATAAGAAACTTTAGATTTTTGAGACAGAGGAACAATCTGGAAAAATTCTCCGCGATAATTCAAAAGGAAAAATAGACAGACATCAAAAGTTAAGTAAATTGTCGAAACATGTGTTTGATATTAAGTATTTGTCTATTTATCGTGTAGCGTTAGGTGTTATTTTCTTATGGCGTCCTGAAAATTAATTTGTTTCGACAAACTGTAACGGAAATTGTAGACATCACACGTGGTAAGTGAAACGTTATCTAACTCGTAATCTCTTACACTCATTAATTTTACACGTACGGAAGAGTTTAATTATATTTATTTAAATTCTGAATCGAAATAGAAGTTATGGAAATATGTTAAATTGGCATATTTCAGCATAAAGTGGGGCTAAAAATGAGTGAACAAATATATTTTTAATTTAGTAACAAAATTAAGAGTTATTCACTAAGAGGTTGAGGCGAATTGAATGCTCAGTTTTATTTAATCACAACTAATAAGTACATTTTTCTCAAATTTTTTAGAAATAAATTTTTGACAAATTCGAAATTCTCATTCCGAAGCTTTGTTATTGACAGCTTACATATTTTTTATATAGTTAACACACATTTCGAGCCAATTCATTCTTCAGCCTTCTTCAGGAGAAAGAAAAGCATAAAAAGCACTATTGCATCAGAAAAAAAAGGAAAAAGATTCCTGAATGTATCTATTTCAGCAGCATTAGCGAGAAAGACGAAACCCTAATTGCCACTCCATGTATCCAAATGATTCTGTCTTTACTGTCATCTTATCAGCGTCGTTAATTTCCTAAACAAGTACTCGTGTATTTCATTGTAGCATTGCGTTTCCCATTTGGAGATTTTATGTAGAGTATTCATCACATTGTCATGATTATTATTGGGAGAGATAGTGGAGTGTTTTATTAATATATTCTCTCCTTTTTGTCTTTAGCGAGACGCCATCTTAAGTCAAATGGACGTTAATTTTTTATCCATAGGTTTTATTTTACTTTCTACTGAGTTGCTAACAAAGTAGAGTAGGGGAAAAGGTTTAGTCGCCGACAATTTAACCAATATTGATTATGGCTTGATTTTTGTGTCATTATCATGAGGGCCTAAACGAAGTTTAGTAAGAAGTGAATAGCATACCGAAATGGTTAGTAAGTATGAAATTGGAAGATGCAAAAATATAATAATTATATAAATAATTTCAATGGTGCACAGAAAAAAATCTAAACTTGATTCGAATATCGTCTAAGACGTTTGTGAAAAACGTTCTGGGACATTGAAAGCTGAACAATTTTGTGACAAATGAAAAACAAATGCTTGAGGCAACCAGAAAGCAAATAGCACAAAAAACAGAAAGTAATGTGTAATTGCAATAGATATTTCTGTCATCATTTTGTTCTTCTTATAACTGCTAACATTACTATTACTACTACTACTACTACTACTACTACTACTACTGTTGTTGTTTTACTTGATTTGTCGTCGTTTGTCTCGTTTCCTAAATGATAATTAATTATAGTTGTTGCTGCTCAGTTTCTTTTAAAAGTAATTATTTTTAATATCATTCGTTTGTAATAAAAGCAATATGGTAGAAATAGAAAAGAGAATGTAACGCCAGTCTTGTACGTTTTTAATTGGACTCGAAAGACCATTTCTTAGCATCGGTAAGAAATGAGTACTATATCTCAGCCACGTGACACATTTTGAGTTAAGAGAGAAAAAAATAAAGATTCAGGGGTAATAATACTTTGGGTGATAGCGTTAAGTCTGTTTTTATTATTATTATTATTATTATTAAAGATGCATTAGAGCCCTACGCGCCTCTAAAACTCTCCCGGTGTGTCGCATTAATTCTTGCCGTTGTATTTTACTTATGTGAATCTCACTTCCCCTATTTACAATTCCCAGACGTAGGCACACTCCTTGGTTTCTTAGAAGGGGGAGAACTTACAACTTAATTGAATCCAGTGGTGGGTGACTAACACTTCAAAGTAAGGATGGCGAATAGGCATATAAAAAAAAAAAAAAAAAATTAAAAAAATTGTCCAGACTATGTTAGAAACATTACAGAAAGTTGTGAGACAACAGCGAGTCAAAGCAGGGAACCTCGTCAAGATCCGGAAATGAACACTGTTATCTGTCGCCAGACGCTTATCAATATGACGAGTATATTGTATACATGAATTTGAAAAACATAGATATGTCCAATGGAATAGAAATACATAAGAAGTACTTCGTATTCCGGGAGACCAATCGCTAGCAACTTCGCAAGATTTGTAATTGTTGGATTCCCACTTGTTTCTGACAAAGGCTCATTTACTTAGTAAAAGTAAATGCATAGTTACACATATAGTGTCGTTAGATTTAATTATACAAGTCAATGATTTCGCAATAAAAAAAATTGGTGTAAGACTTTCAGGATACGTACACATAGGCGTGTGCATGCCCCTCTCTCTCACACACAGACACACACGCGCACACACACATATACATACATATATATATATATATATATATTTATATATACACACACACACACACACACACACACATATATATATATATATATATATATATAATTTTTCCGAAAATTATAACATGAATTTCTAAACTTTATCAAAAAACCGGCAATGTTACTATAAGTTTAGTATTTAGTAAGTTTAGTATATGTGTGTGTGTTTATTAATGTATGTGTGTATGATCGCTTACATATGCCTTTCATTGTATGTATATGTTGTCGTTTTCTTAAGGACTGTGGATATCTATTTCCTGTTTCGTTCGTGTTTTTGCGTGTTTCTATATCTAAATCTGTCTAAGTGTTTGCGTATTATAATCTGATTGTGCATGTATTATCTTTTGCAAGATTCCATCCTCCCCTGCCCATATCACCACTTCAAATGTTTCTAAGTTGTAACGAAGCTTTACATCAATATTAGATTTCAACGTTTACTCTGAGTTTTTGGCCTTTCAATTAAAACAAAATAAATAACAAAATATATGTATGTTTTCCTCAGTTTCTTCTTTAAATAATTTTATATGTTAAACTTAATACAGATTAAATTTTAAATTTAAAATTGTTCATTTTTAATTTTCTTCTTATTTTTTTATAATAAAAATTAATATTAATTAGAATGATTTCTACTTTAGCTTAACCCTGACATTAAGGCATTAATTATTATAACCAAGGTACATTGTCAAGTTTTTTGAATTCTTATATACTTGTATTTTGATTGGTCATTGCAGCTCATGTAACAGTGTTTCCCCTATCGAGAGGTGTTTGGTCGATTTGAACGTTTTAAAACCCTTTATTCAACACCATCACTTGATAAGACATCAGAAGTGTTGAAACAAAATGGCTATTTTTGTAGTGATTTTATAATATATTTATGCTATAATTTTCGAATAAAATATAATTGCTCTACTCTGTATTGAGCACACTTTTAAGAATAGTATTTTTTGGTTAATGGAATTTAAACTTGTATATATAAATATATATATATATGTGTGTGTGTGTGTGTATGTGTGTGTGTGTGTGTGTGTGTGTGTGTGTACCATGTGAATTTCAGCTTATCTGTTTTTATTAAAAATATTTACAATAAATAAGATTTTATTAAGCAACTCGAGGGCTCTTAATATTTAAATAAACACACACACACACATGGAAATTACCTGAAAATTCTTTTTGAAATATTTACACATTCTTAATGAATACTTTTTGAAAATTTTTATATAGGAAAACAAATAGCTAAGCTGGATTTCCCGCCCATTTTTATAACATGGAGGTTCACACATTTTGACCAATATTTGGGATTTGTCGAATGTCTTATAATTATTTCTACCACTTAATCGGATTAAGCTAAGCTTGACAAATATCAGCTTATATTTCATTTCAGATAATAGAATAAACGCATTCCTATTTACGATCAGTGTTTTAAAAGTTGTATAAGAGGAATGATCGGAAGTCAGAGGGATTTAAAATTCTCTTTTAATGTTTGTTACTATCTCTTCGCCCCCAGAGGCCATGTAATAACTTCATTTTAATTGCGGTAGATGATCAAAGTTACAAACTGCTGCTTTTTCTGGAAAGTAATTGCTTTCCTTTTCTTCGTCTGCTTTCAATTATCAATTATGATAGACCGTTTTATATTTATGTAAATATATGTCTGCGTGTTTGTGGAAGGACAGCTAAAAGATATGCAATATATAAAATGAACTGCACCGATCCTTTTTACGTTTATACATAAGTCCGTAGGCTAATGATGAAAAAAAGAACTTACTTTACACTGCAAATGTTTATTTTCAATATAATTTCCTTCCTAGTCAATGCACTTAATTCTCATAAGGCGAACATTATACACTGAAAATATCATATTAAATTTTAGCAAATTACTATGTATCTGGCTGTAATCTTATTGATTTATCTCCGTATGTTATATCTTAAAGTCTCGAACTCTGACTGAAAACTACCAAGCATCATAGCCACAAAACGTCAAAATCATTTGTCTGAAATAACTCAAAATGTCTTTAGCAATTTGGAAGATGGTGTCCAATTTCGGTACAAACTAGAGATAACTATGTGTGCTGAAAAGTTCTCAGCCTAACCAAGAAGAGATTTAAAGAAAAGTTTGATGTATGATCATTTGGTCAGATTTTGAGGAAGTGGAGCGCTGGGTGAAAACTTTTCAATATTTTATGAAAATTATCTAACCGCGTTTTGTAATGAGGATTGGTTCTACAAAAAAGTTTTTATTTCTTTGATAAAGAAGTTCATTGCCATTTCTTTTGCAAATATGCTACCCAATATATTTGCATGTTTTAATATAAGAACGCGGATAAAATATGTCTTAATGAATTTTTGTTTAGCATGAAATCACAGTATTTTGCTTTGAGCTATTTTAAACTGTTGTCGTCATCTTGGTTATTACAATCAAAACATTTCAGCCGTTTTATTCTTCAACCTTTTCCAGGTGCCTCTAATATTCGTTAATGTTTTCATTCTTTCGTACTGAACACTTTATTCTATCCACGAGAGTTGACTGGTTTTATTCCAATCCCATATCAGTTAATTTTTATATTATTTAATTTTTTTCTTAATTTGTTTTTGTGATGTTACTTCTACTCATTCCGATGAACCAGTTTATATGGATTCCAACAGTGATTAGAACCCCTGATCAGCAGATAAAATGCAGCGTACCTAACTAACGTTTATATCCACTAAGCTAGTGTTTCATAGTCATTTGTTGATAGAAAAGGAAAACGAACGATAATATGGAGTAGGTCTCGAAGACATCCGTGTATTATAAACCAACATTCACGAGTCGATATCTGAATTTCGTTTGCAGCAATACATACACTGTGAAGAAATAGATCGCTATAGATAGATATTTTAAACAACCTCGAATCAAAATCATAAATAGCAAAACATATTAACATGATCTGTATTAGGATCACGGTTCGGAGTAATAAGTAACACTGCAAGAAAAACATTCGCTTCTATGCATAAAACTCGGACAACTGTCGTGCGCTCCATTTACCATATATCAAAGGTGTATAGAAAAGGATTCGGTGGTCCATACAACATCAGGACAGTTTTCAAAAGCAGTCCCAGTCTTCAGGGATACTGTTATCTAAGTACCTCCACTTGTTCGCTGAAAAAATTGCATAGCATGATGAAAAAAAGCCTCAAACTTAATAAAAACAAAGCTTTATAGTCAAAATGTTTATGTTTATAAAATAAAAAAATACTTTGGTCTTTCCTCTTAATAATAATTAATAATAATTAAGAGGAAAGTATTTTTTTATTATTTTATTAAATTTTTGAATCCTTTCTAGCACGTTCGAAATTTTGGTTAAAATCTTGTTTTTTTTTTTGTTTTTTGGGGATTTTTTTTTTTTTTTTGGCGTCCGCGGTCGTAATATTTACGATTAGTTTTTTTAGCACCAATAGGCGAAAAGCATAAATTTAGAAATTCTTGAAAAAATTAAATAATTGTCGGATTTTAATTAAACTTTCAGGACTTATTCACAAATGAATGACATTATTTTTGAAATTTTTTTAGGAACTCTTGGTAAAATTTTTTTGACATATGGTACCCCCACACACACTTACTTACTTAATTTCATGAAATTTTGAGAAAAGAAGAATTATATCATGAGAAAAAAATCCCTTGGGATTTTATAAAATGTATCTCGAGTTTGTTAAGAAAGATAATATTTTCTGGGACGATAGAATCGTGAGTATACCTAAATAAAAATGGCAGACGATAATGAGATAAAATGGTAAATATATTGTTCAAAAAGTTAATAACAAAAATAATTGTTTTGTTTTTGATTTCTAATTAATAAATCAAAAGACATTTGTAGGTAATCCAATAATTTCTTCAAATGAGGATTTTTCTAATGAAAATGAATTTAGGAAAACTCAACACTTTTTCATAAACATCATATATCCTTAAACGGCGAAATTTACCTACGTATCAAAATCGGGCCTTTCAAATTCTAAGGCTAAACTTTTAACAACTTAACTATTTATTTTCACTGAGAAACATTCATTTTTTATTTAGTTTGAACGATTAATGCTATGGGATTGTTTACGTATTTTTCCAGCTCGCTATCAAATAAATATAAACAAAATTAGAGAAAGAGGGAGAAATAGAAGAAGGGAGAGATAGAAGAAGGGAGTGATATATAGAGAGAGATTTTAAAAAAACTGTTCTTTTAAGAAATTTTTTATTTATTCGCTTGTTTATCTCACTGTCTAATTCCACAAGAAATCTGACGGTTGATACTAAATTGACAAAGACTATGAAATGGCTGATGAGTCAAAACAGCAGTAAAAAGAAAATATAAAATCACAATGCCAACTGTTGCAATACGTGAAGACTCTGGTAATTTTATATCCTATAAATGCTTGCAATATATATATATATATATATATATATATATATATATATATATATACGTGTGTGTGTATAAATATATATATATATATATATATATATATATATATATATATATATATATATATATATTAAAGAAAGACAGACCACTTTAAGGCTCTATTGTAATAGTTTATTTCACCAGAGACCTTTTAAAGGACGCTGGATCATCAGACATCACTTCCAAAAAGTTGAAACAAAAAATGAAATGAAAATTTACACTTTTGACGGGTAGTATTCAGTTTATGTAATTTAACAGAGAGGGTAGTGAGGAGTTGTGTGAGAGACATGGTGTCGTTTTTATAGAGGGATTATTTTAATATTTCCTTCTATCATACTTAGTATTGAGGAAGGAGGGACCAGACATTGACCTATTTAATCGGTTAACTTAAGGGAAATAATATATTGAAAGGGAAGGAGAGAAGAGAGAATAAGAAAAAAAAAAAGAAGGGGGAAGTAAAGAGAAAGACGATGTATTTAGCGTTTACGGAGGAAGAAGAGGGGAAGTGATGTCTGATGATCCTGCCTCCTTTAAAAGGTCTCTGGTGAAATAAACTATTACAATGGAGCCTTAAAGTGGTCTGTTTTTCTTTAAATAATTTAAAGAAAAACAGACCACTTTAAGACTCTGAATTTATATTGAGCTCTCAGGATTTCATCCTCCTCAGGACTACCCATATGGATTACCAAGTTTTTTCTATATATATATATATATATATATATATATATATATATATATATATATATATATATATATATATATATATATATTCGCAGGTTTCGCAAAGTAAGATATATTCATTACTTGAAATATTTGAAACAAAAATTTTAAATGAACATTTAATTCATAAATTAAATGAACATTTAATTCATAAATTAGCTTGTTAAGGAAAGTTTTGCAAATAGATGACAACTTTTTGAAGGCCAAATAAAATGCAAATTTCAAACACTTTTCTGCACTACTATATAAGACGGTATTCCTAAACAGAACTATTTTTGATATGAAAATCAAAACAATCCTCGAACAGGACAGTTGATCAATGAAATAAACTTTTTAATATCAATATGTAAATTAGTTAAACCTGAAGAGTGATATTGCCGAGAAGTAGATATTATATAATACAGATTTTGAGCTTTTAGCGCATATTCTCAGAATTCATGGGAGAATTGAGTTCCAATTTCGCATTTATTCACATAGATTCCGTAATATAGGTTTTAATTAATTAGCTTTCTCAAACTCTTCAAATGTTGAATGTTTAACTAATTCTAATTTCTATTTTCCCATCTTTACACTTGTTATAAAATAAAATAAGACATATCTCGGCTGATTTTCAGGCAAATAAACTAACATACGAGAGCCAGATGTGAACGGGACAAGGCCCCGTCACAAAATGACCATTACCGTCATCTACGCATAAGCCCGACGCACAAGTTCCGGTCGAAAAATAAAATAATATTTTAAAGTGTTTCTATTTTTTGACCAATAAAAATGCTCCCCTCCTAATTATACTCGTGTCGTTTTTCGAGCCTGTTAAGCCATAAAAAAACGCCATAAAAGGGGTCACACGGGGAAGTACAACAGCAGTCAACAGGAGGCCAGGGAAGAGACCTGTCACGGTCAGTCAGCAGGAGGAGCGCCACGCCAACCAGTGAGAACTACTATAAGAGATCAACTCTTATCTGCAGCCGGCCTATGAACTATACCACAAGGTAGCTGTCCCAAAACCACACGTTCCTATTGAAATAAATCACATAAATCTATTTCTGCTGTTGTCGTATTTCTTTCTTGCAACCATACACTTGTCTATAAAACTGGTGTCAGAAGCGTACAACAAGAGAAATATGGACGACTACACGAGCGTCACCCGAGCCGAACTATTTACTCTCATCAAGGAACAGAAAACACTACTATTCAACTTGAAAACGGGACCAACACAGCCTTCCGAAGCCACGATACAAGAAATTCAAGCCGAAAATAAACATGCTGACTGCCCTAAAATCAACTACTTTAACGCCTCCCACCGCTCAAACAAACGGCGATTACAGCTTAATGATGCGCCAACAAACTATACGAGATATATTGAAACTAGAGAGAACTTTTCACCCTGGACACAATGTGAACCGATTCCTCACGGCTCTAAACAAAGCATACACAATCCACGTCACGCCTGAACTCAGCACCTATCCCAGCCTGAAATGCGAATTCGTCAAGTCTTCTAAAGATTTACTGGACCAAAGTATCTTTCAGCAGATGTTTGACTCAAAAAAAGACATATCCACCTTCGAACAACTGAAGGAATACTTATTAGCAGCCCACGGAAGCCAGATGACTAACTTCGAACACCTCAGTCAAGCCTGGGATCTGGAACGGCGAGACGGCGAAAAATTAACAGACTTCGCGGGTCGACTCGAAAACACCCTTAGAGAGGCAGCCGTCCACATAAAAAACAAATACAAAAAAGACAAAAATACAGACTTAACAGTCGATGGACTTATTTCCATCATCGGTGCTATGCTAATGAGCGAAAAGGTGAAAATTTGGAACTCAAATCTTTATCCACATCTTGTCAAGACAATGGACAACCACTATTCAGCCATTGGCATAGCCTCCGAAGCTCAAAGATACCTTGATCGCGGTGTAAAATCCAACGACACGACTTCGCACGACACTGTGTATTTCACACAGAAACCGCAGCGGTCAAACCAAAGAAACGCGACACGCCGACCCAGCAGGCAACCATCCGACACGCACAAACCATCAGCACACACCACGGATCAGCGTGTGCAAGAACTACCTCAGAGGTCGCCCCTGCCTCCATGGACGCAACTGCCTATATCGCCACCCACCTCGCACTCGGGCACAGGCCCACATCGCCGCAACGAATGATAATATACAAGCCATAAATGATGTGGAACAGGATTTTCGCTTCGGGCAGGACGAGATGTGATGCCTCGTTCGCCGTGCCCCTACGTCAGCCATCACACCTTCAACCTTCAAGGACTCGCTCACCATTCACCGCTCGTCCAGTCCAGCTTCAACTTCAGGACATCACCTTCTGTGGCGTCACAATGCTAGACTCTGGATGCTCCACCTGCATCTTACCAATATCTCAGTTACCCAGAGAAGCAAAGAAACTCATGACCCGCTCCGACGTCGTAGTAAAAGGAATCAACGGCAGCACCACCGCCCTCGGCGAACTGACTTGCGACATCACCATCGGCAGTCGAAACTCACCCACATTCAAAAAGGTTAACGTGCTGGTAACTACTCAAATCACACCGATCCTGATCGGTCAAAATATCCTATGTCACAACATGCCCGATTCCTATCTAATCGACAACCAAAATGCAACTATAGAATTCAGACGCACACTTTCCTCAGGATACACAATATACACAGCCGCAATCATATCACCGTCATCGTCAACCAACGATCCAGCATATGGCGCCCAAGCTGACGTCATCCAAAACCAGCCTACTATGGAACTACAGCCCAACATCCAGACACTGGAGCAAAAGCTAACCTGGCTAAAGCATAGCACGGGGCTATCGCTACCAAACCACCCGAACCAAGATGAACTAGAGGCCACTGCAAAATTACTCATTCGCTACGCTATCGGCACCGAAAGCAGCAGCAAAGGCCCATTCATCCGACCCATCCGCATACCAACTAACGGCCAGTCTCGCAGCCAGAAAACAACACCCGATCGCCCAGGCTTTGGAAGCAGACGTTGATACCGAAAATAAGCGCATGGCCGATGAAGGTATCATTGAAAATTGCAGTGACCCCAAAGGCTTCAATAGCCCTGTATTTGCCGTACGCAAGAAAAACGGATCGATTCGAGTCGTCGCTAACTATAAAAGAACTCTCAACAAGGTCTTAGTCGATCTTGACCCTTACCCAAAGCCAAGGAGCGACCACTTGTTCAGCAAAGGCAATATATATTTCACTTCCCTCGATCTACGCAGCGGCTACTGGCAAATTGAGATCGACAAGCGACAAAACAGCATTTACATGGAAGGACCAATGCTATCAATACACGCGCCTGGCCTTCGGCCTTACATCTGCCGGACAAATCTTCTCCCGTTGCATAGCAGAAGCCCTAGCCACGGTCACATCCCGTGACAACATTTCTTCCTATATCGACAACAACCTGGTCCACGCTAGGACATTTAGGGAGTACATACTCTCCCTCGAACAATTTTTTACTGCCCTCCGAAAATTCGGACTCAAGCTGAATCCAGATAAATGTCCCTTCCTCGCATCAGAGGAAAAATTTCTCAGACGCATAGAAAACAGCGAAGGATTCAAGGCTGATCCAGAATACGTTCGTGCCATCAGGGAAATGAAGCCTCCAACATCAAAAAAGGAATTACAAAGCCTTATCGGCCGTTTAGTGTGGATTAGACAATTCCTAGAGACACGTCTTCACGAACAAATCAGGTCAGATATGTTTTCAAAACTTATGGGTCCCATACACGAACTCAACAGGGTTAATAAACCGTTTATCTGGACGCAAAATGCCGACAGAGCCTTCAAAGAAATCAAGGATCGTCTCTCTTCGCTACCCGTCATGTTTGGAGAAGTTTGGAGAAATCCGGAAACGAGTTCCGGATTTCTCCAAACTTTTCACACTCACCACCGACGCCAGTGACGTCGCATGTGGAGCAATCTTAATGCAAGAAGCCGACAACAGGAAGAAAGATATCATAGCGGTCGCTTCCCATACATTCAACTCCACGGAACAGAACTGGTCCACGACGGAACGAGAGGCATATACAGTAAAGTGGGCAATATTGAAATTTGATTATTTCCTTCGCAACCGTCATCTTCACCGACCACAGATCGCTGACATATCTGGACCAACGAGAGTTCAATTATGCCAAAATACGACGATGGCAAGAAGAAATTTCATGTTATAAATTCGTCTTAGAATATGTCGAAGGCGAATCAAATGTATGGGCTGACATGCTCAGCAGAGGTTGCGGACATAAGAAAACGAAAGCCCCGAACGACCCTACACCGGCAGGCAGGGCATTCGAGGTTCAGACCTCCGCGTATACATCCCATCTTGGTGCCTCGGTTTACAGCTCATTCTCAAAACTCACACACCACAAAACGCCCGCACCCACAAGCGCGTCACGAACGCATTCTTCACCTATCACTCTACCACCACCATCCCCACTGAGAGAATCTGCAACCACCTCGGCATCGAACAAATGCAAATGAACAACAGAAGGACGACGCCCTGGTAAAGATCATCAGCGCCCTCCAGTCACCCACTCCAAGCGAACCTCATATCGATCCTGACGACCACCGAGCTACGCTTTTCAAAAAACATTTACACCAATTTTTTCTAGAACCAGGTACCTCCGTTTTGATGATAAGAGACATTATCTCCGAGATTGGTTGTACCATACAAACTACGATCCAGATACCTTTACCAGACACACGAGGGCAACAACCACTCAGATGTTACTCGTATGCGAGAACTCCTTTCCAGTGGTGGGAATTCAAAAATCGCCACATCAAGGCCTATGTCGACTCTTGCGACACGTGTGCTAAGTGCAAGGGCAACTACGGTAGACGTACCCACTGGCCCATTGGCCACTGCAAACGAGGAAAGAGACCATTCGATCTCGTCTTTATAGACTTTGTCACAATGCCCTACTCAAAGAGAAAACGCTACATCCTAACCATCTTGGATAGCTTCAGCCGACATTTTACAGCCATACCATGCGCGAGAGACCGTGCTATCGACGCCGCCCGCGGATTGTACCAGTTCTTCCTTGGACACAGAGAGATTCCACGCATAGTATCCTCTGATCGAGGCACACACTTCACTGGAGAAGTCTATCGACAATTCTGTAACCAGATGTCAATCAAGCAAGAACTTCACTGTCCTTGGCGCCCGCAAAGCTCAGGAAATATCGAGAAACAACATCGCACGATGAAAAACGCACTTTATATGTTATGCGAAGACAGGAACTGTGAATGGACAGACGTTCTAGAATCTGTCGTTTCATCCATGAATGCCACGATCAACAGCGCCACCGGTGTCTCCCCGCACTATGCCATTACTAGCCGTCACCCCAACATCGGCCTACCTACACTACACAGAAAAGAAATTGCAAGTGACGATCCTGTAGCATATGGAATGCAAATTAATGCCCTGCTAAAGCAGGTTCACCACCACGTCACCCTGGCCAACGATGAAGCTGACCACAAACTTGAGACTAACTTAAATCGCCTCACACAAAAGGACCCAATACAATTAGGCGACAAGGTTTTACTTCACCGGCCACACTCAACTGCTGCCCAATCCTCTCATCTGCACTGGATAGAAAATTACACCATTATAAAAACGAACAATATGATGTGTCAGGTGCAAAACGATAATGGTGATACAATCTGGATTCACCGTGCACATATCAAACGACAGGCTCCACGTCCAACACATCTATCTAATACAATCCCTCTGCCTCCACCATGTAACAGTCACCAGGATCATTTTCCTCCACATCCCTCTGGGACACATAATTCAGCAAATAACTCCATACCAAAACAAATGCCAATAAGAATAACACGAGGACAACTTCCCACACGCTTCAGAGACTTTATCATGAATTAATCACCCAAATATACACGAATAACGCTCACTGTAAATGAGACCGAGATAGGGGGGGGAGCCTTGTTATAAATTAAAATAAGATATTTCGGCTGATTTGCAGGCAAATAAACTAACATACTTAAGAGCGAGAGCCGGGTGTGAACGGGACAATGCCCCGTCAAAAAATGACCATTACCGTCGTCTACGCATAGGCCCGACGCACAAGTTCCGGTCGAAAAATAAAATAATATTTTAAAGTGTTTCTATTTTTCGACCAATAAAAATGCTTCCCTCCTAATTATACCCGCGTCGTTTTTCGAGCCTGTTAAGCCATAAAAAACGCAATAAAAGGGGTCACACGGGGAAGTACAACAGCAGTCAACAAGAGGCCAGGGAAGTTTTTATATCTAAAGCGGCATTCCTTGTTCCAATGTAGTCCTCCACATCGATAACATGTTGAGGGGGGGGGCTTATATTTGCTTCGATTTTCATCATAATTTGTCCTGTATGTTGTACTTTTTCTCTTATTATAAATTTTTTGTTTTCTTTCCGGGGAGAGTGAGAATCTTTTTTTCATTATTGTAGAATTTTTGTTTTCTTTCCGGGAAGGGTGAAGAACGTAGACTTTTGTTTAACTTACGTATATGAGATACAGCTGACTCCTCAATGTGCTTCGCGTCTTTCTTTACACTTAGGCATCTCTGACAATCGTCCGATAATTGTTGTAGTGTTAGTCCTGGTTCATTTTGTAATTTTGAAAGCATTCCTTTGCGCATTTCGCTATCTTTTGTTGAAACTAACCCTTGAACAAAGATGAGACATTTGAAATTGTCCGGGGTTAATTCCGCTAGTTTGAAGTCGTCGCAATGTTTATTTACGATTGCGGCAAACGTGGAATAATCCTCATTATCGCCCTTTACCAGGTTAAGGCATTTCCACCTCCTGTGGAAGAGTGATGTTTTCGGGCTGAAGAGTTCTTTTAAGACATGTGACTGCTTCGTCAAATGTTAATTCGTTCGTCTTTTTTGGCAAGATATAATCCACGAACTTTGTATATTCTTCAGTTCCTAATTTTCTAAGCAATAGACGCAGCTTTTTTCTTTCTGTCCAATTTTGACAGTCGATGTTAAAGATGTCTTCATGTCTTCTGAAGTAATCTCCGAGATTTTTGTCCTCATCTAGAGAATATTTGAAAATCTCTACGGTATTACACACTGCATCTTGCGAAAAAGTTTTTTCAATATCTAATTGCTTGTTACCCGCTACTTTCAATATTAGTTCCTGGAGCTCTAGTTGTCTTTCTTGATTTTCCTTTTGCATTTGTAGTAATTGCTTTTGCAATTTTTCTTCCATTCTTTCTTGTAGTTGTAATTGTTGATTATTTTGGTATTTTATCAGTTCTACCAAAATATTTTAAAAATCTTCCATGATAACTCAATTTTACGTATTTTTACTCCTCGTAACTCTTTGTCGCTAGTTTGTTGTGGACGACGAGGGAAAAAATGTGTTGTTTGTTCTTCCTGTGTGAGTTCAAATCGCACGTCGTCAATTTGTTGTGGACGACGAGGGAAAAATTTTGTTGTTTTTTCTTCCCGTGTGAGTTCGAATCTTCGTCGCCAATTTGTTGTAGATTCCGAGATGAAATCTGGATTTCAAATGAATGACAAACGCAGGAATGAAATATAGCAAATAAATGTATTGATGTAATAATACAATTGGTAATACAGTTAGTAGATCCAGAAATGCGGTTAGTAGCTATAATAACATATATACAGTCTGGGAAATTCAGTATCGAAGTAGGACTTCCTTCTGAGTCTATGTGCTCGCAACAGTGGCTCCTACAAAGCGGTTACCTCACACTCTCACTGTATCAGTGTATCTCTGTTACTCACTTTTACACTCCCGGGTATTCACCGGCAGCAGTACAAATACACACTGGTCGAGTCCACTTGTATGAAAAAGGGGTGGACCCCATAACACCTACCAATATGGAAAGATGTATGCAAATTATTAGCGTGTGTATTTATGTGCACAAAATTCACTTGAATGAAGCATCTTCCTGTCTTTTGGGAAGCTCTGTGTACTAGCGTGCGTATTTTGAACTATAAATAATCACAAAATCACATTATTCTCTTGATGTTGGTGGGAGAAAATCCTTAGAATATGTACCTGATCGTTCTTAGTCATATGAATTAGGTTGTTTTAAGAGCTGCCAATAATTGTGCTTCAAAAATTGTCCTGGATCGGAATCATAATTTACCTTATTTTTGGATATATGAATGTTTAATATTAATTAAAACAATATGTTAGCAGTAGTCCCGATTTAGACTTCGTAAACAAAGAAAAGCATATCTGTCAATGAATAGAGGTTGTCATTCCAGCAGAGTGAAATTAAAAGAGCGAGAAAATCTGCCAAAATTCCGCGCTTTGCTAGAGGAATTAAAAATAGTTGGAATATTAAGGTTGTCATCTTTATACTACAATAATCTGAAATTATTTGCTTGGAATTAAATAAGGTAAATAACAGAACACAAAAGCACTTTCTTTGTACGATATGCGATGAATGAGTTTGAACCCTTTTTCTGCCTTTTCGGCCTTTTTATAAGGGAAAAAGTCTATAAAGTTTCATTATCGAAAATTCAAAGTTGATCGCCATGATTTTATGATGACATAAAAATAATGAATAGTAATAACATTATAATCATTTTTCCTGCAATATTATACGTTAAATTTTAGCGTTGCTATGAGAGTTTCTATGATTATTTGATCATAAATATTTTCTTCAACTACCACATGTTCGTGAAAGTTTTCATCTGAAAATCTGTTCTTTAATGCTCTTTGCTTGTCTAGTCTGTTTCGGTGCTATTTTGTATTATAGATAATTTTCGCATTTTTATTCGTTGTTTAAGTTAGCATTTCTTTCTTCGGCGTATGGATCGAAAAGGCGAATATTGTAGATCCCAGTTCCTCTTTTGCCAAGAGGAACTGGGATCTACGAAACACCCCATTGGTGAGAATAGGCATTTGTTTTTTGGCTATCCACAGAAAACGACGCAGTTCCCATGAAAACCTGGAAATGATACTTCAGGGCTGTACCGTGTCCCTCCTGATGGTGTTACACGTAAGACGCTTTTTCTTCCTCCTCTTCATATACTGCATTTATATATATATATATATATATATATATATATATATATATATATATATATATTATTGTGGATTTTATCGGAAATTAAAATCTGCATGTCACCACTATTTCTGTGGGCCAAAATAGACATTATGTAGGGAATGAGAATCGTCGTTCGAGGGAGTGTATAAAAAGGAGAATCAACATCCTATCTTCTTTTTCTTTTCTCTTTCTCTCTCTCTGAACATTGGCCACGAGGTTCGGCCATTTTCCATCGGTTCATCCCTGTAGAAAGATGTCTTAAAGTCTCCCAAAATTCAGCCTTCACAATTAGGATATATTTCATTGTCCTGAAAAAAATCTCATACAATAGTACATTTACAGCTATGTATATTTTATACACTAATTTCATCTTGACGTTACTGTTACGAGCGTTTTTACTACGATTTTACTAATGATCCGTAACTACAACCTAAAGTGTATGTCATACCATCAAAAGAGAAATTATACTGAAATATTATATTGTGAAAAGTTATGCAAATGCCAGTTAGTCATTTAATGATGGGAAGATATTTTTTTTATTAATGGTAGGTAGAATATATAAGCAACAAGGGTGATAAATTGAGAGAGATAAGAAATAAGAAAATGGAAAACATTATTAAAAACTAACAATAATACCTCCTTTTTATCAAGATTATAAATCTGTATCTAAATGGCAAAGACATTATTTATAAATAATGAAATATTTATGATTTAGTGCCTGAATTTTTTTCGTTTTCGATTCAACTTTAAAAAACAGGGCAATTTGTTAAATTTTAATTTTAATTTTAATTATTGGAAAGTGTTCATTTTCAGAAGATATTTGAATAAATGTAAAAATTATAAGCTAAAAGAAAATGACAATTACTTTGCATTTGTCTGAATTCCTGTTTGCTTTTCCCACAAAGACACTGCAATAATCTTACGATATATTAATGCGAACACCTCAACATCAAAAATGACAAAATCGCTAAATTCGTCCAAGTTGCTAGCTGATGAATTTTAAATACTTTATCCCTTTAATATGTTTATCACATACAAACATTTTGGACAACAATTTTCGATGAACTGTAGCTTCCTCAACAAATATAATTTATAGTTTGAATAAAAACTCTAAAAATATCAATTCTATTCCTTTTCGAAGACGCACGAAGATTACCATTAAAATACTAAAAATAACTATTAAGTCAATAATAAAAATAATGTTAAGTATTAACTTGACATTATTCACTCTATTGAAAAAGCAAAATTGTAATGGGATGCCTTTTATTTTTCTACGGAACAGGATACAATTTGCTTCCCTAGCATATTTCGCTGTAAACTTCAGGGCATTCTGTTATAAACTGATTTGAAACCAATATAGTTTCATTTTATTTTCAATCATTTCGCCCCAAGTAAGGTGATAAAGCCACTAAGCTGCAAGGGGTTACTAAGTTCGAAAGAATCTGTGAAAAAAACATTCTTGAGGATAAAAGGTAATAAAATAACAGAAATTAATGAGACAGAAAATGACGATGGACATTGCATTTGACCTTTGGAAGATCAACATTGACTGGAAAACAAGAAGCCGAAAGTGAGAAGTTCGAAAGAAGAAACTTTTAGGATTATTGATGTTTACATCAATAATTTCAAAAAGATATTCTCAATTCGATTGAAGGAAGTAATTTCGTTTTGAAGGCATTAAAATTAATAAGCCATTTGCTGCCACAGTTAACACGAGATTGTAGCTCATTTTTTTAGACCAGTTGCCAATTGACCTTGTCGAACCTTGCCGACTTACCATTAAGCCAGGAGTAAATAGTTGTGTCATCAACATAGATACCTAGTTGAGAACTTTTGACATCGAGAATGTCATTGGTATAATTTAGGAACAAAACAGGTCAAAGGATACAGCCCTGGAGGACACCCGCATTAATGTAAAAAAAAAAAAAAAAAGAAAAATAAAGAAATAGAAGCGTAACAGTTCAAGGCAACTTTGATTTCGCAAAAGATTAAATTAAATCAAAGATTCGTCCAGAAATACAATAACCTTTAAATTTGTGAAGACGTCCAGTATGTCAAACCCTATCAATTGCCTTCTTATGTGAAGCGAAAACTGTATTGTTTTTTTTTGTTTTTTAAAGAAGACCCTTCTATACAGATGTTTAACCAATTCGGAGTTGATTGATCGCAAAAAATTCTTTGTTGAAGGAAGTATCGTCAATTGAAGACTGAGAAAGGAATGCAAGAAGTGACAAATATCTTCAATAGTTCTACATGTGCATATCTTTGTTTCGTTACCTATTGCCAGTGTTAGTTTTAATCTCTTTTTAACACATGCAAATTCTGAAACAAAAAATGAAGTAATCGCTAATATAATTTAGGTGATTTCTATCAGATTTAGAATAAATAGATGCACTTTATATGAATATAACGACGCATAAAACTATGATAAAAACAATGATTAGCAAAGCAAATATATGTTAGTAAAAATAAAATATCAGCAATCCTTTTAAAAAGAATGTGTATAATCTACGATGTTTAAGTAGGCGCCTGTTTAAAACGTATGCGAAACAACAATTTTGCTTATGTATATAAATACGCACGTACAAGTGTAGCATCGTGTCTGTTGAATATCTACTAATGGTCAAGTGCCTTTCGCAATTCTTTTCATGACGACCGTTGATCTGCCATGTCTTACCTATAAACCCTTCTATATCGTCTCTTCGTTTTCAGAATGGTCCTACTCTACATTTTATTGTGCTGCCTAGATATATCGGGCTTCAAATATACAATCTTTCCCTCTATCTATTATTGTTTTTGGTATGTGTTCCACCCACGTTCATTTTTATTATTTAATCTTTTCTATTATTATTTTTTTTTTTTAATCCATTTTGATATCTTTCTAAGACATCTTCCTAGCGTTGCTCGTTTTCTTGAAATTTGTTCAATTCTGAGTTTGTTTTTTCAAAGTTTTGCGCTTGTACGCCTATGTTAATATCATACACTGACGAGGTGTTTACAACATACTTTGATAATTTAAAAAAATATGAGTTGGGGAAAAATGAGTAAGCATAAACAGAGAATATTTGAACCACTAACGATTTATGAACGAATGTTTACAGAATCAAAATCATCGGATGAATAGAACAAAAGCTAAATGACCTGAATAAGGAAACTCTGAATGGAGGTTTAAAAATTAACAGAAATAAAAGAAAAGTAGCATTCAGGTGTAACGTTCTGAAAAAGATCATGAGAATGGAGTAAAAACCGAAAATAACCTTTTTCTCCGTCTTTTATATTTTCTCCTTGCTAATATTCTGTCATTTAATCACTTCTAAGACAACCGTTATCGTATCGAGTTTTCTAATCGACGTTGACTACTTTGTATTTCTTAAAGCCATCCATATAGCCATGCTCTTTCTATTTACCTCTGTGATTTTATGAGTTTTTGTTTTCATGTGATTTTATTAATTTCCGTGTTTCGTACCTGTACATCATCGACGCTGTTACATATACATTTTACACTTTAAGCATTTTGGCTAGATGCTTTTCCTTAGCTCAATGTTAACTAAATGTATCCCACTATCGATATAACTCGTTTTTCTTTATCATGTATGTATTTCTGGACTTCCTCCGGCACTTTCTCTACTTTTATGACTTTTCATTTTTATTTTATTTCTGTTCCTTTTTTAGAATTTACCGGTTTACTTTCCTATAATCATTCGTCCAGTGATTCTGATATTCGTCAAATAACGCCAGAAAATCGTAGACGGTTTAAATGGTTTTCTGCTTATATTTACTCAAATAAATACCCAGTTCATTTTCTGAATGATAATTTCAAGACCCGCTGTAAATACTTTAGATGGAGTCGCATCTCCTTATATGTCTTATGTAATAACGTATATATAATAATGATTAATTCCTCATTTCAAACACTCTCGTATAAATCATCGTATCTCCAGGCTTCACAGATTTTCCAGTCTTTATATTAGTTGTCATTGTGTCACCGAATTACTGAGATACTTTTATCGCACATATTTTCAATGACATTTCTATTGTTTCCTTTAATAGGCTGCTTTCATGATCAGTACTGTCTATCAGTACTGAGTCAAATGTCTTTTCATAGTCAAGCAAAGCTAAGTTACCCTTATTCTGCACTTTTCATTTCCATTATGAATTCCTTTTTATAAAGTAGAATTTATTCTGAGATGTTTTGTAATACTTTATCCATATGCACTAATCCTTTATGGAATTCTTCTTCTGCCTCTTTCAAAAGGTCTGTTACTTTGTTATCTTCGCTTGGTTCACATTTTGAATTGCAAACCTCATATTATCTCTTGTTAAAATCATTAGTATCTGCGGAATGACTGTTTAATGTATTTTTATTTTCGTAGTATACAGGTTTTCACCGTATTCTTCAGTAATTGTTAACATCTTGGTAACTTCTTTGTTTCTATCTTTCAATACAAGCAATTGTTTTTATGTATATGAGCTGTAAATAGCGCGTATTTCAAGTTGTATTTTTTGATAGCTTCTTTTAGTCTTTCGAAAGTTATCGTTGTTTTCATGTCTCATTTTTTGTTGAGAAGTACAATTTCTGCTTTATCAATTTTATCTCTCTTTACTACTATATTTTTTAAATTTTTCATAATTTCTAGTATTGAGTGATTATCTCCCTTTCTTATTGCTAATTCCATTTGTTTTCCCTGTTCTCTTTACTGCTTCCATAATTATACTTATAAAATTGCTATACTCCTACTCTAATATATTTTCGTTATTCCACAAAACCTGGAATCTGTCCTTGATTTCGATCTAAAATCCAATCATATTCTTTCTTGATTTTATTAGGAAATATTTTCTTTCTACGAATCATTTTGTTTTTCTCTATTTTAAAAATTGATTCTCATCGCACTTATATACGTAATATATAATAATGTAATATGTATAATATATTATGTAAATTATGTCATATATATTATGTATAATATATAGATTAAATATATATATATTATATGAATAAATTATATTATATATGTATGTGTGTGTGTGCGCGCGAACACGCGTGTATATGCGTGATGGCATGTGAGTAATTAATAGAAACAAGATGAAGTATTTCCGAAATAATATCGATTCTATGAAAGATAAAGAACGGTTTATTAAAACAGCAATTTGTTAAATAAATGTTTTCAAATTTTAATTAAAACAAATCTATATGCAAGTATAAATATATTTTAGTGCTTTAGATGGAAAGAAAACATTTACACTTTAAATTGTATTGAATCATCAAAGGGAAATAGCGTTCTTTTAAAGTAATCAACATCTTTAACATATCTGTATACTTGAGTCTCTCTCTCTCTCTCTCTCTCTCTCTCTCTCTCTCTCTCAAATGTCAACATCAGGATGTATACTTAAGTTAAAAAATGGTTAAAACGATATTTTGCAAATTATGATATATATATATAAATCAAATCAAAGCTACAAATCTAAAAAATTCTTTCCATATAAGAAAAAACAAGGAGTACATTAAAAGAAACAAGATACAATTTTCTTTGGCTGAAAATGAACTCTGTACCTTCATAGTCGATATGAACCAGCACTCATCGACATACTCCCACGCACATCCACACCCGTATAATTATTTGCTTCTGTTTCACATTAAGCCTATCACATTTTGTCAAATTAGGCTTGTGAATGTTAGAGATATGAACCGAAATCTTAAACAAAACACAAATAACTTCCACCTGCAAATAATTTTTTTTTGAATTATCTAAAGTTTTCTTTTAATCTTTGTTCACACTTTCAATAAAATTTCAATTTAAGACTGCTGGGAACAATTATAAACTTTTTGGTATCTTGATTTAAGAAATATTTAATCAATATTTCATCGCCATTTAAGTCCGATTACTCCTGCCACGAGAATGTTATCCTGGCGATCTGCTAAAGTCATAATTTCATTTTTCCAACTCCAAAAATCAAGACTACTATTTACAGCAAAATTTACTATCATTGAAAAAAAACCATTAAAACACACAAAAGGTACAGAAAACGATACAATACTTTAATATTCTATAAATGGAACAATAAAAAGTAAATTAATAAATAAAGCAATGTATCAAAGGAATGCTCCAGGTTGTAGAGTTACAGACAAATTAGCTCATATGAGAGACCAAAATATCCCCAAATATCTGGCACATATTTCTTTAACGCTGAATCACTAAGCACGATGATTTCAACAATTTTCTTTACCATCGCACATGGAATGAAACTAACAATGGCAAACAGGATAGGTATTTACTATGATGGTAAGATGTAACATAAGGTCGAGTTTAAAAGAAACTCCTTACATCGGTACTTCACTTTTAGTATGTCTGAACCTAGCTTTTTAGATAAACGACTCCCACCCGGAGAATATTTTTTTTTTTCCATAGGGATATGTGAGGCCTGATGCTGATAAAGCAGTGGAGAAGAAATACAATATGTTAGTAAGTGGATATCAACTGTTTCAGCGATGACAGCAATTACACTGACAATAATACCGATGCATATTTCCTATTTTATTTATTTATTTAAACAATAAAGTCCTACTACTGTAAATCAACAACTTAACCGACTTTCAATATTCCAATATAGGGACAGTTTTGTAATTTGAGTAAAATTTCAAACTTGCACTTAATAGATCAGAAGTACCAGAAAAATGCTTATACGTATAAAATATAAGAGGCGCTCTGAAAAATGTGTTTGCATCTCCGGAAGTATGGATTCCAACCTTATGAAAAGTAGTACAAACATAAACCGGAGAAGCTATTGGAAAATAAACACTTGTTTGACTTCACAATTAAGACTGAAAAAGTGATTGTACATACCAGATCAAAAATAACATTGATCATAAAATGTTCTCCTCGGTATCCTATTGGTAGATAATAGCATTGTCTGAAGATACCTACGTTGCAGGTAAAGAAGTTGAAAAGATTGTGACTAATCGGTGTTGAGAATAAATGTTGAGAGAATGTGAAATATGTATGTCAAGATTATGTCAATTGTCATTGGATCTTTAGGGTCGATACCAAAGAATCTCTAGAAACATGTTGATACTATTGGAATTGTACCCAACAGAAAGATTATACATGAGAACCTTAAGTGATCGTTATGGCTTCATGGTAAAAATACATTAAAATCCTGGCTATCCATTAATAAATTTATAATCTAAATGGATAAATCGCTATTCTAATGCAGAAGTGTGAAAATTTTATCAAAAGCGGTTAGATTTGATGAGAGGAATATGAGGGCCAACCATTCTCCTTGACATTCTTTGAACCATTAAAATTAAATGCAAAGGAACTAATAAAAATTTTATTGCAAATGGCATATTTTCATCTCTTCACATGGATGGCAAATAAATTTAAACAGGTCTTACCAAAATCACACAGCCTGTCATATCTGAAGTCCATGTAAGATAATGAAGTAAAATAAATAAATAATGAATAAAAACGGAGAAAAAAAAACTTCCAGGAAGCTATAATATATCTCAAGTTAATCTTAAACATTACATATTATTGGTAATTAATTAATGATGTTTGTCAACTTTTCAGTTAACAGTATATGAATAGTAACATAATATCAACATTCATTTTATTAAATAGTAGAAACTGATTTTGACCAGCACAAAACAAATTTAATTCATTAAAATTTTAGAATTTATTCATCTCAGATGACTAAAACAAGTAACTTGCCTGCACTAATGAGAAGGGTCATACTGAGATCTGAACTGCAGTCTGTAGGGTGGGTTCAAAAGCACTGGTTTTGTTCAAAGGCAGTGATTTTAGAAGTTGACTGGAAAAGGCAAAGGTTAGAGTCACACTGCCAGAGGGCGGCCACGCGGTGCTGCTGCTATCTTTTGGTAAAACTTGAAATTACATTTCTTAGGTGTGTACTTTACATACTCTGATTGACAATACTAGCGGGCCGTAAGTGATAATTCTATGACAGAGGATGCGGGCCATATGAAATTTGACCAAAGGCCGTAATTGGCTCCCGGGTCGAACTTTGCACATGCCTGCTCTAATACAACTCCCTCCTCAAATTTATACTAGATCTTAATATTAATATTCCATTCCTTGATGCATTTATTGATTCTAGCACACATAAATTTACTACTTCTCTATATAGGAAACTCACTAGCATTAACTCGTGTCTTCTTAATTTCAATAGAGAATGCCCCCAACGATATAAATCAGCTGTTATAAAAAACACTTAGTCCAACGCACACAAATGATATCTTCTTCCAAAAACATATTCTATAAAGAATTACATTAAACAAACACTTGCCAATAATGGATTACCTTATACTATTGTATTCAAATGCATATAAACATGATGAAACAACACTCAAAAACATAATAGGTAGAAATGTTAAACCTATTAATAATAACAAACAAGTTAAGCTCATCATATATTATAAAAAAATTAAAACAATTGACCTCATAGTCTCTAATAGGCATACAACCACACAACTAAATCCTTTATAAAAAAAAAACAATGTAGTGTATCAATTTACATGTCTGTTCAGAGATTGTATCTCTGATACTAATAAAAAACCTGCTACATATATTGGTTTTACTACAACTACTTTTAGTTCCATTAAGCAACATTTCTTAGAAAAGCCTAGCCAAGTACATAGTATTAGACACATACACACAGTAAAAACAACTTTCAGATATTGGAGGCCATCTAGATTAAAACAAAGCAACCCACACTCAACAAAATTACATTTCAAACTAGTCACAACATATTACATTGCATTTAGACATATGTTTCTGTTGTTAATATTTCGTTCTCTCGCGTGGTTCGACATTATAGAACCGCAACATGAATTTACGACCTACGTCTGCTATTCCGCGACTGTTATCGTTGTATAGCAATCTTCTATGTCAACATAACAGAATATCATCTTTGATTGTGAACATATTTGTTTAAATGTCTATATAACCACTCTGAAGATGGCGCGTTTGAGCCAAAAGCTTAGATCAAGGAACGGCATAATAAAAAATATCCAAATGTTGGAAAATTTTTGTCTGTATTTTTCTCCCGAAAAGCAAATATACGAAGTTTAGAAACGGCTCATCATCAAATTTAATAGACATTCGTTGTCTGTTATATTTAAGAATATATGTTTGAATACATACATATATATATATATATATATATATATATATATATATATATATATATATATATATATATATATATCAGTGAATGACTCTAGATCATCAATGTATGATTTAAGCAGGTACGTACAGGTTATATATTATATATATATATATATATATATATATATATATATATATATCAGTGGACGACTCCATGTCATAAGCCCTACTCAGGCTCAGACCCGTTTACAGTGAGGCTGCCCTCATAGAAAATCCTGATCGCCCTTATGAAAAATGATGTTCTAGTTTGCTTCTTTTCTTCCGCTAATTTTTTGTTTTGTTTTTCATTTGATTCCTGGAAGAATTCATTGTTTTGAAACCGACAGGTCTGACGAAGCGAAATCGAATTCTCGATTTTGCGAAATAAAATATTACTATGGCTTTCTGAAATCTCCGATTTGTTAATTATCACTTGCTCTGTTATTACACTAATCTCTCGGGATTTATATCCTCCCTGGAATTATCCATACGGATTAACAATTACCTTTATCATATATATATATATATATATATATATATATATATATACAAGATGAAGATCAAATTCAGATCAAATATGGGTCGGAATAAAATAAAAAGAAAATACGTTTCCTATTTGTTCGTTTATTTTATTATATATGCTATGATATATATATATATATATATATATATATATATATATATATATATGAGTTGAAGATTAAATATAGATCAGATATGGATAGGAATCCGACAAGATGATAAAATAAAATAAAGAACAAGTAGGAAAATGTATCTAACTTTAATATGATTCACTTTTATTTAAGCGTGGTCTTCATACATATATATTATCTATTGCGTTTATACACGTGGCACATATCTGACCTATAAGAACTAACCAAAAATCTTAACATACCAGTACTCTGTCTCTTTGCTTTTTTCATTTCTATCTCGATCTTTGACGAAGCTTTAATAAAAGAGAAACATGTTAGATTGAGATACGTTTCTTACTTGATTTTATTTTATATATATATATATATATATATATATATATATATATATATCCAAGTATATAATTGGTATATACGGAATGAATTCCAATAACCAACAATTACTATTCTTAAAAGAGTGCTCAATACAAAGTAGAGCAGATATAATTATTATTTATAAAAAAAATTATAACATAAATATGTCATAAAATCACTACAAAAAATCACTAATTGTGTGATTGTGGTCTTAAACTTACGCGCAAAACAACAAAAACACAATCAGATTATAATACATAGTAATTAAATAATAGTGATTAAATTTGGATTTTAAAATTGGCAGTTTTTAATTTTAATAAAAAATTTCATCATATAATTTTATAATTATTGGTTAGTATAAATTCTTTTTAATATTACCCGTATTTTAAAGATCTGAATAGCTATTATAACATTATTTCGTTGTCAAGCTTTTGAATCTTCCTATACTTGGATTTTGATTGGTCATTCTAGCTTTTGTAACAATGTTTCCCCCTAGTGAAGGATCGTTAATTAATTTGAAACTTTTATAACCATTTATTTTATCTTCAACATCATCATTGATAAGACACCGAGGGTGTTGAAACAAAATGGCTATTTTTGTAGTGATTTTATAACATATTTATGTATAAATTTTTTATAAATAATATATATATATATATATATATGTATATATATATATATATCATAGCAAATGGATTAAATCTGACAGTTGTTTAATATATTATATATATATATATATATATATATATATATATATATATATATATATGAGTGTGTGTGTGAGATAGAGTGAGAAAAGAGTGAGTGTGTGCATGCGTGTGTGAAGTAAGGAGGTAAAACTATCAAAATTGCTACGACTTTCAAACCTCGCTTATATCCATAAGTATGCCTCTTTACATAAAAGGATATTAATAAAACTCATAGATACGAACAAAATAAATAATTTATTGTATATTGCCTCCACTGCATTCAATTACAGACTCAACCTCTAAAAGTGTGCGGCAGAAATACTTCCCACATATGCCTCACAGAAATACTTCTCACTTAATGGTAAGGCATTAGTTCCAGTGGTGTCTGCATCTAGTTAATGCTTTACTATTTATGTAGGAGGTATTTATTTGTGGGAGGTATCTCTACCCACACACACACACACACACACATATATATATATATATATATATATATATATATATATATATATATATATATATATATATATATGTATGTATGATGGATTCTCCCGTCAAGTTCGACGTATGAGGTTCCGGACGACCATGAACTAATTATCTTGCATGCCTATGACGGCATGACTTTTGAGACCTCGCCTCGAGAATTGCACAAAAGACAACAGTACAGGAGAAGGTATTGTATCCAAGTGCAGCAGGAATACTCTTATATGTCTTATTTTGCTTTCTCGTTTCATGTCGTCGACTGATGGTTACTTCTCAATGCAGCTATATCAATGTTGTACTTCTTTAGCTTCAAAGCGACCAGAGCTGTTTTTCTTTCTGGTGATGAGTTTGTTTTTTTGTTTTTTGACAAATATATATATATATATATATATATATATATATATATAAGTTTCTCAAATGAACACTAAAAGAAAACACTGTAATTGCAGGTTCACTTATAGCGGGTGTGACTCATATGGGAGCGAAGTCAGTTTTCACCGCAGCTACATGACAAAGTCTAACAGTTGAGAAACTAACTTCAGTCTAATGGTAATGTCATATTTATCTTGAGAGATTAAGTTTTACGGTTAAGTGCAACGAATGAGTTATCTCCAGCCTTTTACAAAAATGTAACAGATTAATCCATTAATTTCTTTAGAAAAATTGCTTTGTTTACGTCCGGATATGAAACTACAGATATGAAAAATTTATGATCGACCGGTTCTCTGTAGCTCATTTGTTTAGAGTGTGCCGGGTCTAACGGTAGCTTCCTCTGCTCAGGGTCACGCAGGTTCGAATCCTTTCGGACAGCTCAAAGTTTTCTTTGTTAAGACTTCTCAAACATACAGGCTGGTACACGAAAATATACACGTGATATAAATAAAAAAAAAGCATCTACTAAAATACGAGTATCCGCTAAAAATAACATTTAAAGTGATGATATATGCACTTTTCGGTGCACATCATTCAGACTGACACACATCCTGACATTGTAACGTGGTCTGGTTCAAAGAAGTGTCTGCCTAGTAGAATTAACGGTTCCATGGGAGAAGAAAAGGGAGGAGGCACATGAGCGAAAAAAAAAACTGATTTGAATCGCTGCGATCCGACTGCACGGAAAAGGGGTAGACATGCTACCTATTGAGGTCGGGTGCCGTGGGTTCCTTGGACGGTCAATCCTTTCATTCCTTTTGAAAGTGGGCATCACTGGCCGGAACCTGAAGCGTACTTCACATTGTCTCCAGACCACAGCTCAACAGGTATCGAGTTTGATCTGGTCAAGATCCAAAATTAACTTAAATAAAACATTGCTCGTAACACAATACTTCTTTCGACGTGAATCACATCACTTTACCTCTCATTCTACGTCACCGATAACGGTCGCTACAAGCGTGTTGTGTATTGGTTAACGATCAAAAGCAAACGCTTTTAGTTTTAACACAACGTTGAAAATCTCAGTTGTAAAAGAAATCGCAAGAGACTGACACATCTACAAAACAATACCTTATCCGATAGCATGGCGCCAGGGTGACTGTAACCAATGTAGCAATTCTTCGTTTTCACATCAATACACTTTTCAACATTCTCACATTCATAATAAAAGTTGAATTAAATTGACCATGCGTTTTACATTACTAGATGCAGTGGTGATTCTGGTGGTGTTATTGGACCTGCTTTTTATCACCATCACCAATTTTTTATTAATTTGCAAGGATCTATGAAGCTGTTTCCACACTTCTCGCGATTCTTAGCGAGAGCTGCAAAGGCGAATGTTAGCAATACTGTGTAGCAGTCGACAGCTAAAGACAGCTCAGAATGTTCATAATATGGAAATAATTATAGATCGTTGTTTAGTACCGTTATTTATCTATTGCATTTGTTAGGCGTTATTAATATTCTAAAAGCAAACTTTCTTTTTTAAACGTCATTGATTTCCTTGTGCCTGCCAATTACTATTCCTCACTTAACTGCGCACGGCAGCGTTTATTTATAGACGTTTCTGAGTAACCCCCAGATCAAGTAGATACAGTTCGACTTAATTTTCAGTTACACAATACACTTTTATACATCATGAAACTGTGCAAAAATCTAAAATAGGTGTTACATATATATATGGCGGGGTGAAAAGAAAGAAAAAAAGGAAAAACAACTACATTCTCAAAAAATTGTATTAATAAAAGGTTTGTATTAATGTTTTGTAATGAAACTTATCAATGTTTTAAGTCAAATCACATTTTATTACATCTGCTAACAATCTGACTCCATATGTGTATAACTGTATTCGACCTGACAAGTTCGTACACTTTTTCACACATTCTTGTTTGTGCAGAAATATGAAGATAATAGGATAATATGAATATTTATCGACATAGTGAGAGAAAGCGAGAGAAAAAGAGGAGGAAAGAATTAGAAATAATGTCGAAAGAACGAAATTACAGCCCATAAATCTTGTCATTCCAGTAGTTATTGTTGCTATCCTATTGTGAGCTTTCGAAACAGCGTGAAGAGGGAATCAAAAATAGGTTATGTCATAGCTGAATGCACCCGAGAACAGCAGGGTAGCAAAATCGAGGACAATATCGAGTTGAGACGTGGATAATAACTAAAGAGTTAATGATGTAGTAATTTGTGTAATAAAGTCAAAGATTTTATTTGTGGCAGTCAGGAACGATTAAATGAATCTACCTAAACTGATATAATGAAATGAAGGTCAAAATAATGTCATAAATGTAAAATTTAAACTAAAATGTCCTACCAACAATTTCATCAAATGATGTGAAAGCAAATGTTGAACAAAAAGTAGATTGATTGTTGATGGTTATTAATAAACACCTTTTTTTTATAGAAATATTGTGAAAAATTCATTTGCTTCTGTTCTGTAACTAATAACTGCTTAATTTACACTCTTAAGATTTCATATTTTTATTAGTTTTGCTTTTTTGTTATGAGGTATTTTAAAACTTATTTTAATTTCTTTTACGATGATTGATCAATCTTCGATTGTTTCGGTTCTTATTTTCTTATTTTGTTGCTTTTTATTGCAACGACGTGGTTTAAAATAAAGAAGAAATTAAGAAGCTTTTGAAGAGATTTGAAATTGCATTTTTGTTAAGTTGCCTGCCGATTTGTCGATTAGGGTGCATAGGAAAAAAAATTGAAATCAATGATGACAACGCTTTATGTATAAAATTCAAACAAATAAACAAATATATTTGCCAAATATTTACCGACTACGTTCACTAGACTATATTAAGAGTTTACAACAACAACAATAATAATAAAAATAGTTTATTATTATTATTATTATTATTATTAATATTATTATTATTTCTTAATTGCTTCTCGGTAGAAAGCAAAGGAAATGATTAGTATTCACTTCAAACTTTGTTTTTGTGACCTGAATATCGATGTTTTGAAACTAATCTATATTCCATTACATTCCAGACAGATTTAGCGCTGAGTTGCTGAAGGAGAATTTTCAAGAACTTTAGAGAAGTTTCTAAAAGTTTCAAGAATTTCTAGAAAGTTCTAGCAACATAAATGGCTGTATAAATACAGCGAACGTGAGCTGAACATTTTGGTTTACTTCTAGCTATCTGTCTTCACATAAGTTGATTTTGAGAGATATTGCGAAAAATAAGTGTTTAATTTTGTTGATGTTCGTCGTTATTGTTGAATTCCGTTTGCATATTTTTGTTCTTTGTACATAAATCAGTATTCGTTGTTTATATTTGTGAACAGTGTCGTGGGAACGCCAGCGCTATGGCGCAATCCTAACTGCAGGAGTCGACACCCTCTGCAGCAAGGACTTCAGTGTGAGCAGCGGATAGATCACCCCCCCCACACACACACACACACAAAAAAAAAGGACCGGAATATTATTCTGGTCTGAAAGACTGATTTGAAAATTTCATTTGTGAAAATGAGCTGCTACAAGTATCATCACTTATTTTCCTGTTAACCACAAACACCAAAACGCGAATGTTAATAGGGGTCAACAAAGACGTAATGGGGGAGGCTCGAAAAAGCCTCAACATTGAGCCAAAGTATTGGCCCGACGTAGCAATTCAATGTGGGACATTCTACTCTAGACGGAGGACGCTGCTAAACCATTGGCTGGCAGTATACTGATGACAAAAACGGTGAGTCTCCAGACAGAATATATGGGAGCTAGAAAAGTGAAGATGATACTACATGGAGTACCTCTCTATATTTCGGAAGTTTTTCTTCTCCCAATTTGGGGAGGTTTCGGATGTTGTATTGGCTAAGTGTAAGACGGGTGACGTTGAAGTCATGATAACCGTGAACAGGAAGAACTTCAATAGCATACCCAATGTACTTCTTTGTGGCGGACGCCCCATGTGCATTGCAGTAGAAGGGCGCCGACCTCTCTGCTGGGCCTGTGGGGCCGCGGGTCATCTTTCAAGGGCATTCCCAGGGAAAAGGCAAACACTAGAAAGTTAATACACAAGTAGTGACAAGCCTCCAAATCTCCAAAGGTCCAGGAGAATGGAAGGAGTTAGTTAAGAAAGGAGAAACATAAGCACCCCCCAACAAGATATCCGAAATGAGACAAAAAACCGACGCCAAAAAAGCAGCAGGATCAAAGAAGCAAGCAACAGCAAATTGAACACCAACAGAAGCCTCAACTGGAACAGGAGTGCCTGCAGCGGTAGGAGGAGCAGTAACAAAATGACCATAAACCAAAGCAGCAACAAAATAAAGAGGTGGTAATGGAGGAGATGCCACCACCTCGATCCTCGTCTTTAAAAAGAGGGAGAGAGGAAGAAGAGCAAGAAAAGAAAAAAATACAATAATTAGAAACGAGCTGGTCAAAATAGAGTGGAGAAGGCCCTAGACAAACCAAGTTTCCAATCCGTCCATGATTCGCCAGCTAAAAAAGAACAGTTGTGTCAAGACACTTCTAGAAGCCTCCCTTCTTCACTTTCTAGCACTCCACTTCTTCCTTGCAACAGACCTCCTCTCATCTACCTCCACTCAACTACCTCCCCCAACATACACCTCGCTCATTCTACTCACCCCGGTATTTTCGTCTAGTCTGTATCTAGGGGAGCCAAGTTGAAAAATGATTTTCAAGTTAGCTAGTTTGAATGCGAGGGGCTTGTGGAGTCAGAGTAAAGGGTTCGTGATCTCCTTTACTTTGGCTACGATCCAGGAAACACTTTCTTTTCGAGTTTGATGCTGGCGACTATGTTGTCTATTCAGGATACGGGGATCGGCTGGCCAGAAGTGTTTCCTTGTTGGTTAAACGAACCCTGATGCGAGAGTGGACCTGTGGGACGAGGTTTATCGTGGCCGGTATTGCCACGAACGAGCGATATTGCCGTTCGTTTCGGGTCGCTGCGGTTTATGCACTTAAAGATCAGGTTGATCGTGTCCCATTTTTCCGTCAGTTAGGGGTGTTTCTGGTGGATTCGTCGCGCTTAGTCTTAGTGGGGGACTGGAATGCCATCCTGGACCCCAACTTAGACAGAGGTGGGAAACTAGCGGAAGATCATCGGGTGATCATAGCCTGGTCGATCTGATCGGCGAGGCTATCTGATCTGATTCGTCTCGTCGATAGATACCGGGTCGATTAACGGGACGTGGCCGTCTACCGGAGTAGCCAGCTACTTGGATAGAATGTTAATGAGGGCCGATATAGACTTATTAGATTGTCCCATGTTCCACTTGTTAGGTTATTCGGACCATAGACTCATCTGTGCGCGGATAGTGTTAAATGGCTGGACACTGGATGTTCAATAGGTCGTTACTGGACAGACGGGACATCCAGCAACAGCTAATTAGATTAGTTCAGCAGGAACTAGTGGGGTCGATTATTGAGAGGTGGTGAGAGAGGCTTAAGGATAGGACCAGGTCCTTTACCACCGAATATAGCCATCGGCTTGGACTAGATAAGACTAAAAAGGTGAAGGTTCTCAAGTATACTCTGTCCCGGGCGGAGTCTGGGGAGGGTGTCCTAGAGATAGGTTTAGCTAGGCACGCCCTGGAGCGGTCGGCTCGCGAACACTACCAGGGTCAGGTAATTAGGTATAGGTTAAACTAGATGTCTAACGAAGCCGTGGACATGGGTGCACAATAGCACAAAGAAAAGATCGTCGAAGTTCCGATCGATACGTTCGTGAGGTCGACCGATAACATGTGCGAGGCGTTTCGGCGGCATTTCGAGAGCCGGTTTACCAAGGAGCTTGGTCTCTGTGACGATGAGTTTCGCAGTTGACTTTCCTCGGCCTTCGCTGAATGAAGCTGCTAGCTGTGAGGATGAGATTACGGAGGGCGAAGTCTACTTGGCATTTAAGAATTGACCTATGAATAGTACTTGAGGCTGCCGCACAACTCTATGCCAATTTTGACTGCCGTGTTCAATAACTGGTTCCAGCAGGGGTCCAGCCCCAATCGGATCACCAGGAATGTGATCACGCTGTTGAAAAGGACAAGGACGGTGGGCGGGAATTAGATGATTACAGGCCCATAACTCTAGTAAATACAGAGTTAAAGATTTTGACCAAGATCTTGACAGAGCGTCTGCAGTCAGTTGCCGAGATTTTGTTGGGACCCGAGCAGACTTATACTATAAAGGGCCGAACAATTCAGAGAAACTTACATCTGATCTGCAGGTTTCCTAAAGAGTGTAAAAGACCACAAGTAAGCTGCGATGATCAATTTTGATCAGTCCAAGGCATTTGATAGGGTCAACCATCGGTACCTGGCTGCTGTCCAAACCCGACTTCTGCAAGTGCATTAGCCTCCTGTACCGCTCCCCCAGTGCTGTGGTACATGTGAACGGAAAGCGGTCGCACGCTTTTGCGATATCTCGAATTTTTCGTCAGGGTTGCCCGCTGTCACCGCTACTTTACCCTTTGACGTTGGTGCCTCTCCTTCGAACATATGAGCAACGACGAAATTATATAGAAAATGGAAATAAAAAGGAAGCATACTTAACATCAAGAAGAGAGAGTTGCGGTTTCTAGGAACATAATGAGGAAGGTGGGCTTGGAAAATCTGATACTCACAGTGCAGATCGAAGGCAAGAGTGACAGAGAAAACAGCATATGAGCTTGCGTAAATGGATAGCGGAACAAGGTTTAGGAGAAATAAGAGAAAGACAAAATTTATTAAGAGCAACAAGAAACAGGAAATTGTAGAGAGCCATGATCGCCTACGCCCTGAGGTGACACAGCTCATAAAGAAGAAGAAGAAGAAGAAGAAGGGTGGTTTTGTTATTATTAGGATGTTGATTCACATTTTCAGCCGAAAATAAGGATGTAAATGACTAAATCTATGGGAATTAACAGAAGAAAAAACACATAGAATCTGTAAGTTATTTGAATACTGGCAAAAACTTTAGCGCATATTCTAGCATGGTCAGTAGTTAAACAAAGCCAATAGCAACAAGTCCTCACAAGATTTGGGTCAACAAGTGGTTTGATTTTCAGATGCAGTTAGGATAGTCAAGAAATCATTTCCTTGAAAAATCGACCATTATCTTATGGTCGGAACTCTAACATTCTGACCACTCAAATAAGACATGCTTCGTTGTACAGTTTAGACATATTCATTTTCGTTAAGATCCTTTCATACTCTCAGATAAGTTTTTTGATGTCATTACTGAAAACGAGAGAAAATCGCCGTGTCTATACATATTGTTTTATTACAAAGTGAGAAAAGTAATATATATATATATATATATATATATATATTAAGAATTGGACAAAATGTCTTTAATATATATATATATATATATATATATATATATATATATATATATATATATATATATATATATATTCTCTGTATGTATGCTGCACTGAAAAATAATATATTAAATAATAATCCACACATGCCTACTGTTATGTGTGTATTATTATTATTTAATTAATCTATGTAATATGTGTGTACGTTTCTATATATCAGAAAGAAAGAAAGTTAAACACATTACCCCTCGATATATATACAACGAGAGAGAGATGGGGTACAAATGTCAAGTAATTTAATTATTACAGGCATACAAGATGCGCAAAATGAATGCGTATAAATGTTTTTACGAATAATCATTGGCAAAATTTTGTGCTTGTAGGTATATAATTCCTTGTGGGCAGCAGATTTCGTCTCTTTGATGTTTGTAGGTTTCCCATATTTAATGTTACTTTTCTTTTAGTTTTTAATTAATTCTACGCTTATGACAGAAAACGGAAAATTTTCTGTTCTGAATATAAAAACAAAACAAATTAATAGTTTTGACTTGACAAATGAAACCTTTAGCCTCGTGTGTGGGGATATGAAAAGAAATCATTTTATTCCATCTTATTTTTAATTAAATAAATTACCTGTGGGGGAGGGAGTGTGCCTTATACAAGCGTTCGAGGAAAGACTTAACATACAAAGTAATTTTTGTTTCTTTTAAGTATGAAAAAAATCTCGGAAGAATCTCTTAGGAAAAGAGATATCAGTAAAAGTCCAAAAAATGAATTTGTCGAAGACAATAATGGGAAAAAAAAAGAAGAAAAAGGAAAACTAAAGTTAAAGAGGAGAAAAAATTATCAATGGATGCAAGAAAGTATAGAAAGTATGGCAGAAGACAGGAAATACAAGGATTACAACAGTAGATTAGGTGACTTCATTTTCGTTCATTAGTAAATCTAATTTATTTCCCTTTCTTTTTTTTTCCATATAAAAGATTCTACCAAAGTATAAACAGCATAAATTCTCAAATTTGAAAACACTAATGTCTGGTCACAGAGACTGCATCAGTAAAATCAGACAAAAATTAAATTTAGCAAGTATCTAATGAATTAAAAATCTTTGTATCTTAAATTAAATTTAGCAAGTATCTAATGAATTAAAAATCTTTATATGTCAGAATTAGTGAAATTATTGAAAACTAAATAAACTTAAAAATAGTAAAATATTACATTTATGTACAAACATTACATAAATGATACCGAAAATACAGATTGTAACATTTACCTGAAAGCAAAATTTGTACATAAAAAAAATATCACTGAAATTATGCCGGGAAAAATCTTTAAATATGGACCCTGCCATATCCAGTAAACCATATAGAGGTTATCATCTTCTGTATATAGGCAGTAATAAGGAAACTGATTCTAGATAGAGAGAGGGGCTCTTCGACCGTGTCGACAGCTGTCACATTCAATGCAAAATGTTTACGTTGACAGCTTCGGCTTTAAAAAGGTTTAAAATTTGGGAATAATCGAGTATTTGCTGTCCTTTATTTTCAAAACAGTTTATAGACTACAACAATCAGTTGTTGCTGACAAGAGTAAGCGTAGTAATTAGATTGTGAATAGGTTGAAATACATATAAACAAACAGAGACTGAAAGAGAAGAAAGAAGGGAACAAAACGCAATATGACTGGAGCCAGTAATTAAGATTGAATTCACTGTCAATGGCTTCTGAAATCAGCATGCTCACTAAGTCATTAAGATAGATTTTGTAAGTACACATATGCATTAGGACACAGGTGGGGAAAAGGACGGACAGTTTTTCCTTGAAAATCACCTTTCAAAAGTTGTTTTTGACAACTTGAGTAACAATTTCAAGTATTGGGGCAAATTTGCCTACATAAAAATATGGTAGAACATCATATAAAAAATATTGCGTCATTTTTCTTTTTTTTTGGAATAATCTGTCAAGTAGAAAATTCTATTATTTTGTAAAGCATACTAAATATTATGTGACCCTGATACACTGCATATATTGCAGTGCTATATGACAGAGGTCGGCAACCCCGGTCCTCGGGTCACATCCGTCCATCGAAGGATTTTTGTTCAGCACGCTAACTTAACCATAGTAATGAATTTGCATTTTTTGTTGATTGTGTTAGAAATCATACAGTAAAATAAGGAATCGTGTTTAAATAATATATTCGTTGTCTTTCTCTAAAGCTCCAGACCAAGGCAGCCATCGGGACGGAGCTCTCAAACTTCGAGAGAATTTATTATAGTTCATCTGATATAATGTCTCTCCTCCGAGATACTGCATAACTCTATGGCCTGTACTCGCCAAAAGGTTGCCGACTCCTGCTATATATAGTATGAACTGAGGTTCATATTTACTGCTTACCGTTGTAAGTAGAGTATAGTTCTTCTTTATGTGCCGTATTCCATCAGAATGTAAATGATCATGGTTCTCCACAATTTCCTATCTAGTGTAGCTCTTAATAAATTTTGTCTTTTCCTTATTTATCTGTTCTGCCATCCATTTACTTAAGCACATCAAGTATTGCCATGCGCTGTTTTCCTCTGTCTTTTTTGCCCGCAAACTGTGTGTTGTGAGCCCTCCTTCCTCAATATGTGCCCTACAAAATTTCAACTGTTTCTTCCTGACGTTAAGTATGAGATTCCTTTTGTTTCCATTTTCTCTAAAATATCGTTGTTGCTCACATGTTCGGCCCATGGTATCCTCAGCATCTTTCTGTAGAGCCACATTTCAATCTCCTCAAGTCTCTTCTTCATCAGCAGATTATCCAGCATTCGCTGCCATATAAGACAGATATCACGCAACAATTCAGTGCTCAGTTCTTTGTTTCTAATGAAGTTTTTCTGTCTCTTAATACACTGCTTAGTTTTTGAAAGGCAACTTTGGCTATCCCAATGCGCCGATGGATTTCAGTGTAATTTGTTCATCCTCTTGCTAACAACCAAACATTCTGTCTTCTTGTAGTTTGTATTTATTCCTTTGTTCTCGCTTTCATTCACTACTTTCTGTAGGAACTTTTATAGTTTTCTTTCCGTGTCTGCTCTCAAGACTGTGTCATCTGCATATCGCCAATGATGAATTCTGGTAGGATATCTAATACTCTCAGATTTGCCTCACAGTATAGGTTTGATAAGTCCGGTTAGAAGATACATCCTTGTCTAACAACCCTTTATAATATTGTATATCTGTTGAACTAATTTTCTATCCGTATGCAGGCGGTTTTCAGCCAGTATAGGTTCTTGGTTATTCTAATATTCTTCCCAAATATGTCAAGGCTGCTGAGCAGTTCCAACAAATCTTTGTGACATAATTGAGGTTCGATAAAGATTTGTTGTAACTACGTAATCTATAACGCACAGATACCGGTCCTTCTGCATTTATATTGCTCTTTCTGATACCATTCTTTGCATAAATATCGCGTTCCTTGTTCCAATGTATTTGACGAACAATTGTCCTATCTCTAGTATGATTTTAATACGTGCTCTATCCATCGGATGATTAGTTTTTTATATGGCTCATTAAGCTTGCTGTCCGATGCACCTGGTTTCTTAGGCAGTACTATAAAAATAGACCTCGTTAAGTCTCCCTGTATATCGCTACTGTTGCAGATTTCATTTATAATTTCTGTATTCTTGTCTATGTCGAAATCACCTAAGACTGCCAGCATCTCTATTACAATTCCTTCTGGGTGTACTGCTTTGTTTCTCTTTAATTTGTCCAGTGCAGCTTCCATTTCGGTTTTTAATATTTTCTGTATGTGTATTGCCGGTTGTTCTCTTTCTTTGTGGAAGAATTCCCAAATATATTCGTTCCATCTCTGAAGTATTTTTCTATCTCTATCATGGTTCCATTCTTGGATTTCCTGCATCCTGTTGCGGAGGATGTCTTTTGTCACATTCTCTGATTTTTATGCATATAGTAACTATACAAAATAAAAATGAAAAGGGATAATATTCGGCGTGAACCCACGTCGGCGACGAACGCAATTTTTTATATATATATAAAGATATAAATAAATATTGAATTGAAAAAAAAGAAAAAAAAAAAAAAAAAAAAAAAAAACCCCAAAAAAAATTTTTTTTTTTTTTAAAAAAAAAAA
>CAHIKZ030000431.1:0-60000 GCA_903632075.3 Acanthosepion pharaonis
TTAAGACTAGAATGCTCAAAAATTAAAAACATCATGTCTAGAAAAAATAACCAGAAAACAAATAGTAACAAATGGCTACAATTGAAAGTAAAGAGGAAAAAAAATAAGAGGAAAAAGTTAAGGAGTTAGTGTAAAGTGGAAAATAAAAAATAAAAAAACAAAGAAAAGGACAAATAACCATGACACCCTACATGTACAGACATCCATGTAAATGGGGCATGGGTCAACGCACATCCATGCAGACAGGTGCACATGTGCAAACATACACACACTATGACAAAGAACTTGCACCAATTATAAGTACATATAAAAAAAACTAAAATTGAGAAGTATAAGCAGTTAATTGCTGATAACACCCTAATATGTGGACAGACGGGTCATCTATGAAACTTTGGATTTGGGATGCTGAATGTAACATCAATCAGCTAAGGAAAATTTCATGTTGTTCATCTGTGTCTGTCGGGCATTGTTTACCTCGCCCAGGCTGCATTTCTTCACCTGATTTTGCGCGGTTTTCACCATTAAAGTTTGTAAATGGCTGCCTTATGACATGACGCAGCCCGATTTTTTTAGTTCGGATTCAGGTCTGAAAAATCGATAATCGAAAAAATCTGCTTACAGGCGAAATTATTGCATTTCAACCAAATTTGAAACCCTCTTAGAGTCTACCTTAGAAGTGTTGTCCATAGTTTCATGATCAGACCCCTTAAACAGCGAGGAAAATCGATAAACCCAAAAGCCGATACGCCCAGATTGCACCTGAACTGCATGTCGGTTTTAGCGAAAACCGATCGGATTCATATGAGGCCATTGGGAGTCACTATGTGAAATTTCAACTCTGAGCAGAAAACAAAACCCCAAATAGAGTGCAATGGACAATCGGTCAACCCTAAAATGTTTTTATGGTTGAGTATTTTCTAAATGCAGATTATTCTAAGGTCACGCTATGCGCGGGAAGAAACAGGTTAGTGTGCAGTGCCGTATGAGTCGTACGATTTTTAATCAAACACGGCAACGCAGGCCATGCTTCTAGTCCTCCATAATGCTTAAGGAAGAAAATGCATATATGGATATTTATATAAGAAAATCTTTCAGAAATGGATTAAAGATTGCATTAAAGCAATATATAGCTGACATCGAGGTTGCGAAGAACGCAGGCATTATGAAACATACTGTTGCCATTACCATTGATCTCAGTGTCCACTTTATATTTATAACATATGATATCTCTACTGACAATTAAACCCATAAATATACCATGCTTTAAAACTATATTTTTATACCATCCATCCCTCGGGGGTAGCAATTCATTTCGGTTGACCACTTTTGAGGAGAAGAGAAAAACTGAAAAGGAATTAAAAAGAAGGCAATGCAGGGCTCAGCAGCTCCAACCAAGACCATCACCTGCTTTTTGATACTGTTCCATTGTTAACTTGGCCAGCTGAGAGATCTGTTCAGCCAGACGAAAGCACTGGGATAAAACAACCAGACACAGTTGGTTTCAGATTGATGGGGACCATGATAAAAATCACCATTTTTTCAGATGCACAGTATCAAATGATGGAAATCGAGTATGGCAGTCACCCAAAGCCCAGTTACCATAAATAAAATAACATTATCTGCTGAATTATTTTAAAATTATTATTAAGAGAAATGTTTGTTAGATGGGGATGTGGCTAGTATGAATAAGTAATGGATAATAAAATGGTTGAAAAAATAAAAATAATGGATAATAAAATGGTTGAAAAAATAAAAATAATGGATAATAAAATGGTTGATAGAAATAAACAACTAAGATAAAGATAAAGCAAAGCCCAATTCTCTTCACAGAAAATTGAAAAAAATTTGTTAAATGCAAATAACACAAGATTCAAACCATTAACTAATTCTTGTCACATCTCACAACAGAAAAAAATAATATATAGGTTAAATTTTAAGAGTTGACTACAACTGCAAAATATCTAAGAATATTCACAACAGACATTGACCAGTCCCCATCTGTAATTAAAACTCTTAATTTTCCTGAGATGACCTATTCCTTTTCCATAGACGAAACATTGCAAGCCTGTCATTGCTCTATCACTATTCCCATAGTAAATGTTCAAATGAACTACATTCCTTAATTCCACTAGTTTTAACCTTCATAACTAAGACCTATCATGCCACGCACATTGTTGTGAACCACCCTCATTTCACTCATATTCCACTGGTAAAATGTAAGTTCCACTCGAGTAGCTTCCCAAAAAGATGCTTTCTTATTCACTACAATTGGAACCTATTCAAGGGTTAACTGTTGTCTTCCACACATATCCCCATAAAATGCTCCTCTTACTCTGTAACACTCTAACTCGAGTGGCTCTTGGGCCTTGTATAGAGTGAACATTATTGTAAAAAAATGTTAGAGAATTGGCCTGATTTAATTCTGATCACATCTTTGTTTCAAAATATAGATGAACCATGCAAACAACATAATTGTCTATTTTCTCAACAATCTCTATCTATAAAAGGCAGGATGTGTGTGTGTAACGAATGCATGGCCGCAATTTTCGACGGATTTGCACCAAAATTTACATGCACATGCTCCAAGTTAGCGGGAATGCCAAGACTAACTTTGCATTTCCAACTCCCATCGATAGTGGAAATAATCGATTTTTTTTTCATGCTTCTACGGCAGTTTTCATGTAGTTTGCAGCCATTTTGTACTGGCCAGAGGAGAGCCAATAGCTGGCTGCCACGAACAGACAGGAAGATTCTATTGGCCAGCGTGAGAGCCAACAGCTGACTGACACGAATGTTAATTCAACATGCTAGCATGCAAAAAAAAATCGATAGCTGCATTTATCACAAGTGGAAAATTTAAATCTGCATGGCATTTTTACTCCAATTGGCTCATTCACTTGCTTAAACTCAACATTGATTCTGATTCAGCAGAACTGGGTTGTGTGAAAAAGTATTTGTTGTTAATATTCTTTTTTTTCATTCGATTTTTCCAGTTACGAGTCCTTTTTTTAAACTGATCGTCCATTTTTTAGTTCTTTTTTGTAACAGATTTAATGTTTAGTATAGAGCTTAGAAAAAAATTTTGCAGTGTGAGATAGGCAAGAAGTAAGGCATGTAACAATATCAGCATGGCAAAGGGCACTCCTTGCAAAAAAAAAGGCAAGGAAGGGCAAAAATATTTTAAGTCAAGTGATAGCGATTGCTGTATGAGTTGTCTGATTTTTGGATCAAGCACAGGCAACGCTGCTAGTATTTTCATATATTTCCAGATTATGAGAATAAAGGTAAACTGTAGCGAGTACATTTCTTTACGAGTAATGTTATTCTCACGTAATCACTACAATGAGCATATTTATACTAAAATATATATCTGCATAATTTATTTATAGTAAATAGGGAAATAAACATTCAAATGACTTATCTTCTGATTGGAAGTTTCTCAGAGACACAAGCTCACTTATCAGAATAAGATAACTCTATTGAATTTGTTAACTAGATTTTAAATTTCTTAGCTATCACATATATTTATTTTAGATGAAAAAGTTAATTACTTACGTCAATTAAATTTTAAAATTGCTCTATATTCAACAAATTACTAATCAGTATGTTTTGTTAGGTATAACGAACTTTGTTATTCTTCTTTTTCTTCTTCTTCCTTTCAGGATGTTAGCAATCATTGCTTTCCACAATTTCCTGTTTTTTATAGCTCTTCATAACTTTTGTTTTTTTTGCCATCACCCCAAACCCTGCTCTACCATCCATTTGCTCAAGTTTTCCAGGTAGGTTGTGCGTTGTTATTACTAACTTATAAAGTTAGAAGATATGGGCTTTGATTGATTTGTTCTTATGTCTTATCAACCTCTTGAAGGTTATTTAAAGCCAGAAAATATTTTTAGATTGTAAGAATTTCTTGGAGATAATAATGATTTACTAGTTTTACTAAATAACTCATAGCAGGGTGGAGGGAGAAGGGTATTTGCATGTAAGTGAATATAACAAACCCAACTAAAATTGGAACTCAGCTCTCTGATTTCCAGTTCCAAGCTGTTATCCATTACACCACCCACACATCCAAGATTACAGCACCTGGTATTCCCAAGTGGTTAACCATCTAGGTACTGACCAGGTTCAATGTTGGTTAACTTTGGTGATCGTATGATATGAGCTTTGAGGGATCCCAACAAGAGTTATGCATTTCTTAAATAGGGTAACTGAATATTGCATGTGTGTGAAAGATTTCTGTGTTTGAGCTGACTAAAGCACACTAGGCCTAATTGTGGTTTACCGTCTAAGGTGGACACAGGTTCAAACCTTGCTAGAAGGCATATTTTCTTTATTAAGACTCTTGAATGTAGAGGCTGGCCAATATAAATTTACACTATTTAAAAAAGAAACAAAATGAGGATGTCTACTTAGACACGTCTTCACTAAATATAATGTTTAAAGTAATAAGAAATAATTTGTTCTTACTTTATTAAGATTTTTCCACTTTTTCTTTCTTTATTCCTTCCTTTCTTTCTTAAGCTTTCCCAACTTTCTTCCTTCATTTCTTAAGATTTCCTCATTCTTACTTTCTTTCTTTCATCATTTTTTTCTTTAAGATTTCCAAACTCTTTCTTTTTTCTTTCTTAAGATTTCCCCATTCTTTCTTTCTTCCTTTCTGTTTTCTTAAGATTTTCCCACTCTTTCTTTCTTCCTTCCTTTCTTTCTGTTTTCTTAAGATTTTGACACTCTTTTTTTCTTTCCTAAGATTTCCCCACTTTCTTTTTTAAGATTTTCCTACTGTTTCTTTTTTTCTTTCTTCCTTCCTTTCTTTCTTTTTACTTAAGATTTTGACACTCTTTTTTTTCTTTAAGATGTCCCTAGTCTTTCTTTCTTTGTTCTTTAAGATTTTCTTTATTCTTTATTTCCACTTTTTCTTTCATAAGATTACCCACTCTTTCTTTCTTTTCCCTTTAAGATTTCATCACTCTTTTTCCTTTAAGATTTCCACAATCTTTCTTTCTTAAGATTTACCCACTTTTTCTTTCTTTCTTCGTGTTTTTATTTAAGATTTCTAGACTCTTTCTTTCTTCCTTTCTTTTTTCTTAAGATTTCCACAATCTTACTTTCTTTAAGATATTCCCCACTCTTTCTTTCTTTTTCCTTTCTCAAGATTTCCTTTCTTTCTTTAAGATTTCCTCATTGTTACTTTCATTTTTCTTCATTTTCTCTTTAAGATTTCCTCACTTTCTTCCTTTCTTTTTCTTAAGATTTTCCCACTGTTTCTTTCTTTCTTCCTTTTTTCTTAAGATTTCCACATTCTTTCTTTATTTCCACACTCTTTCTTTCTTTTTCCTTTCTTAAAATTTACCCACTTTCTTTCTTTCTTTCTATTTCCTCACTTTTTCTTTAAGATTTACTCACTCTTTCTTTCTTATCTAATATATTTATTTTTATTCATTTTATATGTGCAAATTTATTACTTAATAGCCATATTTTGTTAGTAATTGCAAAAAACAAATATGTGAGAGTAATGACGCTATCTTAATTGTCAACACCAGTAGAATTTCTATGAGTAACTAGTTGAGATAAATGTTTATTTTAACCTTCTTACTCAGGTACTTACTGCAGCAGTTTTTGTTGATGCTGTCTCCCCAAGTTGTTGATCAACCTTAATAATTCTTTCTTTATGTTTTCAATGAGATCACTATCTTGCAGGAGGTAACAAGACTTTCATTTTTAAGATGTGGACCAACCAGTATATATGTATCTGTACAAAATGAACTTGACTATTGTCCTCTGACTTAAAGCTACAAGGTAAAAGAAAGAGAAAGCTTAGAAATTGCAAGCTTTCAGTGGTTAAATATAGGTCATAACATACAATATTGTTTATGTGAATAATTATAGGTTGTGGTGTAGTGTGCATTTCCTTTAGTTTTAATAAACACGTAAGCTTCTTCTTCATCTTTTTCTTCTTTCCCAAAATAAAGCATCAGTGAAAGCATTTAGGAGAAAAAAAAAAAAAGGATTTGTTGTTCCTCTGACGGCCATCTTGACTCCTCAGTAAACCACCCCTAAATAGGAACAACTTTATCGATTTACTTCTTGAGTTGATCTGGGCTTAATGCAACTGGTTTCTTTGACAGAAAAAAAATTGCCTGCTATAGTTATGTGTGATTGGAATAATACATAAAATTATCAGGAGTTTAACAGGCATAATAACATATATAATAGCTATATTATGTCAATAATAATTCACTTAATCCCTGGCTAATTCTTTCTTCTTGATTTTCAATGCATTTCTACAGTGAAATCATTATCATTACATTATCCTTATAATATACATATTCTGTCAGTAATATTTGCATTAATTCATGACCATTTACAATTTCTTCTGAATTTTAATGTATTGCTATCATAAAATTACAAGCCATTTGAGTAGTAAAAATATTTGCAATGCATTTTTATAACAAAATAATTTGCAATGCATTTACAGTATACATATAAGACATTTTTCATAAATGCTTGCATTAATTCCTAGTCACTGACAATCCTTTTCTTCCTGATTTTCAATACATTTGTATAGTAAAATCATTTACAACACATTTCTACTTGCAGTGCAATTCTATGATAAAATAGTTAGCAATGTATTACAACATACAAGTAGCAGCTTTGTTCTGTATCGATTGCCTTAATTCCTAACTACCGACAGGTCCTTTTTCCTAATTTTCAATGCACAATATACAGAGTGAGTTTCAAATCTTGCTAAATTATTGCTTCAATTTTTTTATTCTCTTAACATAGGATTTGTTTTTCTTTAAGGTTCTTTTCAAGTTAATTGAAGGAATTTAAAAAGCATGTGTGGATTGACTGTAATATGAACAGTTATTGTCTGTGAGCAATGCATACATGTACTGAATGCCTTAGATTTTTTTCAGGATAAATAACTTCTTTTACAATAAAAATTAATTATTTATACTATCTTCCTTGCACTCATGATATAATTTTTATTTAATCTCCCATTCCTTCATTTTTTAAGATAAACTGTGAGCAAGCAATATCAGTAGAGTTATGTAAAAAGAGAAGACCCTTGTTTCTATATATTAGTCCTGTTCCAGTTCTGTGCATAGGAATAGAAAATGTAGAAGTTTAGGTAGGTTGAGTTGTTATGGTTCAGTGAGTAAGAAAGAAAAAAAAGCCGTTTCTTCCTTTTGAAGAAGATGAATGTAAAGCATGGTGTTGGTACTTTCTACAACAAAGTGATCAATGAATTTGTTCATCACAACAAAGAAAAAAAAGGAAGACTTGAATTAATTTACAAATAAGTTTTCAATATCTCATTATTTACTTAATTTCAGTTAATTCCCTTTAGTAATTCAACTCTCCATGTTTTTTTGTTCCCTCTGCTGTAGCTAGGTATTGAACTCGCAACACTTTGAGTCAAGTCATTTTTGGATTACTCAACCAACACATTGCCCAGTGGATAAAAGCATTGGTTGAGTAATCCAAAATGTGACTTGATCCAAAGCTTTGTGAGTTCAATACCTGTCCACAGAAGAGGGAATAAAAAAAAGCTACATTAGAGTAAATAAAAGTTTGATGTGTTTATTTAATAAATCCTACTTATGATATCATCGGTTACATAAATAATAAAAATTAAAACTAACTTATGATTAATCTACTTTAAAAGTAGGTCTTTAAAGCATATTCATTTTTATAACTTAATTTGTGGCAATGAATTTTCCAACATAGCATTTGAATGGAAAATTTGATCTCAGGTTAATCAATCAGTCTTTTTTCTTGAGCTAAACACAAAAGATGAATATTTAAAAGGTGCATTGAAGTAAAAAAGCTATTCTTAATTACAGAAACTAGTTCATAATTGAAAAAATACATAAACATTAAAAGGTCTAGTTATGTTATGTGCCACATCTATTCTTTATCTACAAAAATGTTTCTAAAATGCAAACAATCAAGTTTATAAGTACTCTCTCTGCTCTATTGCTACTTCCATCTAACTACATTCATTAGTTTTGCCAGGTCTAACCTGCATGGCTAGGACCTGTCATGCCACTCACATAGTAGCAAACCACCTACATTCCCTCTGTATTCCATCGGCAAGAAGTCAGTTCCACTCAAACAGCTTCTTCCCATGGACCACTGCTCAGTGGAACCAACACTCAAGAGGATGTTTACTTGATTGCTACAATCTTAACCAGTTCAAGTCTAGATTTGTACAGGGTGAACCTTGCTATAAAAAAATAACATGGGTTACAAAATATGTCTTGAAATATGAACAATAAAGTTTGGAGATTGATACTACAAAATAGTATGCCCTGCCTGTTGCCTAGTACACTGAAATTTAGGCAGGACCATGGGCTATTTCTTTAAAATCCTTGACATGCTGTCTTGTATACTGATATCTATTGCCTTGCACAGTGTGGGCTGCCCCATCCAAAATATTATTTGCCCCCCACATACAACCTGAGAAAACAATATGAACTAATTTTAGTGCACAAATTCTAACTAGCAATGTCTGCCACCCTACTCAAAACACACTGGTGATGGGCCTGGATCAAAGTCATACATCCCCATTTTTTTTTTTTTTTATTTCTCAAAAATTCTCAATCTTCACACACAAGGCTACATATATAGTATATTAATTGGACACCTTGAGGCAATGTAATGGTTAGCAAACTTGTCTCCCTAGAACAATTACGACCGAGTAGTGAGTTCGATCCCTACTAAGTACCCCCTACTTTCGGCCTTGTGCCACATCTAAACTACACTTGGAAAATCACTATATAGTATATTGTCCATAAATAAGTACAATTTTGTTAATAAACTGTTAATTTTCTTCTAAACCAAATATACAAGTATTTCATCATTTCTAATAGAAAATGATACTGTTGCAGAATGCTAGTATGATTGGTAAATATTTAGTCACCATTATGCTGTGGGAATCAACACTTTGGATAGTAAATATTTTAATTTACAGGCTCCTGGAAAATTTATCCCACAAACAATATTGGTGAACTCAATGTGAGTCCATGTATAAAACGAGTAACACAAAACAATATAAAACAAACGACAATGCATGTATTTACAAAAAGAAATTACATGTGATAAAAGGAAAAAAACATGAAACTAACTATAAGTATGTGCTTGTTTATATATGTGTAACAAGTGTGTGATAAACGTGTGTATACGTGTGTGGGAGAGTACAAAAATCAAGAGAGAAAACTATGAAATGAATGTGGGATACTTTACGCATGTACGAAGTACATCTTAAAGCCAGGGTTGAAGAACTGTAAAAGTATATTTATTATTGTTTAAAATACAATAATTTTGGCACAAGGCCGAAAGGGAAGTGTGGAAAAGGCTGGTCTTCACTAACTATCCTAGTCAATCACGATCACAACCCATTCATCCGATACAATTTATCTGTTTACCAAAGAACTCATCCATCACCATTCAATCCTACATATACCACAATACCACATATTCACAGGGGAAACTACAAAAAACACCCCATAATCTCAAAATGTTTATATTGAAGAACTGTAAAAAGAAAACTATGGAGAGAAATGCACACCGTTTCATGGGTTTAAGGAGCGTCCCCTAGCGACGGTTTTTTTTGTTTGTTTTTTTAGCAAAATCAATACAATCAAAATAGATATTATTAGTTTTTTCTTTTAATACCAAACTTTACATTCTCTACAGAATTGTTGAAACTATAACCAAACATGAAAATTTGGCAGAACAAAAATAAATACATGAGAGCAAAAGAAGTTATTTTAAAATCAATATTTGGTGTGGCCGTTTTTATTTTTTATTTTTTTACTACTGCTTGTCATCTTGTGTGCTACTGATGCCGCTTGATTTGTACAGTCACCGAAATATTTTTTCCACTCAGACAATATGCAGACTTTCAATTTTGTCTTGGATGGTCGTCATTTTTCATCTTTCCGCTTAAGTACGTTCCACAAGTACTCAATTAGACTTAAAAATCCAATGACATGCTCTAGCTAGAGCTAGACCAATCGAATATTTTTGGTTTTCGATTCTTTAAAAACTCTGATGTCTTCTTAGTGAAATATTTTATTCTTGGGTCATTATAAAACTACTAAAGCGTGTGAGTGAAAGCAACATGTTTTCTTTCAATATTTTGAGATAATCTTCGACATTTAAATGAAGTACAGCTCACCATTGCCATTAGAGTTCATGAAACCCCAGATCATGACGTTTCCACCGTCATGCTTAACTGTTAGTGTTATGTTAAGACTTGGTACCACAAAAAATGGATGCGTTTTTTTCTGAAATAGAAGCAAAATAATTGCTATCCCGTTTTTTAAAAAAAATTACAAAAATCAGGAAATTATCCAATTTAAACGAAATTTACAGCATTTATTCAATAACAAATCACTTGTACTGAATATGTAATTTCATTTTATTTAAAACTTTGTAGAAATATTGGGTGGAGGAGGCAGTTTAAATCATACTTTTTGGTAGGTTGTTCGCAAAATTTTTTGACAGTTGAAGAAAAATCCCTGGAGATGTTTTTCCAGTAAAACAGTTATGTAAGTGTGAATAATAACACTGAAAATTCGTCCCGAATCGTCCAAAAACATTTTTTTACAATTTTTTTACTTACAAGGCCCCTTTGACACTCGCGACAGAGAGTTATGTATTGGGATTTTCCCAATTATATTGGTAACAAAAATATTGTGACGCCGGCAAGAAGAAAGAAACACAAACACAGTTGAAAAATGTATGAAAAAACTTGTATTTGTAGGAAAACAGAAGTAAAGTTTCAATTGCAAACAGTCGGGTTTGCGGAACTTATCTGACAGATGCGTCCTTATAACAGTTTATATTTCCTGTGTCGTTTTGGCTGGGTTGAAGAAAATAGATTCCTGACTTCTGTGCTTCAGTTGCTGTCTAAATCCACACACGTGTCCTGGTGTTTAGATGACGGAGTGCAGATGGGGAACGTGTTGTCTCTGAGGTTCCCAACAAGCAAAACAGGAAGAGCGTTAAAAACCGCTCATATGGGGGTTTGGTGAAAGTCCAAAAAGGTAGCCTGTGATTGGTTGTTTTTCATCCAATCACAGGGCATCCAGTTAGCGACTTCGTAATAATTTCAATATATGTTAAGAGGCAGTTTATACGGATAAGAGGGGGCGGTAACGGTTAAACCTAGAATTGAACAGGTTAAGATTGTAGTGATCAGGGAAACATCCTCTTGGGAGTGGATTCCACTGAGCAGTGGTTCGTGAGAAGAAGCTGTTCGAGTGGCTCACTGATGGAATACAGAGGGAATGGGGCTGATTTGCATAAGTAGCGGGTTTTAGCTGTGGAGGTGGTGAACTGATGATACCAAGGAATGTAGTTCGTTCGAGAACTTTCCATGAAAGTAGCAATACAACAGCGAGATATTTGACACATCCCACCTGTGAGAGAGAAGTTGGATAATTCAATTTCAATAAAATTAAAAAAAAAAAATTGACAGTTAATGCTTGCATAGTTTAATAAAACTCGATATTTTCTTTCAGATTGTCTAGGAAACAAATCTACACTGAATATTTATTTTTAAAACGTTTACTTGTAATTTTTCAATGCGATTTTAAAATTTTTACCCTATTACTGTTCGTAACCAGTTATTTTTAAAAACATGTCTAAAAAATCGATAATTGTAAAGTTTAATGCCATTTTCGAGTGGGAACATTTTTTTAAATTAATTTTAATTTTTTTTTCATTTTAGCAACTGTTACATTATTTTTCGTATGGAAGTTCAAAAAAGAAATAATTCTGAATTACTTCTTTTGAATATCAACTCTTCCCGATCGGAAGAGTAATGTGATTGTTAATTCAATAACTCTTAAATTCAGAACAATTTTAAATATTTCACTGGGTGCAAATATCTATTTTATGACATCAAACAGGTAAGAAAATAATTAAAAAAATTGAAAGCAATGGATTTAGCTTAAAATAGGTTCCTCCAAAAAGAGTGATACCTAAAACTTAAAATGCATTTAAAAAACATATATTTTTCTGAAATGTTATTTGAGAACAATTAGCCTACTTAAAGTTTAATTATTCGGAAGTGAAACAAATATTTTTAGTCGTAGAAATGCATCTGTAGGGATATTATTATTATTATTATTATTATTATTATTATTATATTATTATAAATAAATAAAATATAAAATAATGATGAAAATTATAAATAAAATAAAACAATAACGCAAAAACGTTGTATAAAATAAATTAAATAAAATGAAAAATAATAAAAACCCTCCTAGCATGCAACAAAACAGTTCCTGTTGGAAATACGTACGAACAACCCGCCAAAAGACGTTAAATTCAATCTCTTCACCTCGAACTTTGGTACAAGCAACATGTGCCCGACTTTTCTCTGTGATATGGCTTGTAATACCACGGAATAAATTTCTCCCTTTTATCACATGTACCATAAAATAATTGTAACCTAAAAATACGCATACCAATACACGCACGCAATTATATAAATAAAGTGTGTAAAATTAACACAATTTACCATGCTTACCTATTTTTTGTGTATGTTTTAGTTGATGTCAAGTATGCTTTTATCTCCCTGAACACAAAGCTAATTTCTGCTGCTATGATGTGAGTGAATCCCCACCACACATCTTTTTAAGTCGGAGTGAGTGTTTTTACATGTTTAGTGATTTATTGACGCCTGATGTTTAGGAAATTTAACCTACAGTGTGTTGTGAACGGATATGAAACATTGACCTTATTTAAAGTGAATGAAATATACAACATAAATATATGAAAAGTTCCAATAAACACTAAAGTATTCGTATAAAAACACTTGCATATATATATATTTATATTCGAAATTCTTAATACAAAGTTAGCATGTATTTACTTTCAAAAGACTATGTACCAAAAACAATATGGAATTTTTTACTTATCTCTTTGGTTTGTAACGAGCCTGAAATGCATGCATCTTGATATATTAACTTCCAGGAGCAAAAGAGAGAGATTGACTTTCCGCTTAACGATGTCCTGGGCGGGTCTCGTCAGGTCACGTAACTGTTTCTTATTCTCGTGAATATTTATAATTAATTTTTATTGTTATTTTTGTTTGGGCCAAAGGGAGATAACTTTTTCTCTCTCGCTACAGGGGAAAATAACTAGAAAAATTACATAACGAATACAACGTGAATACGTAATTTTAAAATTACTAAATATTTTAAACAATCTAATATTTTATTGAATTTTAGGTACTTTGGCTTTATCACCTTACTTAAGAAGTTGAGAAAATGTTAGAAAGTATCAATAAATTTTAAATTTACTATAGGTACCGCTCTTATTTCTTGATAACATCGTGTATGGGCGTCCATATTTACAAAAATCGACACGTTTATAGATACATAATAAAATAGAAAATTCTTTTTAAAATACTGGTAGTCGTTGAATTGTAGTGAGATTTTCTAACTATGATTAGCAAATATAGTTTTAATCCAATAACAATTTTCCTGTGCCGCTACAGATTAATGCCGAATTTTAACAGATTCAAAAGTTTACAAATCATTTTAAATTTGAAAAGCAAAACAAAAGAATCCTTGTCAAAATTCATTATTCATCGAATTTTTTTTTCTTAAAATAATAATACCCATAATATATTTTATGAATAAAATCAGTTAAAAGTATTTCTATATAATTCTACTCATTTGTGAAGAAGTATGAAAGCTCCATTAAAATTTGACAATTATCTGAATTTTCCAAGAATTTCCAAATCAGTGTGTTTTTCAGTGCAAAAAGATGCTCAAATTTCCCATACAAATTTATTAAACCGCGTTTACACTAGAAAAATAAGATTTTTAGCACAAATTTCCAAGGTCTAAAAAGAATAATGAAAAAAAAAAAATCAATACATAAAATTAAAAATCATTTGATCTTTCCTCAAAACTTTTGACGATAATTTTTTTTTGTTAGGGTTTTGGGCATTTTTTTCGTCGTGTATCCTGTTTTAGCGAATTCTTGGAGGTACCAACGCAAAGCTGCCATTTTACTAGTTTTAATTAATTTCTTTTTTATGCTACTAAATTAGTATGTAAAATATAATTATTATTCATTTTACTATGTTTCGTAAAATCGTATATTATAACAAATCATATTCTTAAACTACTGGTTATATAAAGTTAAATATAATTTATTTTTAAACATAAATACCAGTTTTGGGATTATTGCATTGCTGGTGATCCGTATTTCTTTGATTTTTCTCGCACCTTTGAAGTCACGGTTGGAATCAAGTCAAGAATGAACGTCAGCTATTACCATTGTTACGAATTTGCAACACACAGAGATATGAACCCCGGGTTAAAAAAAAGAGAAAAAAAAAAAAGAAAAAAAAAAGAAAAAAAGGTGGGTTCGCTCAGATAGGAACATGTGAACAGGTACTGACGAATAACAAACACAAGATGAATGTTTGTAAACAATTTTAACAAAAAACAATAAAATATGGGAAAAGTATGGGATGACAGATGTCAGATCAATAAAAGACGATTATTTGATACTGGGTGTTAGTTAAGCATTCGTATTCCATGAATTTATAAGTTGAAATGTTCGTAATGGCAAATAGAGTATCTTTAAAATGTTCAAGTAAAAGTCGGTAGTTCTTTTCGCAATATAAGTTGGACAACTCTAGAATAGTACTTGTATTTCGTTTGCCCTCTGGTAATTGTATTGCATACAATATGGAATTAGGATGATTTCTTTGGGCATAATATTCTTTTATACTGTACACATCAAGTAGTGGAATAAATCCACGGTCTTCGGGAATAATATCTTTTTTATTCACAACACATCAAGTAGTGGAATAAATCCAGAATCTTCGAGGCTGATATCTCCTTATTCTTTACACAACAATAAGTTCATAGGCGCATCTCTCATGATCGCACGACGAGAGTCGATTTTCTTGCGACCTGTGGCGGTCAGAGAGTGTCGGGAAACAATACAAAAATCTCACGTGGTGGAGTATGTCACGTGAGCTTGGGTGACCGACTTCTATTTACACCGTTAAAAGGCCAATCGTGTCTAGTTGTCAAGCGATCCGGATTCTTTCCCGCCATTTCTTAGCCGAGAAAGAACTGTCCAGACAGGAAATAAAAAGGAAAAGAAAAGAAAGAAGAGGAAACAAAGACAGCGTGTCCCTTAATAAATTGATCCTATGCATTCAATTCAGCATTCAACATTGAGGGCCATGTCCCACCATGCATAAACGTTATTTTAATTATGTTTTAAGTAAAAAAGGTAAGCATTATATTTACAAACACTAGTTCGAAATTCCAAGATATATCACCCGATGAAGACCGGGGCGTACGACGACTGAAACTCCGTGAATATGTCAATAAAGATGTGGACAACAGTCCGAACAATATAACAAGTGTAAATAAGGACATTTACATTTAGAACCTCCAATTTATCACTATGCTTCTGTACATATATTGTATTAAAAGTTTTGAATACAGCGGCCACTTTTGATGGATGGACGGGTCCTACTAACATTTTCGTTTTAATTTTATCTTTGTGTGTCATTCTTAAGTTTGTTTTCTTGTTTCATCCTCCTACCCCATCATTTAATGGATCATGAAATTTTCATATGAACGGACTTTATGGACTATGAAATTAAATTTTTAGGTCATGAGCTGTTTTGTATGTCCCCTGTGAATATACGGTATTATGTAGTTACCTCCATGAGATCGCTAAAAAAAGAGCATAGCATGATGAAAAAGACGCCAAATTTGACGAAAACAAAATTTTATCGTCTAAATGCTTATGTTATTACTAAGAGGAAAGATCAAAGTTTATTTTAATTATTTGTAAAAAATTTTCCTTCTTTTTAGAACATGTTTCTCTTTGTATCACCGGCACTAGTAAAATAGCATATACAATTTTTAGCACGTTTTTTTTTTTTTTTTTGTATGACACACATTAATTTGGAAAATCTTGCAAAAATAAAAAATAACTGTCGGATGTTAATGAGACTTTCAGAAACTATTTACAGAGGATGGAAATTATTATAAATATGTTTTTTTTTTATTAAAGTCATGGCAGAAATATTTTTTTAATATTTATTACCCCCACCAATAAATAATTTTATGAAAACGCTAGAAATTCGATCGCGTCAGGTTTAGTGATTACAATAGTTAAAAGCACAAGGCTTTGAGGAATGCAAATCATGTTTTTTTGTTTTTAATTGCCCCCCCCACACCTGAAAATCAGCTCTGAATTGTAACATACAAAATTCAATGAAACAAAGATATTATTTAATTTCAAATGCTTTTATTTGTTTTTAGTTGTTTTTAGTTGTTTTTATGAATATGGACAATATTTTCTGAAAGCAAAAAATTTTTTCAATGAAAAGTGAATTTTTAATACAATTATTTGTTATTTTTTAATTATAATAGATGTTTTACATTTAAATTGTTAAAATATTTTAAAATTAGTTAAAAGCCGCATTGTATCATTTTGACTAATCAGAAGATCCGCAGTAATTAAGAAATGTAATATTGTGTTTATAATCGGACTGTAATTATAAAGTACGGAAGACCAACCAGAATACAGTTAAGTTGCGTTATTTGAGTTAAGCATTGTTCTCCGTTGTTAAGGCCTTTACTTTTGCGAAACACGTGTGGAGAAGTTAATTTGATTTTTCAATTCCAACTGAGAAGGGTACCTACAAGTATCAGTATCATTTTATGAAATTTATATGATCTTATTTTTATATTAATATCAGATATGACATTTTTCCATAAATGAAATATCAAAATTAATAATAAAATGAATGGAAATACAAATAACACAGTAAAATGTAATAAATGTACATAAAATTATATTATTTTATGTACACTTCTGATAAAATTTCATAAGAAAGTTACCTATAAATTAATTAGATACCTTTCTTATGAAATTTAATCTCACTCTTAACAGTCTTATTTTAATTTCTTTATAATATATTTTCCATAAAGCATCGTAAACGTAAAGGTGAAAGCTAAGTATAAAAAAAAATTGAGCGCTGAAAGTTTTCCTTAAAAATAACGAGGTAAATAATTTGTTCACTTAAATGTAAATAATTTCACTTTTCTCCTTCCGTAGAACAAATATTCCTCACGGAATCCGTCAATATGTCATTCATCACCTGTCAAGTGACGCGAAAGTTTATGACCTGCGTTGTTTTATTTTCAAATTACATCTTTTCGGCGCAGAAGCTAAGTTAAGCTTGGTTCGAAATATTTTAAATAAACATTATAATTTCTGATTTTCTTAAAATAAGTTTTGCAAAAATGATAATTGATATTTAAAAGAATTTCAAAGTGAGATTTTCATTTTTTTTATAAAATGGAAAAAATGGTTGAAATCTGTCAATTTTGCTGACTCAAAAAAAAAAACAAGATTTTTAACGAAAATTTCGGACGTGCTAGGAATGATTTAAAAATGTAAAAAAAAAAATACCCCAAACATACTTTGATCTTTTCTCTTAATAATAACATAAACATTTAGACGATAAAATTTTGTTTTCGTCGAGTTTGGCGTCTTTTTCATCATGCTATGCTCTTTTCTTAGTGATCTCATGGTCGTACCTAGATATTATGGTATATGCAGGATTGAGTGGTGATGGATGAGTTCTTATGGTGAATGAGTAAATTGTAATGAATGAATGGGTGGTGATTCTGATTAACTAGGACTAGGATAGCTAATGATGACCAGCCTCTCCCTATTTCCCCTTCGGCCTTATGCCACAATTTTGTATTTCTTTACGAAATAAATAATATTAACTCTATGTGCATTTCCTTTCAATCCTTACCCAATGCCATATGGTGCTACGGTGGGAAATGACCTCTACCACCCACTATAATAGTACTGAGTTAAGAAGACTAAACATTTTTTCTTGTACACTTCACCATGACGCCGCCAAACTAACAGACATAAATAATTAATTTTTTGTTTCATCTGTAATTTTGTTTCATCTTTTGTATCACAATATACTGTCCGTTCTTCTTTTTTTTAATCATTTCACCTCAAGCAAGGCAATAAAGCTATTAAAACGCAAGGGGTTACTGAGTGTGAGAGAATACGAGGAAAACTACTGTTAAGGAGAGAAGACAATAAAAGAACAAAGATTAAGAAGACTGAACATAACGATTGACATTGCATTTACATTTTTGAAGATCAAACTTGACTGATAAGCAAGAAGATGGAAGAGAGTTCCACAAGTGAGAATTGTTAGCATAGAATTTACGGTTACATCTAGCCAACTGTAGAATGACCTTGCCTCCAATCTAGTAATACGTTTAAATAAATATGGTTTAAATACCATAGAAGAAAGTTTGAGACCACACACTTTTACCTGTACGCCTCACCATGACACCTTCAAACACGTCGGATGCTATCAGGTTAGGGTTGCCAGATTAGAAAATTAGAAATATGGGACACTCTTAAAATCTCAATCTCTCTCTCCAGACCAATATATTATATAAAAGGAGAGACGTAAGGCAATGATTTTAATTTTTAATGGTCTATGAGAAAAAGTAAAAGTAAAATCACTAGAAAATTATTTAATACAAGCTAAGAAAAAAAAAATTCTGTAAAAGTGAAATATTTATTTAATGCAGAAAGAGAAATACACGTCAGTTTTTGTGTACACTTCTAGTTAAGTAACAGTAACACTTGTTTCCTTGTTTTGGATTATTTTCCTCAAACGAATCTGAGAAAAGAAAGTATAATTGCTTCTAAAGTTACAACCAAGAACCGTAAGAAGGTAGTATGTAAAAATATTTTTATTACGAAATTTGAAAATGAACTAAATGCAGGACATTTGTGTTGTCCCTGGAAGGTCAGTACGGGACAGGGGATAAATAAAATTATTCAATACGGGACCTGTCCTTTAAGGGATGTCTGGCATAAATCATTTGATTTTTTGTTTCATCTTTTCTTTTGTGTTATAATATACTGTCCCAAAACCTTTTAATCTTTATATTCCTTTGCAAACTTTAAAACGTTTGTGTTTCGAATTCAGTAGCGGTCTTCAATCACGTAAACTTATTTTATTCAAGGAATGTTTAGGTCTTGTAATCAACACATTCGTTACACATTTCTTTATACTTCATTAACAACATCTGCAACCAATTTTCATCCCCGCAATCCCGTAATATAACGAATAGACAAGGCAAGGGTTGTCAGCTTGCATGATCGACCTTGTCTCCATTTTTTTTAAATTAACGTTTAAATTGAAACTATGTTTTTAGAAAAACTATTTAACACTGTGTAAATGTATTCTATTAATATTCAAATGTCCAGAAATCTTCGACAAGAAAAAAAATATTAAGTTTGGTTCGAAAATATACTCTTACTTATATAGAATCAAATAAACGTCTTTCGCAGAGGTGTACTTATTTTTGAACTTACGGTCAAGTCACGCTGAAATCACTGGTTAAGCAATGGTGAGCCCGAGCCGTACTTAGATGGGTGACCGTTTTGGAAGACCGGATACTGTAAGCAACCTCCTAAAATCTGAAATATGTTTCGGCTTTAAATAACTTTCAAAGGTTGATAAACCGTAAAATAACACATCGATCATCAATCAAAAAGTTTAGACTGTTATATATTCATATTTTTGTTTACAAATTTTCAATACTATAGAATTTGGTAGTAAACATTGCATAATAATATCCGTTCCCACTAGAATTGACAAAATCTTGGCATGTTTAGTTTAGAAGAAAATTAATTTATAAAATAAAATATGGTGAGGTGTATGTTCTTCTTCTTCTTCTTCTTTTTCTTCTTCTTCTTCCTAGGCTATGAGTAAATAGCAAGACAGACCGGGTTCTATAGCCTCGGATGGTAACTGGTCTACCGCAGAAAAAAATTGTAATATACTGCGGGGAAAAATCTTCCTCGTCAGTCATGTATTGAAAGATACATGATCGCCTAAGCGTGTATCACGCATGGCACATAACTGGCTGATAGCCACCATTATTTAATGTCGATGAGTTCAATTTTTTTTCGCATGGAGGAAATCAGTGACACACATTTGCTTCGTACACACTTTCATATCAGACACCATTTTTTTCTACTACTACTTAGCTAAGATTTGTAACAATGCAAGGGATACTGGTGGGAAAGTTCAAGAGATTATTAACAATATGTCGTCGTACGTTAAAATGAGAGGCATTACTTTTGGAGTAACTTTCGTATTAAGATTGGCAATGCTATTTACCAAGTGCGAACAGAAAAGAAACTTACCTAAAAACTTTAATCTAAGAATGGTAATCCAACTTCATAAAAAAGAGATAATAAAGACACATTGCAATTGAACATAAGTTATTCCCAAAAGTACTTACAAACAAACTAACCAGTCACCCGAAAAAGCGGGTATTAGGAGTGGCTACTCAACAGTAAACTATGTACAAACAAATCTACTAGTTGAAAAAAAAAATAAAAATAAAAATAAAAAAAAATTATTACAACCAATTTTGTTTTGCTTTGGATTATGAAAGGGTATTTGACTTAGTAATAAATGCAAAGAGCAGAGTATTAATGAACGCGATAAAAAAAAAAGTTATTGAGAATAAGATGACGGCAATATTTCGATTACAAAAATAGAGGTAAAATAAAGATTAGAAATATAAATTATTCACAGCAGATCTAGAAAGTATCTTCTGGAAAGCAATATATGGAATGGCATTCAACATAAACGGAAAATAATTAAACCATCGATGATTTTCTGACATTTTACTATCTAATTCAAAATCAACAGATGAAGAGCAACCTACCTTGTGGTAGTTCGCCGGAGAATCTAACCGGAAGTTTAGACTTTCAGAGCGATGAGTCAGTCAGCTATGTGCCATGCGTGATACACGCTTAGGCAATCATGTATCTTTCGATACATGACTGACGAGGCATATTTTTCCCCGCAGTAGGTTGCCATTTCTTTCCGCAGTAGACCAATCGCCATTCAAGGCTATAGAACCCGGTTTGTCCTACTATTTAACCCTAGCTGGGGGGAAGAAGAAGAGGAGTCATACCTTTTTCAAGGGTGTGTCTCTTCAGTTCCGGAGATGTTAACAAAAAAAAAATTAAAATAATGGAAAAACAATTTTAAGGCTAGCCCCGTGCATTCGAAAAATACCACGATGTCGGGCATTTCGCGGTTGTATAACGCGGTTAAGATTGGTCTTGGGAATTCCTACCCTGACGCAGACACCTCCCTCGTAACATTAGGAGTTGGGGTCAGCGGATTCTGGCGCCAGCATGAGAATGGTCGCAAAGACTGAGCAGTTTTTGTCCTTGGTTCCATATGTCCGCGAAGGTCACCCCACATTAAACCGATAGTATATTACGTCCTGCTACTGAGGAAGGTAGGTAAATACCAACAGAAAAGGATATTGCCCCGAGTTCAGTCAGCTGTTGGCTCTCACGCTGGCCAATAGAATCTTCCTGTCTATTCGTGGCAGCCAGCTATAGGCTCTCACTCTGGCCAGTAGAAAATGGCCGCAAACTACATAAAAATTACCGTAGAAGGATGAAAAAAATCGATTATTTCCACTATCGATGGGAGTTGGGAAATGCAAAGTCGGTCTTGGCGTTTCCACTAACTTGGAACATGTGCCTGTAAATTTTGGTGCAAATCCGTCGAAAATTGCGACCGTGCATTCGTTACACACACACACACACACACACACACACACACACACACACACACACACACACACACACACACACACACACACACATCCTGCCTTTTATAGATAGAGATTCAACTCGAAAGAAAAGGCTCATAAAATATTTAAAAATAAAAAAGTGAACCTTCCTTACAGACCCAACGAATCATAATTGTTCTACTCATCAATTATCACAACTACAACTGAAAAGAATTTATCTAAGCTTAACATAAAATTTGTTACAACTATTTCTAAATCAATAAAAGACATAATTAAAACAAAACAAAGTAATAAACTAAAACTTGAAGGAGGCATTTACTCTGTCGCTTGTAATTATTAACACAAAAATACCATGAAGAAACCTTAAGGAATTTAAATAAAAGATTATATGAACACAAAAGGGTTCGTTTACAAAACACTCTCAATATATTAGTAATGAGTTTAGCCATAATTTTGATTTTAAAAATGCCACTCTGATTAAAAGAGAAAAAAAGAAATCAATTTACTAAGATGAAAAGGTATAGTGTGGACACAGAGCTCAACACCGAATATATATATGGGGGGGGTACCAATAAGTCAATGAGGGAAAAAGCATTTATTTCTCAACATAATCTCTTTCATTGTCAATTTCATACGAAATATTAAATAGGTTGATGGAAGTTTCAAATAAAAACAACTGAAAAAAACTACATGTCAAGCTGTGAACATTGATCTAAATATGTTATATGTACAAGTTGATATTCAAAGACTGCCAGACGCAGCATAAAATAGGGGAGGGGAAAAGGACACAGTTGAAATGGTGCCTCAATTGAGAGTTGAGAATGCTAATATGTATACTTTGAATTGGTGAACAACATTACTTAGAATAGTTTCATTGATTTCATCAAATACTTTGTCATAGTTTTGTTATTTTATAGATTGATTTTCCTTTATAAATTGACTGGCCCGATTCTTAAGATGTATCGTAATCTGTCAAATAAGTTTTCATCAGTTTAGTTTCCTTTATGTCAGTGACAGCTTTCTGGAGACAAAAAGGAGTTGGCTGGTTTTGTGAAGGAGTAAGAAGCACTTTTCTTTGTGGTTGTGATGCTGATGGTTGTGGTGTCAATGTTTTATAAATTAACTAACGCAAAAATCAAGACCAACAAACATGATTACTTATTAGGCAATAATTACGTTGTACACGGTAGGGAACAGGAAATAAAGTTTTAGGAAACATAGACAAATGTGCCCGCAATAAAATGGAGTGTCAAAAGGATGGTATTGTCGGAGTTAACTCCTCCTTCAGTCCGTTAACCCTTTCACCAAGGGCCTCTCTTCCCTGGCTATAAATAGCCGCTGACCCTTCGCCTCTATCTCTTTTTCCTTCAGGATTTCAGCTATCAACCTCGAAATGTAGACGCTAACAAGGGATAGCGTAGAAACACGCTAAGCACAACACACACACGCGCACGCACATACAGAATATTCATACGCGCACGCACATACAGAATATTCACACACACTTCGTCCTTTGTACTGTTTCCATGTATTGTAACTTGTTATTAATATATATTTGTATATACATATATTATCGGTCTTGTGTTTTGTTTGCTTACTTTTCCTTCTTCTTTGGACTTAATCAAAGTCCAACATTTTTATGTAGTTGGGCCCGGCGGGCAGGAGTATCTGAACCTTACTTGCGTTTCTTCTACGTCTGACTTCTATCAACAACATAACAGCCATGAACCCTCTACAGTATTTTCCATGTCACCATTTTTTTAAAACTATCTTCCTTCACTCTTCGACAATTTTTATTGCTTTAAAAAGCGATTGTTAGAATTGTTATCAAACCTAAACATGGAAGTGAATTTTATACATTTTCTTTGTTCTTGAGAATTGAATACGAAAATAATGAATATTTATTCATTAGATTGTTTATCTACACTATATATTTATTATATAGTTTATTGGAATGGTTGCCAAAACATCGGATAATTGCCAATTGATTCGAACTTTATAAAAATCGTAAATAAGGATTTCCTTATAGTTGGTTCATAAAATTTAATAATGTAATAATTATTCATAAGTTTATGAATAAAGAATTGTTTTCATATTTATTTCTTTATAAATTGGTAAATATTTTTGTGCATTAGTTCTAATTGTATTAGTTTTTTAAAATGTTGTAAATATAAAATTATTCTTGTAAATAAACAATCTAATAAATAAATAGTGTTTAATACTTTTGTTGTAAATTCTCAAGGACAAAAAATATATAGATTCACTTTGATCATAGGTTTTATTTCAGTTCTAATCATCGCTTTTTAAAATAATGAACATTACCGAAGTTTGAAAATCGTTATCATGAGAGAAAGCATCCTTTTGACACTAAGTCTTATTACGGGGACGTTTGTCCATGTTTGCCGAAAGTTGTGTCATATCTAAATAAAACTGACAGACTTTGGTGTATCAATCTCATCACCGAAAGAATGTATGCGACGGGACAAAATCGTTTGCTTTGACATGTCTGTATGTAAATAGGTATGTGAGAAGGCTGGGATATTTCATTGGCCATTGATATTTCGACACATTGTCAAAGTTTTTAGTTTTACAGACGAAGATAGGTGTTCGAAGGATGATTTGTTTTTGTTTTTATTGGTCGTTGACGTTTCGACTCTTCATAAAGTTCTGGGTTTTGCAGATGATGTTGGCATCAAGAAGGTAAATCAAAGAAAAAGATGCTTAAATCATTTGCATAGGCGTGCCGATACTTCTTGATATGCAATCGGTGAACAGCTTATAAAAAATCGAGCTTATGTCGTATCCTTCGGTATGGACATGTCCTATGTAGATCACACCCTAAGATCCATCTGAAAGTCCTAAAAACAATCTTAAAACTAAACATCCATTCTTGTGTAAACTTAATGTGATCTACACATGAAAAGACATACTCATCTCAATATATTATTGAGGCAGGTGTATTTTCTGTCTGTCTTTATGTCTTTTTTTTTTTAATCACTGCGCACATTTATTTACTTCGATCGAGCTCGGAAGAGCAAGGAGTGAAACCAGTTAGCTTATTCCATTTTATTTTTCTTATTTTTGGTGTGTTTCCAGTTTCATACGAACTAACTTAGTTGCGATTTTTTCAGTGCTTGACTTTTAATTATATCCATTTTTATTGGTCTAAAGAAAAAGAGATGGAAAATCTATAATAAAGTGTTCATTTTAACTTTGTTTATACTGTGAATAGTGGAGAAATGGATGGCGGCTTGAGAATTGAGGAATCGGAGAGCCGAGTTCGAATTCTAGTTGGGTTCATTACATACACTTACGTGCTAATACACTTGGGAAAGGTATGAATTTATTTCTTCCCGCTTCATCCTTTGTTAGTTAAACAGTCCAGGCGAAGGAAAACTCTGAATTCAAACCACCCTGAAGCTGCTCAGATCGAAATATCCTAAAGTGCACACATGCGACAGGGGACCGTTTGTGAATTCAAATTCCCACCGAAACATTTACTATGAATTTGCACATTCTTCGGGATGCGGCAGATCCTGGGTGAATGGCGCAACAAGTAGTAAGTTATACTGGGAATACTTTAAGTTTCTATATTTTACTTATTCTATATTTTAGTAAACTATTTATTTACTGTATCTTTACTTCCTTATTTTATTTATTTTTACTTACTGCCGTATCATTACTTATCGCACGAAGAAATCAGCCTCACTTAACTAGCACACTCGATAAATTTCCGTTTATTTTATTTTACCATTTTCGTAAGTAGTTTTAAATACACCATCTTTATTTGGTAAAGCTTTTCCTTGACCATAAAAGAGAACTGAGACTGAATAATCTTCAGTTCTTAGAGATAAATATGGTTGAAAATAAAATAAATTAAAATGTCCATTTGCTTCCATATCTTCATACATATTCAATAAAACAATACATGATTATTGTAGCGGACCGTGGGTTTATGTATTGTTAAATTAGGAACACGTGTGTTTATTCCTGTTAGAATATTAAAAGGTCCACTACAAGAACATGGCGGACTCAGAGATTGAATCCACCATAAAGAAGTGTAAAGAAAACAAACAAGACCGATATATATATATCACAAACAAGTATATGCACTAAACAACAAAATTTACAATAGATATAGACATTAACATTTGTGTTTATGTGTGAACGTAAAGAGTTTGTATTTTGGTGAATGTTCGTACGTACGTGTATGCGTGTTTAATGTTCATGGAGTCTCCCACAAATGGGAAGACGCAATCTTCTGCGAGAGCTTACATTGTAGATGTGTTCGCTGGAAATAAAGAAATGAAAACGAGAACGAGGCAAGAAATCGCAAAGTATTTATAGTGTAGGGAGAGTGTGCCCTAGTGAACAATTAGGAAATTAAGAAGGAGTTAACTCCGACACTATCCTCAACGAAGACATAAATATAATTAAACACTGACGAAAATGAATATTATACCACAATAAAAAAAATATGGACAAAAAGGGCAATAATAATAATAATAATAATAATACCGGTGCTACTATAGTGTAAGGTCTAACTCCCGTTTCGTCTATAACGTGAGGTCTACCGCAGCATCGAACTATAATATAATATTGTAGGTGTATACTTATTTATTTAAACCTTATATTATCATTTATATATCTATATACTATTTATATTTATATTAAAGGCAGAGAAGTAAAAATAAACACGCTATCAAATACAATACATTTATTTTAACGATAAACACATCGTATATCTTCTAGGAATGACACGAATAGATCATTAGATCATCATCTTCCAGTAAAAATGATCAAAATGTGACTGGAACAGCTGACTACCAACACCTCGCATTTTCTTGAGAATCTAACCTGACCTGATGACCACGTGAGGGGAGGGGCACGGTAGACCTCTGCGCTGCATCTGGGTAGACGACATATTGAGGGAGATCTCCCGCTATTGTTGCACCATAACAACTTTGATGTAACTATGATGGTGCAGGAGTGTGCGAACTCATAGGCATATGCGTAATAAATTAATATTATTAACAAAAAGGATATAGGTCTATACAGGGACAATGGTTTATTAATTCTAAGAAATTGCAACGGCAGAATTACAGATAAATAAGAAAAGAAATAAGAAAATCCAACCAAAAAGTAGTAAATTTCTTAGATATAACATTTAATCTTAAACAACGGGAGATACAAACCATACAGAAAACAAAAAACAAAAAAAAACTACCCAATATACAAAAATTCCAACCACCCCTAACGTGTTCAAACAAATACCCGTATCTATAAATTAAAAAAAAAAATCAACAAATTCTAGTAGCTTAACAATATTCAAAAAAAAAAAAAAATGAATCAGCCCTAAGAAACAGCGGATATTCAAACTAGAATACAAAAACGAAAACAATTCAAACTTTAACAACTTTAAAAGAAACATAATTTGCACCCCCCTACACACACAAACAACAATACAATAAAAACGAAAATAGGGAAAATATTATTCAAAATAATTGGCAACAGCAAATTATCAATAAAAATACAATCAAAATTAGTTACAACTGCATGGTTAACATGGAGAAAATAATAACTAAGCTCAATAAAAAATACTCAACGAAACCAATAACAATAACATCCAGCAAAACAAAACCATCAAATGTAATTGTAAAAACAAAGGAAATTGCCTACTTAACAATAAATGTTTAATCAATAACATAATATACAAAGCTAACTAATAACATTAGTACAGGTGAAAACATTTACATAGGCGCTACAGAAAAAAGCTCGAAAAAAAGATCACAGAATATCTTTAGAAAGAAAAAATACACAAACAATACAGCCCTATCAAAATACATATGGAGCCAAAAAGAACACAATATTCCCATCAAAAGGGAAATTATAAAAAGAGCAGCCCCATACATTATTAACAGTAAAAATTGTAAACTATGCTTAGAAAAAATATTAGCAATAATTATTTTCAAAAACCAAAATAAACTGTTAAACAAGAAAATTGAAACAATAGGTAAATGTAGACATATAAATAAATGCTTACTTTGCTTTCGCACTAATTTAAAATAAAAATAAACAAATAAATAAAATAAATATAAAATTTATATAAATGAAATAAATATATAAACTTTAAAAAAGAACAATTATTAATAAATAAATAAACGAACAAATATTAAATATACATACCTATACGTGTGTGTGTATGTATATATAAATATGTATATACGCACACAACTACAAACGAAAAAAATTACCCCCCCACACACACATAATTAATACCTCAACCGAGGCAAGAACAAATAAACTATTAACCATTAAATAAAAATAAAACATTAGATAAACGATAACAGATGATATAAGCAAATATTTAATTTACTATTTATATACTATTTAAAAATTACATATATGTGCATGCGTGCGGCGTGTGTGGGAGAGTGTACGAGAGTATATACTCTATATACATATTAAAACAGCAAAGAAAACACTCTATAAACCCAACCAACCATAATTAATACTCTAAAAAGGGAAAAAATAACATTGTCATTTAAACACTAGTTTATTAATAACAAAGCACAGACACAAGTGTACACGTGCCTGTGTACGCGCGTTTTTATGTGTGTAAACGTGTACGTGTGTATACGTATATAAGTACCTGCATCTATGTACGCGTGTGCGTATGCACAAGTGTATAAACTCAGGCATATGCACATAAATTCAAACAATAATAAATGAAAATTTAATTATAAACCTGACCTACTAAAATTAGTACTTAAGATACCTTCAAAGCAAATAAGAAAACGAAATAATACTCATGTGAAGACCTATAAAAATATTTATTATTTAAGCATTAATATCAATTATCTATGTAAAGAACGAAATACAACTTTCCTAACTCAAGAAAAGACTAGACGTTCAAAAATTAATAACGATAACATGTCTAGAGAAAAAAAAACGGAAAGGAATAGCAACAAATAACTACAATTGAAAGAAAAGAGGAAGAGGTAAAAAAAAAAAAAAAGCTAAAGAGTGAAGGTAAAGGGGAGAAAAAAATGGAGAAAAGGACAAATAATCATGACACCCTACACGTACCCACATCCACAGAGACGGGCGCATGGCCGCATGCGCACAAAAAACAATACGGAAAAAACTTACACCAATGATAAAAGGATTAAAAAAAAAATGGATAAATATAAGCAGTCGATTGCTGATACGCTTTGAAGCATCTCGATGTTTCCATTGTTAATTTTCATATTAACAGCATAAAATATCATAAAAAAGAAATGTAAAATTATATAAAAATTAATTAACGTGTGAATATAAAAAAAAATAATTATACAATAGACTAGGTTTGTTTATTGCACTTTATTTTGAGAGAAATGTTTAAAAAATAATTAAAAAAAGAAATCCAGGCGATTAGTTAATTTAAAAAAAATAATAGCTTGAATAAATTTGATGTGTAAAACTTTCGATATCTGAGGCTCTGATTTGATGTAAATATTGCCAAAATGAAGCCTTATCAAAGAGATACATGTTTAAAATTTGTTTTTCAATAAGAGGCTCGAGTCTTATGGTCTCAAAAGTCAAAACCCACCTAAACCTGTTGTCCTTCAACATCCAGATTGGAAGAAAATGTGCAAAAGAAATGATGAAGTTAGTCGACGATATACGCAGACGATTACAAACACTGGTGGACAACGCTGGTGCTGAGAATTTTAACACTGTACTGTACTTCTGCCATTATACTGTTGTCGGAGTTAACTCCTCCTTTCACTCCGTTAACCCTTTCACCAGGGGTCTCTCTTTCCTGGCTATAAATAGCCGCTGACCCTTCACCTCGATCTCTTTTTCCTTTCAGGCCTGTGCACTGACACCTTGAGGTAAACTCTCTTATTCCTAGAGGATTTCAACTATCAACCTCGAAATGTAGTCGCTAACAAGGGATAGCGTGGAAACACGCTAAGCACAATATTCACGCACGCACATACAGAATATTCACACACGCACGCACATACAGAATATTCACACACACTTTGTCCTTTGTACTGTTTCCATGTATTGTAACTTGTTGTTAATATATATTTGTATATGCATATATTATCGGTCTTGTTTTGTTTTGCTTTCTTTACCTTCTTCTTTGGACTTAATCAAAGTCCAACCTTTTTATGTAGTTGGGCTCGGCGGGCAGGAGTATCTGAACCTTGCGTTTCTTCTACGTCTGACTTCTATCAACAACATAACAGCCACGCCGTGAACCCTCAACAAACCGTAACCGCCACGGCCTTCTACACTGTCCAGCCAGAATGAAAATCGACCAATAATAAAGTTTTAAAAAATTTAAATAGGAAGTTCCTTTCCACCTACCATATAGTAACTACCTTGTATATACAGCAGATTTTATATATAGTGTTAAGAGACTGATTTATATCACTGATATTGAGTACTCTTCCCCATAAACATTTAAGCAAATTTAAAATATATATATATATATATATATATATATATATATATATATATATATATATAAATGAAGACAAAAGGAAAACTTATCTTAGTCGATGCGTTTCGTCTTCTGAGAGACTTTATCAAGGTAAATGCGAATTTAGAGGAACTTATTTCATATTACAAGTATACTCTACTGAATTTTTAACTCTCCCTCTCACATGAGAGAGAAAGAGAGAGAGAGAGTAAAAAAAATCAGTAGAATATATATATATATATATATATATATATATATATATATATATATATATACTGGACTCTCCTGTCATTTTCGACGTATGAGTGTCAGACTACCCACACATATCATTTGATTATAGTGGTGAATGCTTGTGCAGAACCAACCACACTTTTCGAAGAGCCCAATACAGAGAACTGGTGCAAAGTCCCCAAACGACCCTTGAATGGCCGTTCGCCACCCTATTTATCACTGGTGGGGGTGGAAGAAATGAATTCATACCTTTCCCAATGGCATTAAACCATTTCTTGTAAATTAAATTCTTTTAAATCCATTTCATGTAATGAACTCGACTGGAATTCGAACTCCGTTTCCTCAGTCCGACTACTCCACATTATATATATATATATATATATATATATATATATATATATATATATATATATATATATAAAAATAGATGAATTGAAGAAAAATACACATAATATTCACGGGCTTGGGTGATCATCTCTCCTTCGATTCATGACTGACTAGGTAGAAGATTTCTCGTGGTCGATTGTTTGCCAACCAAGGCCTGGTCCGTTCTGCTATTCAACGCATAGTTGGTGGAAGAGATGCATTCACACCTTTCTCAAGGGTATTTGCGCGTAAGTAAATGTCACGAAAGCGACTGGAATTTGAACTCAGCTTTTCGATTTTTCATTCAGAGCCGTTATCTATTACACCACACTGCACATCGTTGGAGATAATAAATCGGTTGAAATAGGTGTGTAATTAATATATCATGCCAGGTATTAGGTACAGGTGCGGAACATGGAAAAGCCTACAATTATCCATATGTTACAACCAATTTCATCCAAAAAATAATTCATGTTTACAGATTTAAACACAGAATATAGTCTTAAGCGATGAATTAATATTTACAAATTAATCTATTTTAGACACTTTTTATTCAATAGCAATAAAAATAACATTAACAATAATTAGCAAGTGCAAAATTTTACTTATACCAAAAATTTTTTTAATATTGTATGAAATTTCTAAAATACATATTCACATCATGTTTTATGCTGAAGTAATCAATCAGGGCTGTATTTGTGAGTAGTAACTTTTTTAAGAACTTCAGCTTATTGAAGCCGCGTATCAAAACAACAAAATGGCGAAAGGAAAAGTGTTGTGTGTGGACTTAAACCTACGAATTGTGAACGCTTACAATTCGGGAATGAATTTTGGAACAGCAAAGCAGTTTTCAGTATCTAAGTCGACAATATATCATGAGAAATTACGGTAAGCAGGGTGTATTCTTAGCATTAATTACCGTCCAAGAAAAACATCTCCGATCAAAATTTATCATCGCAAAACTCGATTGGAATTTTCACGTGCCTGCTTGGGAAAAAGATAGTGATTTTTGGAATTCAATTTCATGGAGTGATGAGACTAAAATTGAATTGTTTCGTCGGAATCAATCACAGCGTATGTGGAGGAAAAGAGGAGACGCTACGAACTCTCGAAATACCATAAACATGGAGGTGGCAATTTTTCCAGTGTTTTTTTTTTTATAGCAAAAACGAAAACTCGACGTTTTTATAAAATCGTCGGAACTATGAAAGAGTGTGATATTTTAAAAGAAACTCTAGAAGATTTTGTCAAGTACAAGTATTTCTTTGTGGGTTTTTTTTTTTTTTTTTTGATTTGTTTCGTTTTTTGAAGACAACTTTTCGCTTTCCAGCTTAACAACGAACCTAAACACAAAAGTGCAATGGCGAAAAATTGATTCAAAGACAATAAAATCAACATCTTACCTCGGTGTACAGTGAATCCGGCCCTGAACCCAATAGAAAATTTAAGGCTAGAATTTAGAATTCAATCAAGATGTTACACTTCGTTGCAATTAGACCTCTTTCTGATTCATTCTGAATGCTGACCGGATGTGAAGGCTGGGAATGAAATAAAAAAAAAAAAGTCGTTTTCTGCCCATGGGCTCCACGCATCACATTCCGTCTATGAAGCAAGCTCTGGCAATGAAAGCGACACTAGCCAATCATGAATGTTCCCGCCAGAAAAAGAGATGCCTCTGAAGACTATCAGATATGCTTAAAAGCAGGTCTTTGAGAATGACCAAGACAGTAGCTGTTGCTGTTGCTGCTGACTCTCAACATGACCGCTACTTTCACCAACTGTTGACGCTCCCAGGCTTGAACGGCCACTTCAGTTGTCCTTCTTCAGCATGACAACACCTTCTCCCGACTTTTTATGCTCACATCCTCTACATCACCGGTCAGCTTCATCAGCTTGTGAGTGACTGGTGCATTATGTGTTGGATTTCTGACCATTTACGTGTATTGGGATTTTTGGTATTTGACCTGTGATTCGTTATTTCGACGTTTCTTTCTGCCCCTGAATCTTCAAGTCTGGAGTTGCAATTTGTTTATTTCATTTTGAAATTGAGCTGCCATATCAATTTTTGAACACATTAGCTATTAGATGAAGCATATGGAGAATTTTATTCTCACCTATCATGTTCATGTAACATTATTGAATAAAGCTTTTATTATAAAAAGTTTCTGAAATAGATTATGAGTATTTATTCAATGCCTAAGGTCATATTTTAACTTATATATAACATTTTATATATACAGGGTGTCCCATAATGATGAGACACATTTTAAATGTAAGTATCAAAATGACATAGAGTACCAAATATATGTATTACATATCTCATATGCAAGAGTTGAACAAATTATCTAAGATTTGGATATTACATCCCTGAGATGGTCACCAGCATGAAGAGAAAATGCTTGCTTTCCAGAATTTCCTTTGAGCTGAAACAATGGATCTTTGGCTGATGAAGTATGCTTCTTCTAATATGCAATTTCTTTTGGAATCCACAACATTATGAGGGTCCACCATCAGCCAAAAAGATATCAGATACCTGTAGGAAATAGCAAAATCTTATATAATATGTTGAACTCTTGTATATCAGTTATGTAATAAATATATTTGGTATTCTGTCACATTTATAATCCAAGATACTTGCATTTAAAATGTGTCCCATCATTATGGGACACCCTGTGTGTATATATAAAGGGTGCGATGGGTAAATTGTTGTCATTTTATATTTTTCATTGCACACAAGTGCATTGTTTGTTTTTGATTTTGTTGACTGCACAGTATAGTAGAATAGTAGAATTGTTCCTTGGTCAATAGCTTAGTGGATTAAAGCATTGGTTTGAGAATTTGGTGACATAGTAATTGTGAGTTCAATCCCTGTAATTAGACTCAGTGGAAACAGCGAGCAATAACTGAGCAGTACTAAAAATAAGAACTAGATGAGATATCCCTAGACATGCACAGTGGAACAAGTACAGTCTACCCCATAGATTAAATAGAGGATTCAGTTCAGAATAGTCTACTGATTACCCACATTGATATACACCTGAAAGCTGACAAGCATAATGGCTGAAACATTGTAAGAACAGCAACAAAGATGAGGATACTAGTCCACATATAAATAGCGTAAATAATGACAACTCTTCATTCCAGAAATTCAGACAAAAGGTGGTCAGGTGATAAAAGCATCAAAGATGAGGACATTAGTAAATAGAGTAAATAATGATAACATCTCATCCTAGAAATTTAGACAGAAGGCGATCATATGATAAAAGCAACAAAGATGAGGATACTAGTCCGCAAGTAAATAGAGTGAATAACAATAAATTCTCATCCTAGAAATTCAGACATAGGCGATCATATGATAAAAACAACAAAGATGAAGATACTACTCTTCAAGTAAATAGACTAAATAATAACTCCTCATCTCAGAAATTCAAGCAAATAATTCATTTTTATGTGTTTTCTCAGTATGATTGTTTTTGAGACAATATTTTAGTTAATGTATTGTCAGGTTTTTCTTATTTGTCTGTTATATTCAGAAATCTTAAGGAATGCTTCATGACATTTTAATTATTATACTTTTCCACTGCTGTACCCTTTCACCCATAAACTGAACCTATGGCTTCCCAAGAATACTCTTCCTATAGAATACTCAGGCAGTGGAATTTCAGAAGTTTCACCTAAGGTCTTTTCAAAATGGTGACTCCCATATGATGTCCATAACTATGGTTTCTTATTGGCTTTTTCAAATACAGAACCTGAGAAAGGAAGGTACAATGACTAATATATAGTGATAAAAAAAAACAAGATAAGGATGTTATTACAAAAGATTCATAATATAATAGCATCTTATCTAAAAAGCCTGTTGAAAAAAAAAACAAGATAAGAATGCAAATCTAAAATAAGCATTGTATAATAATATTGTATATTTATCTCAAAGAAGCCTGATGATAAAAGCAACCAATATCAAATGCTAGTTCATAAGAATCATTGTATAGCAATAAGATCTCTTTTTAAAAAAAGCCATGTAATAAAAACAATGACGATGAGGATGCAGGTTCAAAAAAAGCATTGTATAATAAGTGTACTTAATATCAATGAAGCCTTGTGATAAAGACATCCAAGATAAGGATACTAGTTCAAAAATACCTCCAAAACAAAATCACTATCATTTAATCATCATAGAAAAACTTTTCTGCCTTCCATCAGCATGGCTAATGCTAACCTCCATGTTTTTCACCAACATGAAATGGAGTGATTATATCAAATCAATTGCTAAGTTTAAAGCTAGAAAAGTTGGTTCACTGTATCATTCCAGACAATTTTTCTTGTTAGAATCTATCTTTTGCATTTATAAATCTACCATTCATCCATGCATTGAATATTGTTGATATATTTGGTCTGGTGATCCTGCTATATATATCGAGATTCTTGTCAAAATCCAAAGAATGAATGGTAATGTAATTGGTCCTGACCTGGCATCTAAACTTCAATTTCATTGTTCTGATGAGCTTTCCTCCTTGGTACCTCAACTGCATGAATTTAAGTGCACTAATAGATTCACAACTTGGTCTCACCATTTTACTGTTGAACTAGCTAGATGTAACTGTAAGTTCTATTCCAATAATTTCTTTTCTTGGTTGTGAAAATCTCTTTTGCTTTCTTGCTTCCCTGCTACCTACATCTTCAAAAATATAAATGCAGTGCTAATCATCGTTGTCCATCTTCCTCAAATATGTGTTCTTTTATTCTCCTTTCTCTTCATGAAAGTCTTCTCATTTTCTTTCATTTTCTGTAACCCCTTGTGTACTAGTGACATTATTGCCATGCATGGGATGAAATGATAATAAATAAATATGCTTTATCTTAAAGAAGCCTTGCAATAAAAACAATGAAGATGACAATCAAATCAGAAAGAACTCATGTGTCATAATACTTTATCTTAAAGAAACCTTGTGATAAAAATGACCAAGATATGGATACTAGTCCAAATTAATCATTGTATAATAATAACTATGCTTTATTTCAAAAAAACATGAAGATGAAAAAGTCTAAAAGAATTAATGTATAATGATAAGAATACTTTATCTTAAAGTAGTCTTGTGATATATCTGCCAAGTTGAGAATGCAAGTCTGAAAGAATAAACATATCACAACAGCCACTCATCTCAAAAACAAAGTTTACCTTAGCCTGGGACAGTACTACAACACTGAAGCACCTGGTAACTCACTGTATTAAACAGTGATCTACAAGACTGCTTGGTTACTCTCACTCTCCAGTGGGCATTCTCTAAAATCAATACTTTATATGTTTAGGCCAGAATATGTTTAGATAAACAGAGAGGTGGATGTGAGCAGATTGGTAGAGAAAGACTGAGATTAAAAGAAAAAGATATTTATTCTATGTAGGTATTACAGATTTTGCAAGTTCATGAATTTATTGACTGATATTTATACAAAAATGTTGAGTTGTGTTGTACCAAGTGGAAAAAGCCATCCTCACTTCTGAATCAGTGCCTGAAACACTGACCTGAACAGCAGCAAGAAACAAGTTTTTCAGATTTATTGAGCAGCAGGCAAACACAGACTTGAATGAAGTGTCTGTTCAGATTAATGTTAGATTTTTCTTATGGAAGTCAAATGTTTTTATAATAAAATTGGTTGTAACCAAACAATATTAGGGAAACATATATATTAAATATTAATAAGTTTCTACTGGACATAAAGTGGGGAATCAGTTTTTTTATTATTCTTAAGTAAAAAACAGATCCGCCCCGTTGGGTTGTTTGGAAAATAATGTCTGATTTTAGAATAAACCTTTTAATTGTCTTCTAATATATTATTATAATAGTTGCATAAAAATATTTTCTTCTTCTTCTTCTTCTTCTTCTTCTTCTTCTTCTTCTTCTTCTTCTCATCATCATCCTCATCCTCATCCTCATCATCATCATCATCATTATCAGTCCTTCAATTGTCATGGGGACCTGAGAGCAAAAGAAACAGACAACCTCCTCAAAGCTGATCTATTGGCAGTGGATCTCAGGAGTCCTGACATTCTCATATCCATCCACTCTTTGATGTTGTTTGACCAGCTCTTGTATTGCCATCCCTGTCTGTGTCTACCTTCAACAGTGGCTTGCATGATGGTCATGTAGAGGCTGTCATCCTATGTGATACGGCCAAACCATGCCATCTTCTGATGTTTAATAGTGACTAGGAGAGGATCACAAGACTTTCAACCTTGCTCTGTACATAGTCGTTTGTTTTGTGCTTCCAGTAGTAAATGAAAAGGAGTTTTCTCAGGCATTTGTTCTTGAATGCTTGGATCCTAGTGATTAAAGTTTCCTCTTTGTTGATTTTATATCAACCTGAATTAACAGTAAAATGGTGAGACAGATCATGGTCAGATCACCAGTTCTTGTTTGATCATCAAAGTTAAACAGTGTCAAGCTCAGTCAGTGCTTAGATGTGGAACTGCTTGAGAACAATGGCTACTGTAAGCAATTTCCTACAATTTGAAATATGCTTGGTTTTAAATAATCCACAAAGAGATGATAAGAAGCCATAAAAAAGAAATCAGTCAACAAAGGATGCAGACATATCACTCTCTTTGGTTTGTTCTGTCAGCTTTATTTACAGGCTACTACTCCAGGAAATTATGTAACTTTAGGATGCCTAGTAAATACCGGGTGCAGTAAAAATATACCTCCCACATAATGGTAAGACATTAGTTAGATCAGGACACCATTGCCACTAATATCTTACCGATAAACTACATCCGGCAGAAAAGCCTTGGATCAGGGTAGTGGGGGTTTTGAGGAGTGTGGAACCATCTCTTAATTGCAGTTGTTCCCAGGTCCACTCTAACTTAAGGTGGTAGCACCTTTTAGGGTCCCAGCTATGAGCAAATAGGGAACCCTCAAACAAAAACAAAACACTACGAAAATATAAAAATACATTTTTATATTAAAAATACCAGCAATACATTTTTATATTAAAAGATTATGAACAATACCTATTTATATTGGAAGTACCAACAATACATTTCATCTGTAGTTAAAGGCATATAATTGCATTCAAAATATTTAGATTTCAGCATTAAATAATCCATAGATGTTGATATGCTGTTAAACAAAATCAACCAACCAACCAACCAAATGACCAACAGGAAAGAACTCTTTCATTACATTAATTCATATAATATCCTATAAATCTTAGATCAAACTGTATTAAAAAATATAAATTCAACAAAACTACAACATAAAACACATGTATCACCACCTCACAAAAACATATATATGCCCCAAAGCATATCATTTCTAAATATCATCTACCATATATTCAATTGTGAAAGCAGAATAACATATATCATATTTTTATTACTTCAAAGCTCCCAAGAAAATTAAATTTTGACATTAAATGACTCATAAGGAATTGATATACAAACAAATAAGGGATTGATATACAAACAAATAAGGAATTGATATACAAACAAATAAGGAATTGATATACAAACAAATAAGGAATTGATAAACAAACAAATCAATCAACTAATGTCTTGTTATTATAATGGAGGTATTTCTGCCACATCTTGTAGTACCTTTGCAAATACTAGGGTTTCTAATTAGTCCTTTTTTTTTAATCGGTATCACCCCATACAAGGCAGAAAAGCCACTAAGACAGAAATGGTTACTGGGTGTAGAAGAATTAGGAACAGAAACAATAATAATTTGCAGGAAGAGAAAAGAGTAATCAGGAGGACAGTAGATAAAGATTGACATTGCATTTAAATTTTTGTAGATTAAGGTTGACTGGAAAGCATATAGCCAGAAGAGAGTTCCACAAATGAGAAATGCAAAGAAAGAAACTGTTAGCTTAAAATTTGTGGTTATGTCTAGCCAGCTCAACTGTAAATTGATGAGATCTACATAGATTCCAGTCTAATACTGTGCTTAAATTCAATAAGTTCAGGTACCATAGTGAAGAGCTCATCTGAACAATTAAAAAAGTATTTATTGAAAAGGCAAAGAGAGGCAACCTTACAGCAAAGGGAAAGCAACTGAAGCCAAGCCACCTGATCAGGACCAATAATATTGCTGATTTAAACTCAAATCATGGATGAATTATGCTTGTACTGTTGGAAAAATTTTAAATCATCAAATGGTGGTAAATACTTTTTAAGGTTTAATGATAGCCTATCAGATGGAAATGATGTTCTCTGCTTATTTATAAGAATGGATATATCAGCAGAAGAGGAGAAATTAACAAACAGGTTCAAATAGAACCGGCACAGTTATTTATGCATGAATGTATATGTATCTGCATTGGTGCTTGATTGCATGCAGAAGTATGTCTTTGCATGTGTTTTTGCATGTGCTGCTGCATGTGCACCTATTGTTCATGGACATATTTTATTTATCTTAACATATTTTATGCATCTTAATGTGAATGTATTTTTTTTATTCATTTCACTCTAAGCAAAGCAATAAAGCCACTAAGATGCAAGGGGTTATTGAGGGTGGGAGAATATGAAAAAAAGAAAACATTATTAAAAAGAGAGAGAGAGAAAGAACAATAAAAGAACAGGAATTAATGAGACAGTAGATAATGATTGATATTGCATTTAAATTTTTGGAGATCAAAGTTGACTGGAAAGCAAGAAGCTGGAATAGAGTTGCATAAGTGAGAAGTGCAAGAGAAAAACTGTTAGCATAGAATATGCAGTTACATCTTGACATTTCAACTATAAAATGATAAGACCTTACCACCAATCTAGAAGTATGCTTAAATTCATAAAGTCTAAGTACCAAAGAGGAAAGATCATCAGAAAACTTATCATGAAAGTATTTATAGAAAAGGTGCAGGGAAGCTATGTTATGGTGATCGGAAAGTGACCGTAGCTGAGATGCCTGGTCAGGACTAATAATATTGCATATTCTTCTTAGGATTTTATCAAGAAACTATAAATGCATAGCGGATGCACCAGACCAGATGTGGCAGCAATATTCAATGCATAGAGCAATGGTAAGATAGATTCTGGTGAGGAAAATTGTCTAGCATGACACAGTGAATGAATTTTCCTAGCAGTAGAATTAGAAGTTGATTCAATATAATCTTTCCACTTCATATTAGTGGAATTGGGTATGTGTATTTATGCAAGCATGAACCAGCACATGTGTATGTCCATGCATCAATGTTTTTATATGTATGTTCACTGAGGAATGCCTGAATTGGCTGGTATTAATAATGCCACAGGCCATTGCTGCTTGAACAATTCTTAGCAGATTTAATGAAATGAGCTTAAAAAAACATAATGTTTTAAAAGAAAGATTTTATGCAAATAAGATTACCAACACACATTTACAATTGGACTTAATTTGAAAAATCTTAATTAAAATAACCTTTTCAATGAATAACACCAGTGTAACTCATGAAAGTCAGAGAGGATTAAAAAATCTCCAAGCTTCTAATATAATGTGATATCTATTTCAGTCTGTTCATATCTATATATCTATCTATCTCATTATATATATATATATATATATATATATATATATATATATATATATATCATTATCATACTTATTATAAAACCCAGGTTGTGTGTGTGTGTGTGTTTGTATGTTTATATATTGGATCGGATTTCCTACATTTTTCAACCGATTTCAACAAAACTTCACAGGACTACGTAAAATTACCTTGCGGCAGTTCTGACAGTGCCAAAAATTGGAAAAACACAATTGTTTTTGAATGAAATCAATTTGAAAACACGATTAAGAGGCATCATGAGAATGAAAGGGGGACAACTCATATTGAGTTATACTTATTATAAAACCCAGGTTGTTTGTGTGTGTGCGCGCGCGTTCGTTTATATATGGGATTGGATTTCCTACATTTTTCAATCGATTTCAACAAAACTTCACTTTTTTTTAGCAGGTAGTGTTTCTTATTGTCTTGCACACTTTTTTCTTTATTTTTACATTCAGAATGCTTTAAAAATTCCATTTACAAGACAATAGTTTATAATAAAATTCTATTCAATTGGTAGACTCATAACAATTGAAAACAATGTTTTTGTTTAAGTTTGGGTTTGACCAATTCGTAAAAAAAAAAAAAAAAAAAAAAAACTAATTAAGACATGCATGTCCATCAACCTTAAACAATAATCTTTGTCAATTTTATTTTTCAGTCTTTATGATGGTCGATACTTGATCTATCTCTTACTGTTACATCCCCGGGTAATGCGGGCTCTACTGCTAGTATATATATAAATATATATATATATATATATATATATATATATATATATATATACAGTGGGGAAAACAAATATTCGTACACATAGAAAATTTTTAATTTATTGTATTTCCAACTAATGAATAAATATACTTTTCATATAATTAACTGTACACAGATGCATAATAACTAAATATGCATAGAAAACAGAAAAAACTTTGATTTAATAGAAATAAATCCTATTTATCCATTTTAATGGGTGAAAAAGTATTCGTGCAATACAAAAAAAGAATACATAATCTTAATTTAATACTTTATAGAACAGCCATTATTCACTACGACACCAACCTCTTGATTGAGTTTAAACCTGGGGACTGACTTGGCTATTTCAGGATATTTACATTATTTATTAGCAAGCTATTTCTTCGTAGATGTTGCAGTGTGCTAGGGATCATTATCTTGTTGGAAAATCCAATCAGAAGGAAGTTCAAGATTTTCAACCAAAATCATTAAATTTTCTTCCAAAATATTTTGATATGCTGCCGCATTCATTCTACCATCTATTACTGATATTGTTGCCAGTACCTTCTGCAGAAAAAACATCCCCAAACCATAATGCTGCCGCCACCAAATTTCACTGTTGAAACTGTGTTCTTTTGTTTGAAGGTATTGCCATCTTTCCGCCATATATGATTTCTAGAATTATGTCCAAAGAACTCACTTTTGGTTTTGTCTGTCCATAATACTCTTTCCCAATACAATTTTTCCTTATCCTTATGTTCATGAATGAATTTCAACTCTGTGTCCTTTAAATAGCAGTGGAGTTTTTTTTTTTCACCAAATTGACTTGACCAAAGATTTGTGAGTTCAATACCTGGTCACAGCAGAGGGTACAAAAATGTGTGTAAAAAAGCGACAATTATTATATTTACTTATGTGCAAATACCCTTAGGAAAGATATGAATCCCTCTCTTCTTCCCCCACCCCAGCTATGGGTTAATTAATAGGACTTGTATCAATAATTAATTTTCATTTACATTTCAAGAATTTTTTTGAGATGATAATGATTTTAATGACAGAAGTCCTAATTAATCCATAGCTAGAGGGGAGAAGCAGTGGATTAATAGTTATATTCTGTGCTAATAGGAATATATGCTTGAACAACACAGTGGATAAATAAATAAAGGTTTATTGTAAAAACCAGTACAATAAGAAATAAGGTAACAGTTATGTGCACGATTGTCACAAGTCAATCCAGTAGTGAGTGCTACTAATGGAAGGTTGATAGTTCTCGTGTAAGTCTGAGTCGTACTCAACAGATCCCAGCTTGACTCCTGTAGTCTGTTGCCTTAGGGATACTTATAGGTAGTTACTACCCATAGCATAATCACTCATGGGGGTGACAGGTTATTCCATTATATCAAATACCTTTTCCAAGGCTATTTGCACGTAAGAATATATAATGAACCCAACCAGAATTGGAACTCAGCTCTCTAATTTCCAATTCTAAGCAATTATCCATTACACCATCTATACATCCAAGTTTACAGCACCAGTATTCCCAAGTGGTGACCCATCTAAATACAGACCAGGTTGATGTTGCTTAACTTTGGTGATTGTATGAGAACTGATGTTTCAATGTGATATAAGCCTAAGGCTGCAAGCCTTATTGGAATGTGAAATGTACTACATACATATGTTTAAGTAGACATTTCCTGTGTTAATTTACATCTACAGGCTTGTGCATTTGAGAGTCTTAATAAAGATACACCTTCCAGCAAGTTTCTCGTAGGGAAAACCACTATTCATCCTGTTATGCTTTTAGAATTCTTAGCAAAGTTTAATTACCTTATTTAAGAAATGCATAAACATGTATGTATTTATATATTGAGTGTTTTTAAAATTCTGTTATTATTATTTCTGTTATTATTCTGTTATTATTATTTATTATTGTTATTATTATTCTGTTATTATTATTTCTCTGTTTATTTCTATTTGTATATGCCAATCTATTTAAGTCTCATTTTATATCTGTCTGTGCATATCTTATATCAGTTTATATATGTGTCTACACATGCACACAATGTAAAAATAGACATTATCAGCATGCAAAGCAAAATCAGCAAATAAAAATTTCAGCTGAGACTGCTAACATTTGCTTAGTACAAATACACTTTATCCTGGATATAATGATGAACTACATCCAGCAGCAAGGCATCTGATCAGGAGGTTTTAAGGAGTGTGGAACCACCTCTTAATTGCTGTTGGTCCAAGGTCTACCCTGACCAAGAGTAGTGGCACTTGTTAAGGTCCCAGCTAATTGAGGTCAAAACATGAAAATATAAAAATACATCAGATAAATTACCACCAATACATTTTCATAGTAAATAAAAAATAAAAAAGTACCACCATATATTATTGGAAAAATAATTACCAAAGTTCACAAGAAAATTTTGCCATAAGACATTGATATACCATGAAACAAACCAAACCAAACCAAATACTCTATAGAAAGATATGAACTGGCTTCTCCTATACAATGTCTTAACAGGACATCTCTTTAAAAAACTGTTGTGAGGGAGAATATTTTCCTACAAGGTTGGACTTGACCATTAGACAAAAGACATAAAAATACTCCTACATCAAGAGGAGTAGCAGGAGGAGCAGTAACTGCAGAAGCCCTTGCCGAAAACAGTCATTCATGTCTAAACATTCTCTTCCCTAGTTTCTATTCTACATTATGTTTCCCTGTACCAAAAGGCAATAAACTTGTTGTTAAACCAATTCTGGTTTTCTACTGTTGTTTTTGATAACTCAGTTACAACAAAAACATTTCATGTCACTATGAAATTGTTTTGATTTTTTACCAATTTTTATTAATTTTTAACCCAATAAAAGGTCCAAGAGCCACTTAAGGTAGGGGTTACTGAATGAGATTGTTGCATGAATGTAAGAGGAGGTTAGAAGTGCAGATTATGAGGATATGTAGGATAGATAACAGTTGACCCTAGACCTGAAGAGGTTAAGATTTTAATGATTGGGGAATTTGTAATGCACAAATAAAATACACAAACATATCTTGAGAATTAAACATCCATGCAGATACCATAAGGTACATGAATGATGACCATAACAAATAAAAATAAAACAAGAATAAAATTTAAAAACTCTATACATACATAAACATTAACATCAGAAAATATATGTGAAACAACCAATGAAAACAAAGTGATGCCAATGATGCAATGGATAGTGGTTTGGAATGAGAAATTGGAAGACCGAGTTCAAATTCCAGTCAAGATTCCAGTACAAATACCCATGGAAAAAGTATGGAGCCATCTCTTCTCCTCCCAGCTATGAGTTAAATAGTAGGGTTTAATTATAAAAGACATTGATGTCTCCCCCATAAACTCTTAATGCAAAAAAGGAATTATTCTAACAATCCCCAAAATACATTTTGGCTTGAAATAACCCAATAAGGGTTGACATGCTTTTAAAAATCAATCAACCAATGAAAACATAACAACAGAATTTAAAAATTGAAACATAACTTCATATTATTCAATTTTCAAAATTTATGATGATGTTAAATAAATAGTAAAATGTGTTAAATTTCTAATGATTTTCCTACTTGTTCCTTATTTAATAATTCTGTTAGGTTTAATATATCTATATCTATCTATATATATATATATATAAATATATATATATATATGAAAAAGGTGTGTCGGAAATTTTTAACATGTCATTATGCTTTTATTTGGTCTCAAGACCTAATAATATAAAATAAATATTTTTACTATCATTATTATTATTGTTATTTTTTTATTTCTCAAGTTTCTTTCAACCTATTATATCTACACATACACACACAAATATATACATATATATATATATATATATATATATGAATTGGGATCAAATATGTATTAAAATCCAACATTATATTAACATTATAAACCTTTCCTATTTCTTCCTTATTCTATTATATATATATATATATATATATATATATATATATATATATATATATATATATATATATACTACTTTTGCTTTTATTTTGACAAAAATAAGCACTTAACAATAAAAATTATCATACAGTAGCATCATATTTTGTTTTCCTCAATAAAACCACCACAAAGATGATTCCAAATTTGAACTTTTTGATAGTAAGAGGATCATGGAGAGAGAGACTGAAAAATAAAAGAAAAATAAAAGAAAATACACTGTAGTTACTGAAATTCTATCTTTTACTTAAAAAATAGAAAAATATCTTATTTTAAGGTATTTTATGTAAATAAATGCAGGGTTGCTCCAAACTTTTGCCCTGTAGTGTATACAGAGGGTGATGGCTAAATTTTATATTTTTAATTTTGCCCAAGCGCAGTATTTGTTTTTGATTTTGTATAGTGACAGTTGGGCACTGTCTGTGAGAAAAAGAGCACCATGACACAATACACTCAGCCAGAAATTTGGAAATGGCATGTTGTACTATTTGTACTGCTTGGCTTTTGCACCAGAAGCTTCAATACAAACATTTCAGAGTGTTTGGGTGTCAACCTCAGGACAGTGCAGAGGAATTGAAAAAGGGATAGATGAGTCTAATGGTAATTACAAATGTACAGCAACTCAAAAAACTCACTCTGATTTTTCTGATAAGTAAAGATCTCCTGAATTTGTTGGTAAGGGCCTCAGACTCAATATGGAGGCCAATATCAAGTGTCTTGAGGAGGTAGTGCTGCCCTGGGTCAAGAGGATGGCTGCTGGAATACCCTATATCTAGCAACAGGACTCTGCACCATGACACACAAGCAGGAGAACCCAGTCGTGACTGTCAGACAATTTTTGCAACCCCTTAAATCTGGCCACCTAACTCCTCAGACAGAAACCCCCTTGATTATTATGTGTAGGGTGCATTTGATCAAGAGTCCAACAAAACTCCTTGTAACACCAAAGATGAACTGAAGGCAAGGATTATGGCAGCATTCACCAACTTAAATAAAGAGACCGTCCAGAAGAGTTGCAAGAGATTCCAAAGTCGTCTGGAAGCCATGGTCGAAGCCAATGGCAATTTTATTGAATAAATTTACTCTTTAGTATTTCAAGATATTTTTGTGTAACTTGGTAAGTATATCTGTTAAAATGAGAAGTCAGTGTTATTTTAATTTTTGTGTAATTTGGATGACAATTTATCCATCGCATCCTGTATCTGTCTGTCTCTCTCTCTCTCTCTCTCTCTCTCTATATATATATATATATATATATATATATATATATATATATATATGACAATGCATCAGTAAATCTGTAGTTTGATATACAGTTATTATTTTTAAAGAACCAAGATATGTTGTTTAATGGAGATGTTCGAAGCATTGGATTAAGTACATTGACAAGGAAGAAAATTATGTTGAAAAATATATATTTCTTATACAAAATAAATGCTTTTTTTTGTCATGCAATTGCTGCCTTATTATATATATATCTATATCTGTGTATATATATAAATATATATAGAGATATTGATATTATTATAAATATATATATATATATATATATACATATTGATATAAATATATATAGAGAGAGATAAAATATATATATATAGAGAGAGATATTGATATTATATATATATATATATATATATATATATATATATATATATATATATATGGAGAGAGAGAGGGGGAAGAGAGGCCAAGTGGAAGAGAAATCAGAGTGTATTATCAAGAAAAAGAGCTTTCAACATTATCTCTGCATAAAACACATACCTGACAAAGATACAAAGATAAACACGTCAAAGTGTCTGTTGTTTAAAGTTCTCAAATTCTAGAATCGTTATCATTCCATGAATTATTCAAGGGAATAACTTCATTATAATTTTGATCATTATGCATTGGCCAATATATCTTCAAATTTTACTCAGGAGCGTCACATAAAGTAATATTTGAAATCAACAACCACTATAAAGACAGTATTGTGTCTTTACAGTATTCTATGGGTGTTTTCTCACTGGACATTTTACAGGAGAGCTTACATCAGTTTTTTTTCCAAAAAAAAATATTTTTCTGCAGAGGTTACCTCATTTATCAAACATAAAACAATTCAGTTAATGTTAGGTATATCTGAACAAGTTGAACCAAATAGATTAAGGATTATGTTCGGGCCAAACTGAGACAACATTTTTGGAAAGATGAATGTAGCAACAATTAATGTATAGTGATTAAAACAATGAAGAGCGGGAGACTCTTTCAAATGATAATGGTAATTTTAACTGTTTCCTAATAATGAAACATTCAGAATTCATTGATCGAACAGCCAGAGGTACACTGGTCATGCTTTTCTTCACTCCCTGGTCATTGGATGGAATCAAAGTGTAGCATCTGTTCATCTCATCTCTAATGATAATGGTAACTGTTCTACCTCTTTAGTATATGTTTGTTTTGAAGACAACTGGATAAAAGCCTTATGGCAATTAAGACAAAGTCATGTTCATAAGCAGGTTTATTAAAAGCCAAAACTGTAAAATGGCAATGTTATTTATTGTTGAGTATAAAATTTAAGAGAATGAGAAAAATATGAACCACATACTGGGGGTCATGTTTTTACAGTGCCAGTTTCAATGGTAAATAAAGGATAACAGGAAGTGGTCAAAAAATGGTAACTAACCTAAAAAGTACCTAAACTTGAAAAAGAGACAAAGGGGAAAATTAAACAATACAGGTTTGTACCATGGTAACAAAACAGTAATATTAGCCATTTCCTTATAAGGAAATATTCAGCATTTACTGACTAAGCATCTAGTGCTGCTTTTGGTTGAAATTTATAAAATCTTTCTAATAAAATGATTTTTTCAGGAAAATAGGTTTCTCAAATCCAGTAAGCTTTCTTCCTGTTTTTGGCTGAAATTTATAAAATCTTTCTAATAAAATGATTTTTTTCAGGAAAATAGGTTTCTCAAATCTAGTGAGCTTTCTTCCTTATTTGAAGTAGTGTAGAACATCAGCCTCTTGATTATATCATGATTTTTCCTCTATTATGTGGTTTGTGTTATTTGATATAGTTCTTTGTATTTCTGTATCCCCAGTCCCTGAGGTTCAAAAAAGAATGATTCTCACAAAGACCTACATGCTTCATTCAGTTGAAGACATTTTTAACCATTTATCTGAGAAAATGGTTGTATACAGCTGATAGTTTAGATATGTATGGCATCCATATGACAATCTGAATCTGATAAGACTATTTAAGAACATGACTCGAATTTTTAGGTTAACATTTTGGTTTTGAAGTCCTGGAGTAAAATATGCTACCTTTGTTAAAAATTATGGCACTATTACACAAGGGACTACAGGGAGTGAAAGTGAAAGTGAAAGTGAAAGAGAATGACAAGACTAAGAATGAGGAGGATTGGGGAAAGGACAAAAAAGGAACAGGGTTCAATAAGATAAATTTTGAAATTTGTAGTTATCAGGATAGCAAAAAATCAGAAGTGAGTTCCACAGGTGGGAAGTGTGAGAAAAAACTACTAGAGTAGAAATAGCAGTTGCATCTAGCTAGTTCAACAATGAAAAGATGAAACCTAGTGGCCAATCTAGTCTTTTTTATGTGCCATGTCCTTTCAGGATGTTGACGATCATGGCACTCCACCTCCCTCTATCCCTTGCAGCCTCAACAAGTTCCTTCCCTCTGCTTCCTCCCTCAGACCATGTTCTGTCATCCACTTGCTTAAGCCTGCTAGGTATGTCACACATTGTTTTCCCTTGTCTCTCTTTCCATCTATTTGACCTGTCATTATTAGATTCTCCAGGCCCTCCTTCCACATTATGTATCCCAGAAACTTCAGCTGCCTCTTCCTGATATTAAGTATAAGCCTCCTCCTTGTTTGCAACCTCTAGTAGCATGCTTAAATTAATATAGTTGGGGCACTAGGGCGAAAAAGCTCATCAGAGCAGTTGCCATGAAAATATTTGTAGAACAGAAAGAGGTAAACCATGTCATGTTGTTGAGAGAATGACTGGAGACAAGATGTCAGTATCAATTTTATTACAGTCTCTTTTCTGGATTTTGTCAAGAATCTCAAGATGGTAGGTTTATAAACATGTAAGATAGATTCTGGCTAGAAAAATTTTTTGGCATGACACAGTAAACCAATCTTCCTTGCAGCAGATGCAGTAGCATGCAGAAGTGGGGGTGGGGTTAGAGGGTGCGACAACCCTGGGTATCCATATCAGGAGGGCATCCAATCGATGAGTGAAACAAAAGTTTAGTTTATATTTAATTTGAATAAAGTGTTTATTTCATGTTTCATCTGTTTTTACATATTTAAAATGTCTTTCTTTCTCACATTTCTTAGGACCTAGTCTCTATACCCCCCCACACACACACATACTACTTGAGTCTTGGGGACATACAATCAATGAGTTGGCCCTAGGCAACACAAAACATCACTAAATCTGCATGTCACTGAGCAGACATAGTAATTGACTCAATATAGTTGATCCACTTTATGCCAGTGGGAAACATGAGGCCTGGAAGCATAGATTGTTGTTCTCCTGGAGTTTTGCATTAGAATTAGCACACACAGAGGATATTCACCTTAATTTTTTTATTTGGCGGTAAATTAACTAATCACAGATAAGACACAAACCATTTTTATTTAATAGCTGAACATTCTAGTTTTATAAAATATACCTTAAAACAACTAGATTAAATTATTTAAAATAATCCTTCATTTTTTTTCACAAGCTATGTACAAGATTATATTATGGAATTACACAATAATGAGTTAAAAATTATGGAACTCATCAACAAAACAGATTAGGATTAATACTTAATTGCACTTCTTCAAGCTTTTATGGCAACCTTAATCCTTTCAGGCTTGTATTTTCACTAATTTAGAGTATTGTCCTGTATGAAAGTTGTTTCAACTTTCCTGAATAACGGGTAATTTTTTTTAATCATTTCACCCCCAAACAAGGGAAGGGGTTACTGAGGGTGAGAGAATAAACATTAGCAATAAAAAAAATAAGAATTAAGAAGACAGAAGATAGCAATTTAATTAAAATTTTTCAAGTTGACTGGAAAGCAAGAATCTGGAAGAGAGTTTCACAAGCGAGAAGTGTGAGAGAAGAAAGTTCCATAGTTCATCAGAAAAATTACCCTGAAAATATTTATAGAAAAGTCACAGGGAAGCTACATCATGGTGGTGGGAAAGTAACTGAAGCCAAAATGCCAAGTCAAAACCAAAAACATTACAGATTCTTTGTATTTTATTAAGAAGTAGCAGCATGGCCCGGCATTGCCCGTGCTTGATTCAAAAATCATACAACTCATACAGTAATCGCTATCCCTTGACTTAAAATATTTTTGCCCTTCCTTGCCTTTAAAGGAGTGCCCTTTGCCGTGCTGATGTTGCTACATGCCTTACTTCTTGCCTATCTCACACTGCAAATTTTTTGTAAGCTCTATACTAAACATTAAATCTGTTATGAAAAAAGAACTAAACAAAATGAACACAAAATGATCAGCTTTAAAAAACTGGAAAAACCGAATGAAAAAAGAATGTTAACAACAAATACTTTTTCACACCCAACCCAGCTCTGGAGAATCAACGTTGAGTTTAAGCAAGTGAATGAGCCAATTGGAGTAAAGTGCCATGCAGATTTAAATTTTTCCCACTTGTGACAAATGCAGCTATCGATTTTTTTAGCATGCTAGTTAACATTCATGTCAGTCAGCTGTTCACTCTCATGCTGGCCAATAGAATCTTCCTGCCTATTTGTGGCAGCCAGCTATTGGCTCTCACTCTGGCCAGTAGAAAATGGCTGCAAACTACATGAAAACTGCCGTAGAAGCATGAAAAAATCAATTATTTCCACTATCGATGGGAGTTGGGAAATGCAACGTCAATCTTGGCTTTCCCACTAACTTGGAGCATGGGCGTGTAAATTTTGGTGCAAATCTGTCGAAAATTGCAGCTGTGCATTTGTTACACACACACACACACACACACACACACACACACACACACACACAAACACACACATCTTGCCTTTTATAGATAGAGATCTCTAAATACATACTGTTATATTCTGTGCTAATAGGAATATATAGTTGACAAACATGGTGGATAAAATAAGTAAAGGTTTATTGTAAAAACCAGTACAATAAGAATAAAGGTAACAGTTATGCACAAGGTCATCACAAGTCAATTCTGTAGTGAGTGCTACTATTGGAAGGTCAGTAGTTCTTACGTAAGTCTGAGTCGTACTCAACAGATCCCAGCTAGTATATTTAGCTACCCTCCCACGAGGGTTGCATGTGGCACAAGGCCAGTTTAACATGGGTTCTCCAAGCCCATAGGCTCAGCCAAAAAAATTCCCTTTCAAACCCGTCGAAACGTATTCAGGGACAGTCTACCTCCCTGAACAATACTCTGCCCTTCAGCAGAGCCTTGTCCAGGTTTGACTGTTTAACTGGAACAGGTCACAGGTAGACTCTGTAGTCTGTTGACTTACAGATACTTATAGGTAGTTACTACCTATAGTGTAGTCTCTCATGGGGGTGATAGGTTATTCCATTACATCACATATGAAGCACCAAACCAGATGTAGCAGCAATATTCAATGCATGGATGAATGATAGACTTTTGAATGTACAAAATAGTTTCTGCCAAGAAAAATTGTCTAGTACAACACAGTGAACTAACTTTCCTAGTAGCAGACTTAGCAATTGATTCAATATGATCTTGCCCTTTCATGTCATTTGAAAACCCAAGAAGGTGTAAAATAAGTAGAAAATCTATTAATGCTAACCTCCAAGAGCATTAATAGATTTTCTTTGGTGGCTGGCACCTTCTCATGGAACATTTTTTAAATTTTCCACCATAAATTTTCTACTGGATTTAAATTTAGACTGGCCATGTCATTGACTTTATATGAAGAAAAGTTTTAACCCTCCAATACTATGTCAAAAATACATTATTGTCCTGACAAAAGACTTCACCATCTTCTACTTCTATGTGCTGCACCCTTTCAGGATGTGGGCAATCATGGCTCTCCATACGTCGATCATAATCCTGAATCTTAAAACACCAAATGTCAAAATACTGAAATTTAAAATCTTGAATTTATAAAATCCCGAGAGATCAGAATCCCGAAATTTAAAATCCTGAAAGATCAGAATCCCAAAAAATAGCCTTTGGGAGAAATTGAAAAAAAAATTCTTGAAAATACCTTTGTTTCTAAACATTTATAAAATAGCATTTAAATAGTCTTTATACATTTGAAACATTCAAAATTCATTAAAAGACATAAAATCAGCATATATGGCATAGGCGATGGAAAAATTTAAGCTTTCTATATGATTTCTATGTGGATTGTGAATTTTAAATATTAAAAATTTATATTAAAAGTAAAAATGAATCTTGTACTGTTGCAACAATACCAGTGGAGTTTCTTGGGCAAGATAGCCTGACCATGTCAACCCTCTCCAGTATAGTTTTGAATTCAGAGTTTTTCCTTCTTCCAGACTAGTTGTCACTAAAAATATATATATATATATATATATATATATGCAGGTAAGATGAGAATGAATAGAGTACAATTCAAACATTCGTAACATTTAATTTAAAAGAGTGCTCAATACAAAGGAGAGCAATATTCTTTAATTTATGATATTACATTGAAAATATTTCAAAAACACTACACAATTGCAATCATGTTTCAATGCATATCAACACATCTCATCAGGCAATTGTAAATTACTGGCAAGTGAATGATTTATTCAGATTTAAAAGAAAAACACAGTCTCGTTTTATGAAAAAAAGAAAAAAGAAAAGAGTGGGGTGGTTATAAGGTTTGTGTTCTTTACTCAGGTCAGCCAATTAAAAATGACCTATGTTAAATTTAAACTAAGGAGAAGAAGCAAAAATTAAGAAATTATTTTTCATAAATGAGTCATGACCTGTAGATTTGAAATCAATAGCAGTAACAGACGTTAAAAAGGAGCGGATGTAAATGGATACATATTGTACATTAGACAATGTCATTTCCTAAGAAAAAATGAACAAAATGCTAGACAAGTTATATGCTTTGTGAGTTTTCTACATGGAAAAAAAACTTTTTATAGTTGATAAATAAATAGCTTCTTTAAGAATGCAGTAAATAGTTTAAACATATAGACTTACTTGGTAAATTAATATGCAACTGTTGTCTAATGATTTTTTATAAAAGGTGTTAATAATAATAATAATAATGAGTTAACAGTAATTTGTAAACACAGTCTACCTTTTATCACTTTTTTATCCCCTGGGCCATGATGTGTCCTTGAGGACATGTGTGTATGAATTTCTGGGACTTATAAACCTCATGTCTTAGCAACTATTTTTTTTACCATAGCTTATATTGCAATTTTTTGTTGTTATTCATTGCTTTTCTCTAGCACTACTAATTACTGGTTCCCATATTGTATTAATTTCTATGCTTGTTTGGTTCAGGAGATATTTGTGGCCTAGCATATGTGCTTATTCCTTAAGTTTTCATATTTTCCAGTGATGTTCTCTGTCTATTTTTTCAACCTCATCACACAGGGTGTGGTGAACTCCTTTTCCCCTCCATATGTGGTCAGCCATGCCTAATTTTTCTTTGTGTGGCCTGTTTCTCCTTTATATATTTCTTACCACATCTGCATAGGATGGTGTATACACAGTCCTTAATCATGTTCTCCTCTATGGGGGAGTGGTGTCTTACTCAGAAAAGGTGTCTGTGAAATGTTGAACCACTTTTGAAGATTGTTCTGATGATATATGGACCCCAGATTTTTTAATATTTTTTATTGATAATCCCTTCACATCGGATAGACAAACTGAAGCTGTTTTCTGAGTGTTGTTATCCTCTTGTACTCTTCTATCCCAGTTTGTCAGAGCTGCTATCATGTACTTGGGGTAGTTGTTATGCTGTAGGATACTGCTTATACTGACCATTTCTTGTTCATATGTCTCTGGGTCACCACTTATGACTTTTGCTTGATGTTGTAAACAACAGACAATCCTTTTCTTTACACTGTATGGGTGGTGGGAGTTGAAGTTGAGGTATTCTCTAGTGCATATAGGCTTGTGGTATACAGATATCTTGAACCCATGCTCTGTTTGAGATATTAGTACATCAAGGAAAGCGAGATTGTTGTTTGTTTTCTCTCTCCATTGTGAACTGTATCAATGATCTTATTGATTTCACATGGTCCAGTAGTAGCTGGACTTCTTCCTAGTGTGGACAGAGTATGAAGGTGTCATCTATGTATCTCAGCCATAGAGTTGGCTTTAGTGTTATAGTTTCTAATGCCATTTCCTCAAAGTATTCCATATATAGGTTTGCCATTGCTGGTGTTAATGTTAATTACTAAGCCTGTTGATATATGTCTGTTAATATATGTCTGATCCCATTCCAAAGTGTGTTGTTTGCATACAGAAATTCAGCATCTTGATCAGGTTATCTATTGGTAGACTGGTCTGTTCTCCTAGAGATGAGTCCAGGGCCAGTCTGTCCCTGACTACCAAGAGTGCCTCCTCCCTAGGTACCTTGGTGAACAAACTCACCATGCCCAGGCTCACCATCTAGTTGGATTGGATGGGAGCATCTTTAATTATTTTCATGAAGTGGGTGGAGTTCCAGATATATAAAGGTGACTTTCATATTAATGGGTTGATTATATCTACTAGGAAATGATTCAGAGTGTAGCACACAGAACTTTGGTAGCCAACAATCAACAGAGCAGAATATTGTCTTTGTGAATTTTTGGGAGACCGTATATGTGAGGTAGCTTGGTGTAATGCTGTGACAACTGCCTATATGTCTTAGATGTGAAGTGGTCCTTGTTCTTGATTAGGATCTGTGACAGTTTGTGTTTTGTTTGCATTGTAGGATCTTTCTTTACTTTGCTGTAGGTACCATTCTTAATGAGGTCTTCCAGTTTTTCTGTATATGCCATTTTGTCCATCACTACAGTTGCATTGCCTTTGTCAGCTGGTAGTATGATGATGTTTTCATTCCTCTGTAGGGTTCTGATTGCCAATTCTGTGATGTTTGATTTGGGTGGCTTAACTTTCTCAAGTATCTGTCTCATTTTCCATCTTAGTTCATTCACCTGAGCCTAAGGAAAGTTCAAGGCTATTTCCTCAATTCAGGCAATGATGTCCAAGTATGGTATCTGCCTGATGGTTGTGGAGAAGTTGAAAACCTTTGTTTAGTACTAACTCCTCAAAGGCACTCAGCTGGTGTTGACAGTAATAAGGAGTGCTAGAGAAAAGCAATGAATAACAACAAAAAATTGCAATATAAGCTCTGGTAAAAAATTGTGTAATAGATAAAAAATGGTTGCTGAGACATTAGATTTATAAGTCCCAGAAATTCATACACAAATGTCCTCAATGTCACATAGCCCAGTGGATAAAGATATTGGTTAGATCCATTGCTAGAGTTCAATACCAGGCTACAGCAGTGGTGAACCAAAAATTTGGAGAGTTGAGTTAAAGGGAAATAACAAGAGAGACATCCGGAAGTAAAGGGTTTAGTTCAAAATTCCAATCACCTGAAGAAGGCCAGAGTGTACAATGGCTGAAATGTTGTGAATATGGCAATGAAGATGAGGATAATATAAATAATCATAATACCTCATCTCAGAGATATAGACATATATTGTTTACCCTTTCAAAAGCATTCTCAGTTAATTTAAATGTAGTTTCTCTGATGACAAAAGGGAATACTGTTTTGATGGAGGCACATTTTCTTTATTAGTTCTTCTTGATCTCTATTAATTAATATTAATTCCACTGTTTAATTTTTGGAGAAAAATAGTAGTATTGTTTAGTATGAAAAATGTTTCCTTTACAATAAGTAAATATGCGTGTGTATCTTTATTTACCTGTCTGCTGTTATGTCCTGAATACAAAATGTCATAGACACTTGACTTAGACTTAAATATTCTATGACTACATATTACAGGATAGTCAAAAGTAGCATGGCCAATTTGTTTTATGGGCTTAGTCATCCATCCATATCATACAATGAGAAAAGTAAATCCTTGCAATTAGTCCTTTACCTCTTCACAATCTAGGCCAATAAAAAAGTTAACAGTTATCATTTTGACTTGGTGATTAAAATTTCCTTTTCATTAATAAATGAAAAGCCATGAGTATATGAGGATGTGTGTCTATGTACATGTGTGTGTGTCTCTCTCTCTCTCTCTCTCTCTCTCTCTATATATATATATATATATATATATATATATATATATATATATATATATATATATACTGTACTGTATATACTTGAGCATCATGCAACTTTTAGAGACCTAATTTTGAAGCAAATTTTAAGGGGGTCACATCATACATAAAATATAAAATTAGTGTATGTACTGCTGGCTCAAGCTATGCCATTGACCAAAGTATGTATCTATTTAGTGTAGTCAAATTAGTTTCAAAATTAGGTCTTCAAAGGCCACATGATATGTGAGTATATATGGTACATTCTATTTCTATTTTATATCAGTATATATATATATATATATATATATATATATATATATATATATATATATATATATATATATAAATAAATTTCTAAAAAATTAAAAGTTTTATTTTAATCTGATATTTTGATCACTTTAAATGTTATTTTTACTGGATGATCTCTGTGGGTGAGCAGTCTAAAGCACACACCAGATCAAAATCAATACATATATATATATATATATATATATATATATATATATATATATATATATATATATAATTATTTATTTGAAAATTATAACATAAATATGTTATAGAATCACTACAAAAATAGCCATTTTGTTTCATTCAACACCATCACTTGATAAGACACCAGAAGTGTTGAAACAAAATGGGTATTTTAGTAGTGATTTTATAACATATTTATGTCATAATTTTCGAATAAATAATTATATTTGCTCTAATCTGTATTGAGCACTCTTTTAAGAATAGTATTTGTTGGTTATTGGAATTTATTTTGTATACACCAATCCTAAACTTGGATATATATATGGGCACAATCTATCTTACCACAATTTATCAGAAAGAAACGTCCTGATGTTATTGGACTGGAGGGAATGATACCAGTGTGCGACATCTTTGGAAAGTGCCTGAAAACCATGCCACGGATTGAACTATGACTTGTGAGTGAAATTGGGTAGATGAAACCTCTGGGGGATGTCGATAGCTGTGCTAGCACAAAGCCACAAATCATTGTGGGCAAGGGCTTGAGTGTGTTGGTCTTGTTCAGGATTGTTGATCACGCAAGCTAACACACTCTTTTCCAGAAACTGCAACTAAGGTCTGCTCAGTATAGTTGCAGTATAAATGACAGGTGGGCTCTCTGGATGTTGGATAAACACAAATATACCTGAGCAACTCTCTGCAATAGGGATTGGCTAGCCGCCATAGAATGTATCCTCGAATATGAGTGACCAGCTATATATATATATATATATATATATATATATATAATTATTACAATATATAACTATGCTGTGACAGGATTGTCCAAATCCTGTCGTAGCATAATTATATATTATAATAATTATATAATATATATATATATATATATATATATATATATATATATATATAATTATATAATCATATATGTGTGTGTGAGACAGGATTTGGACAATTTTGCTGTTACACCCAGTATATATATATATATATATATATATATATATATGCCCATTAAGGAATTGTATTCCTGATGAATCAAAATTCGTAAATAATTATATAGGCCATACTACAACATGAGTGACACAATGACTCACTCTACATAGCTCAATTAGATCTCATTTAAATACTCATGGAGACCTACCGGACCCTATTTGTAACATACTTGTTAACAACACAAATATAATAGCATCATCTGCATGCAAAAAAAAGGCTAAAAATAATGTAAACCTTATTAATAAAAACAAAAAAAAATAACACTCAGTAATATCAACTATGAATGGAACAATATCTTGACTGTGTTTTGAAAAATGAAAGCATTATAGAAATATATACATGCAACAAATTATTTCTTATTTAACAGTTAAAATATTTCATCCTTGAAAATGGCTAGAGGTATAGCTGGTAGCAATCAGAAAAAAAGAATATTCGGACAGTTTTTATATAATTTATCATCTGAAAAGAAAAAAATATTAGATCATATGAGAAATTGTATAAAAAAACTAAATCAAAGTACCTTGTCTGTTGTATTCAATGAAATGTGCATATATATATATATATATTTGAATGAAAACGCTAACATTTTTGGGCATTTAAAACAACATGCCTGCCCGCACTCACAATTCCGTAAAATACTTGTCGAAAACACAATTATACTTCCACATGAAAACAATAGACGAAAACTAAAAATCCTTGAAGCATTATACATCAAATAGTTGAAACCCAACCTAAACAAAATCAATTATGGCATCTCTACATATATGTTTATAATTGGTAATAGAAGCCATTGGTTTATACCAACGGCTTCCCATACTTCTACAATTCACTCTCGTGTGGTCATGTGTGACGTCATTTTGCTTCTAGTGTCTTATATGCACATGTTTATCGTTGCTTAGAAATCATCTATGTAAACAATGACAGACTATTATCACTGTTGTGTCCGTATATTGTTTGATATGTTGTAATTGACATATTTGATAATAGCTTATGTAAGCCGAAAGCTTAGATTGTATTAAAAAAAATATGTATCAATATTGTGAATTTCTTTCTTCGTTCAACGATAATTTTATTAAACTTATCAGACGTTACGAAAAAATTTTACATAAAATAAATAGACAACACTTGTCTGTATTATTTAATGAAACGTGCATATATATATATATATATATATATATATATATATACTGGGTGTAACAGCAAAATGTTTAATATCTAAAAAACACTAAACGAACTGATTTTTTCAGGTTTTCAGCTAAGACATTTACCCATCTTGACACCATTTGTCATAAGAATTACTGGAAAACCCTCTAAGTTATTCAGCTAGAAATAAAACAGGTTAAAATTGTTTTGTGTCAGCCTCACTGTCTTCTCAAATGAGCAATGGTGAGACCAAAAAAATCATTCAGGCCTTCAGTAATGGTACCAGCATTCATACTCTGGCTTCCATCTTCAAAATCCATTCAAAAACCATCAAGAGAATGGTGAATAAGTTTAAAAAGAGGGAACAGTAGAGAGGAAAACTGGATCAGGAAGAAAGATCATCATTTCAATTGAGAGCTAAAGAGATCAATTAGAAAAGACTCAACTCAATCCATAAGACGTTTGGCACATGACAGATCAGTTTCAGCTATGATAGTCTGAAGAGCAATGAAAAAAGACTTGAAAAAAAACTTGAAAATGAAATCATACATGAAACTTATGTGCATGTTGTTACTCCAGGACAGAAAGTTAGAAGGTTAGAAAAGGTGAAGAGCATCTTGAATAAGTTAGAAAATGATCCTGAAATAATATATATATATATATATATATATATACTTGAACTTAATTTCAATCCTTCATGAGCTTCCACTCCTTAACTCTGATTAATTAATGATGAACATGTCATTTTTGTTTATGATTGATTTCATCATGATTCTTCTGTTGAGCTTGGAGAGTAATTATATATTCTTATTGCTCAAAGTAGATTCCAATAATGTTATAAAAACCTCGAAGGATTCCAGTATGATATCTTTAATCATTTCTAAAATACTATAGTTCAAAGCTTAGTCTCACAAATGGACAATTTTGCTGTTACATGACTTGGACAATTTTGCTGTTATATATATATATATATATATATATATATATATATATATTTTTAAAGACATTTTTATGTTTAACGTTGTTTTTTATAGATACAAGTATTTAAGTAAATGCTCTGTTTATGATAAACAGTATTAAATAACATTTACCGGCCTGAATGTCCGAGAAATTTTCATAGAAAATAT
>CAHIKZ030000431.1:62500-167500 GCA_903632075.3 Acanthosepion pharaonis
TATATAAATATATATATATATGACATCACACATTATGAAATGGACAAAGTCCGACAATTATTTTAAGACATTTTTATGTTTAACATTCTTTTTATAGATACAAATATTTAGGTAAATTCTCTGTTTATAATAAACAATATTAAATAACAATTTTGCTAATCGACCAATCCTCTGTGGTGAAATTGGTAAAAGCACGTCAGGCTATATGACGGTTTTGTATAGGATACAGGTTCGAATCCTGTCGAAGGACAAATATTTTCTATGAAAATTTCTCGGACATTCAGGCTGGTAAATGTTATCTAATACTAATGTTTATTATAAACAGAGCATTTACTTAAATATGTGTATCTATAAAAAGAATATTAAACATAAAAATGTCTTAAAAAATATATATATATATATATATATATATATATATATATATATAGTGTCAGATTATACACACAGACACAATAGGTACACTATTTACATTATTCAGACTATTGTCCTCATCTTTGTTGCCATATTTATTACAACATTTTGGCCGTTGTACACTTCAGCCTTCTTCAGGTGGTTGGAATGTCAAACTGAACCCTTTATTTCGCTCACTGGAGTAGACTGTTCTAGTTCCACGTGCCATGTCTAATGGATGTCAGTTATCAGTTATCTCCTGTTAATTCCCCTTTCCAAGTTCTCTACCGCCTTAACCAGGTATTTATCCACTGTGCCATGTGTCCTTGAGGACATCTGTGTATGAATATACCCAATAGGTGCTGAAAAGCTCCCTTGAGAAAGCCGTCCTTTTTGGTTAATAAGTCATATATGAAGGTGCTGAAAAATTAAATGTGAAATAGCATCGATTGGTCATGAGAAGGCAGATTTTTATTATGTTAGTTATTGGTAGTTTGGCAGTCATAGCAAAAGTCATAAAAAAAACCTCTCCCCTTGAAACAATCAGTCCATTATATATATAAACATTTCAAGCCATCCATATTGAAAAACTAAGGGAAACTAATATGACTGACAAATATATAACCAGTCTAGATATAAAATCCCTTTATGCCAATGCCCTGGTTGAAAAATGCTTAAAAAATCATCTAACGCAATTAAATATAAAACTCTCCCTACGAATAGCAAAAATATTCAAAATCTACCATCTCATCATTAATCAATGCTATTTCATAAAATGTGTATGTATATAAATATAAATATATATATATATATAAAAGGAAGAGGTTATAGTAGTTCCAACGAGAGAAGTGTATATTAAAAAGAAGAGAGATACCGCAAACGTTTTTGGTTGCACTGTGGATTTTAAAAAAAATATATTATGCTTTATTTTCCATAATTTTACTACACATGTTTCTGGTCTCGCGACCGTCATCAGCTAAAGGATGGAGATTTCCACATATTATTAAAAATAATTAATTTTTTTCTCCTTTATGTTTTTCGATGTTCAATATTCTCGATATGAGACATTCTCTTTTTTTGTGTTAGTAATCCAAATGTCTTTCTTGAACTGGCAGTGAAGAGTTCTGTGTGAAGGGTCAGAAAACAATTATGATTGGTCCGAAAAATGATGAATTTGTTATCGGTATCTTATCTTTTAATGTTTAATGACCCCTGTGTGTCCTTAGATCTATTTCCATTTTCGTGTGTTTCTGTCAGCATGCGTGTATATATGTGTATATTCCCTCTCCATACATACACACTGACTCACTACGAGAAATTAGTAAACACATTTGTACACACACACACACACACACACACACACACACACACACATATATATATATATGCAATTTTTTATATATATTATTTATATATTATATATGCACAGTACTCACATAAACATATATAGACAGTGTGGAACTGGGCATATATGCACATCCATATCTCATTGTGTACATACATATGCACTTGGTCACTGTATTCAATGTTGGATTGTGTAGCAAAACATCTTTCATCAGTTGCGGTGTCAACTTGCAGACCTTTTGTCTATTTTGTTCCCCGAATAATGTTTTCTCACACATATGCACACACGTTCACACATTTTCTATCCATCTGTTTTATATATATATATATATATATATATATATATATATACATTTGTGTTTGTGTGTATATACATACACACATAGACATATATATATACGGTGTCTATATAATTCAATAAAGTAATTTTTAAGCAATTAATAAATGTTTTTAATCCAATATTATTTCTTATTACATTATTCCTTGTATATTTAGTAGGAAAACACATTTCAATCAATAAGTTTGTACCCTGATGATGAAACAAACATTTGTTTATTTCATACAATAAATAATTCTTTTAAAAAAACCTTTTTCCTTGTCAAAGCACTTAACCCAATACATCTCTATTGATTGCATAGATTAATCATTATACAATTAAGTTAACGCATTGAAATTCCACTAAAATCTTTGTAAGGCTGCAGACTTGGATCCACTGTAGTAAATATATACATAAATATATTTTTGCTTTTGTTGTTAAACTGTTAACAATTCAGGTCATGCACAAAAGGCACAAATGCTGATTTTTAAAATTTTATAAGAGAAATTCGTTGTGGTTGAATTTTTATAATTGTAAATATTCTGATTCAATATAATATCAATTTCATAATTTAAAAATATATATATATATATATATATATATATATATATATATATATATATATATATATAAAAACACTACAGTTCAAAAGTTTTAGGCAACCCCTGATAATTTTTGAAATTGGCCTCAAAATTTGTTGTTTTGTACTTTAAATAAGAGAAAATTATTATACACAGTTAAAAAAATGAGATATGATTTTTTATTAGAAATTTTATTATGACAAAAAGAAAAAAAGCATTTTTTGATTAAATTTTGCTCCTGTCAAAATATCCTCTTTTAACCTTGATTATTGCAGCACAAATTTCTGGCATTTGTTGCAAAAGTTTCTCAAAGTATTAGTTTGATAATTGATTCCATTTTTTCACTTTTCTGTCAAGTTCATGTTAATTCTTGGGGTCCCTTCAAACTTTTGAACTGTAGTGTGTGTATATATATATATATATATATATATATATAGGAGGCACAATGGAGTAGTGGATAGCAGCTCAGATTGAAGAATCGGAGAGCCGAGTTTGAATTTCATTCGAATCCATTACATTCACTTATGTGCTAATACCCCTGGGAAAGGTATTAATCTTCTCCTTCTCCCTCCAGCTATGGGTAAATAGCAGGACAGACTGGGTTCTATAGTTTTGGATGGCAACTGGTCTAGGAGAAGTAAAACTCTGAATTCAAAGCCTGCAGAGGGGACATTGTGGCACGTAGTGCACAAGGTCTCAGTATTTGGCCCTTCAAAAAGTGTGGTTGGTTCTGTACAAAGCCATCACCACTATAATCGAATCATATGTGCTGGTGTCTGGGCTGTCAGTTCCTAGGAACTGAGCTGCTTGACCCTCATACGTTGAATATGACGGGAGATATATATATATATATTTATATATGTGTGTGTGTGTGGCCATGTGTGTGTTTGTATGTAAATGTATCTGTGTGTCTATAATTCAGTTCATGTAACCTGAAAAATATTTTTTTTTTAAAGCATTTCACCCCAAGCAAGGCGGGAAGCCACTAGGAGCCAAGGGGTTACAGAAGATTTGGAGCAAGATCAGATAGGAATGATAGAGGAAAGGATGAGAAGGATAGTGGATAGATCAAGGCAACTGGAGATGTCGATTGACATTACATTTGAATAGTTGGAGATTATGAAGATATGCAAAACAAATTATATGGCTTATTAGGCTGATTGTTTGGGGGATTTCATATTCGTTTGCACCTGGCAGTGCTATGAAAATAGATCTGCTCTCTTGCAGTATATCACCACTGTTGTAGATTTAATTTATGATTTCTGTAATCTTGTCTATGCTGAAATTTTCTAATGGATTGAATGGTTAAGAAGGAAATTAAAAACGAAACGTGTTGAAAAATCATGTTTTGAGAAAATTCCAAGGAGAATCGAACCCAGATTTAAAAAGACTAAATTTAGTAAAATTGAACAAACCCAAAACTGCCCATTCTTCCCTCACCTCCCAGCGATAAGAAAGAGACCATTAAAGTATCTGTGAAGATATCAGATAAAATAAAAACATTTGTTTCAAATCAACCACACAGAAGAAAAGATAATTTCAATGACATTTGTCCAGAAAGAATTTTATATCAAAACATTAATTCAAATTTCATTAATACATGAAAAAAAAAAATTACTATTTTTAAATGACCATAAGCTGGAAGGCTGATCTAGTTGAACGTAAAACAAGAGAAAAGCTAAATTCTCGTTTTAAGGAGAGTGAAAATAGATTTTTCTTTCCTTTATTCTTGAGTGATTTGGTAGATTGAGGGGATCCCAGTATGGATCAAGCTGATAGATAAGGGCTAATTACTGAAAATTCCTTTTGTTTTCTGCTGTACCACATGGAAGTTGGATTTATCACTCCAGCTCAAAGAAGCTGAGCTGAGGTTGGCTGTTGAGAAAGTGGAAGAAGGAAGAGAAGGAAGAGAAGAGAGAAGAAAAGGGAGAGTGAGAGAGATTAGCACTGCCTATATAGAGTGATGGTATGAGGCAAAGTCTGAAGAGAGTAGGAGTTAAGGGGTGGCTTAATTCCTCTGACCACTCACAAAAAAGGGGCTGGACAAACTCAAATTTGGAAAACTACTTGGGTAAATGTATTTTTGTATGTGGAAATTTGGAAAAGATTGATACTTAGGGTAGAAGAGAACTGAACCCAGACCCTAGTCAACCCCCACTTAGCCTGTCTGCATTTGTTCCTTATTTCATTGTGTAGTTATCTGTATTCCATTCTGTGTTTTGACATTGTTTTCTGTCTCCTTTGCATCATGTCGAGGATCTCATTTGTGATCCCTTCATTTTTTTTCTTCTTCGTTCATTTTCCTTTGTGATGATGTTGTTTACTAATGCCACTAAAGCTTCTCTTAGTGTGTCCTATTTTGAGTTTCCATTTCCATTTTGTTTTCACATATATTTCATATATTTTTCCTTTATATTCAGATTGTTCAAGAGTCTGTTGTATTGCAATTTGGGTGCTGCGTTAGGTTTCTTCAGTTTCTGTAGTTTCATTTTTAGTTTATATATAACAGGGAGGTGGTCACTTCCACAGTCAGCACTTGGATTGGTTTTGCAGTGAACAACTACATTACTGAATCTCTTGTTGAGAGTTATGTAGTCAATTAGGTTTTTAGTTTCTCTTCCTGGGTTTCTCCATATACATAATCATCCTAGATGTTCTTGGAACAAGGCATAGGTTATTACCTGGGCATTGACTGTGCATCATTAGACCCATTTTTCTCCATGTTCATTGTGGATTCCTAGTCTGAATTTGCCAGCTATTTCCCCTTCCTGTTCCTTGCCTACAGTGGCATTCTGGTCCGCACTGATAATTATAATTTCTTGTGATTTGCAAAGCACCTTGGCATTGTCTAGCATAGCGTAAAAATATTCAATTTCTTCTTCTGCTGTCAGTGCATATATGATTATAACAGATATGTTGAAAGTCTTTCTTTTCGGTTTAACTACAAGAATTCTTTCAGACAGTATCCCAGAATCCATTTCTTGATGTCTTGATCTAGCATCAATCCACTCCTTTTTCATTTTTCTCTCCGCCTGCAAATATAATCCTGTGATTGTCACTGACAAAATCTCCGTTGTTTGGCCACCTAGATTCTCATACACCTAAAATGTTGACATTTCCAACTGGCCACAGTTGCTTAGCATTTTAATGTTCCATGTTCTGAGTGTTATTTTTTGTTTGATGTGAACAGTTGTCAGATGATGGTCTGGTGACACCTGTCACTCATGTTGCTCCTTTCTGAGTGAGGGATCAGTTCTGAGGAATTTTATCCCCTTTATTCTGCTTGTGCTAACAGTTGCTGGATGATGGTCAGGTAACATCTGTTACAGATGTCAGTCCTTACTGGCTGAGGAGTTAATTCTCATAGACTTAACCCCCTTCACACTGTTAGCTTTCATATTTTGTTTGTTAATTGCCATGATATTTCTTGGGGTTAATAGTGGAGTGGTTTCCCGTTGTTTTCTCCATGGTGGTTTATTGAGACACCACCTCTAGTTAGCTGATCATTGACTCATTGAAAGTTCATCCACCCTTTATTGTTTTCATCCTACTAGTTTGCTAATAACCTGCCTCACTTGTAAGAACATGGAGTTAGGTAACCGGTTTAGTCACTGACAGTGGAATATATACTTACCTATATATATATATATATATATATATGTGTATGTCCCCACACAACATATATACATATGTGTGTGCCAAAAAAAAATCAAAATTCTAGTTACCCCCTACCTGATAATGAGGAAAGGGTTTATGGATTGGAATTGTAGAGTGGAGGAAAAGAATAAAATAATTATTAAGTTTTAAGTCCAAATACCCACTCTTTGTAACTGCATATACATAATCCCTAGTAAGTCTCCACCCCCACAAAATATCATTAAATGCTGTGACCCCAATCAATTAACATTATGTTAATAAACACGTTATCAGTACGGACATATATATATAGACCCTGTGCCTGACAAACTGGAAACACCACACAGCAAAACTATAGTCACACGGCAAAAACATACGTACACATATATGTACTAATTGATATATATCTTTGCTCTGTACAACCACATTGAGCACTATTATGTTTACACCTCATGCATAAATTTAATGATTATTTATTTTCTTGTCTGCGTATGCACACCAGCACATGTTTATATTTGGCCATTTCATTTATCCACTCTCCAACTATATACATATATATATATATATATATATATATATATATATATATATATATATAAATGTTCAAGAAAAGGTAAGAAGATGTTACAAAGAATCAAAAAATATTAAATTATAAACAAAACATTACATTCAAAAGTGATTCAATTTGCCCATTTCAAGACTGGCATGTTACTGAATAAATTTCAAATTTCAGGCAGAGACTTCAGAAGTACAGAGCTGCAAGAAACAGAAGCCCAACCTAAACAAGAAACAAGTCTTTTAAAGCAATAGTTGTATAAAATTAAAATTTCATTAAATTATAATTCTCAAACATTTGGATCAAACTTATTGTTAAATTGTCCCAAATTCACCACATGACATAGGATCTCAAAAAATCACACTTTTGTAAAAAATAGTGTTGTTTATAAATTCTCATGCACATTGAGAGATTGCATCTCTAGAACTAGTAATCAAAGCTCATTATTAAATTCTTACATTGATCACACAAACACCACACTCTCTCATAGGTTAACTTGCCAGTTATCAAAACCTAGTGCAATTCATGCATTATTACAAACAACTATCATAAGAGAAATATTACTAGGTAATGGTAAACCATTATATGAAACAAACACTCAAAATACTGAAAGTTTTCTTGATACAAAAATAACAACCCACATTAAACATACTCCTTTCACCAGAGAGGATATCATTTTAAGATACATTTAAAAAATGAACAATATCTTTATCCTCGGGTGCAGTCAAGTTCTGTTATATGTAAAAGGCTAAATTTTAAAAAAAGTAAATGCATACATTTTACATATTGGGATAAATTGTCACATATATGATGTATATATATTTAAATTAGAAATGTAGTATTCTTTTATTTCTTTTTACTAATCATTTCATTCCAGTCAAGGCAATAAATCCCCTAAGATGCAAGGGAAGGCATGTTGATCAGAATTATTAGGAAAATGAGTAGGGAAATCTACTATTTGATAGAGAGACTGAGCAACAGATAAATTGAAAGTCTGGCTACTGACAACATCAGTAACATTAGAATGATTAAACCACTTGATATGGTGAATATTAAAATTACCAGACAAATATATTTATAGATTAATGTAGAGAGTGAGAGAGAGAACCATTTCTATACTGTCAGATATTTTGTCTAATATGTTACAGTCCTGAGTAGAAGGGGAGCACTAAAGGAAGAAAGAGATAAATAACAGAATGCAATAAAAAAAGTTAAAAGCACATGAAAGAATCATCTAGAGACTCAAGAGACAGTTCCTACTGGAATATTCCCCGGATGTAAACACTATTCATTTATATCCAAGAATCTTTACAACAAACAGGAGATAACCTAGAAGAGAGAATTCATTGGTAGTATGGAATTTAAAGTTGTGTGTTGGTGTATGATAGATAGGGTGCATGTTTACATGTAAACAATTAAGAAGAAACATACAAAAACTTGGGTTATATACTATAGACTGTTTACTCTCCATTTTTAGGTAAACTGTAGTGAAACAAAGTTCACAATGTATTTTAGGCATGTTTGTTTTTCATTTCTGGTTCAGAAGTTGGGTTAAGTATGTATAAACCTCATAATAATAGTCAAGTTCAAGTCAGCCTTACATGGACTAGGAATGACCAAAGAAAAGTTTGTACTTACTTCATTGTTGGAGGGTTTAAGCATGGTTTTAATGGTTGAGCTCAAGTCAGCCTTGTACTGAGTTGGAACAACCAAAGAAAAGGTTGATTTACCTCATAGGTGGAGGTTTTGGAAGACACAAGCAAATACCATGAGTTGGAAAGTGGAAAACAAGTTCAGTCGTCAGTTTTTCCACGTTCTGCTACATCTTGGAACAAGAGGGAGAAAAAAGAAAGGAAGGAAATGTTTGTCTTTTAATAGACTTAAGCAGCGCCACCTAATAGGCAGTTGATAAAGCCAAATGAAGTAATAAAATTACTAGCATCATGTGAAAATGTATTTCTTTTTTTAATTTTATTTATTGATTTAATTTAATTTAATTTGGTCACAGTAGCAATAAAAGAGTTTAAGTGCTAAAATATCTGGAGAATGTTTCAAGAGAAAAGATTTGATGTTAGAGAAATTGGTACAAAAAAAGCTAGGTAAAGCTTATATGTGAAATTTTCTATATCACACTGATAATATTAATGTCCTAGTAATGATGTGGGATGCTTAAGAATACTAAAAATATTACAAGCTTTACAGAGTCATATGGAGTTTAAAGGTTGCATGTTGGTGTATGATAGTTTGCATGTTTGCAAGTAAATAATTAAAGAAGCAACTTGGGGTTCTACTATGTATAAAAATAGATATTGTCATTTCTAGCATGGCTACTTTTGCTAGATTTACTAATAACAAGGTGGAGTCATGGAAATTACATAAGTGTTGACTGTGTTATAATGAGCATATGGTTGCAAAGGAAATAAAAAAATAAGAATTAAAGCTTCAAAATATGTTTTCCTTTTTTCTATCTCTTGCCTTTCTATATATGTGGATATATTTATTTATTATTTCATCAATTTTTAGTTCTTTTACATCACTTTGTGTCTTTCAATTATTTACTCATTCTCTCTTGATATTCAATCAGCAAATTTCTCCTTCTTTGTCTATCTCTCTTTCTTCTTTATATAGGGATATATTTATATCTTTTTTCATTAATTTCTATCTCTCACCTTAATTTATATATGGATATATTTTCTTTTACATCAATTTTTTAGTGCCATCCATTGGTTCCTGTTTTTTCAATCATTTACTCATTGTCTCTTAATATCAAGTCAGCAAACCTGTCCCCTTGCATCTTTCTTTTGTCTATCTCCCACTATGAACAATACATGGTAAGAGCTCTGCAGAATGCCTCTTCAGTGTTGTCTCATGGGGGTCATCAAAAGTTTTGGGCCTTCTGGACAACAAACTTCCTCTTCCATTGGGCCCAGTCATGAACTATTGTAATCACAGCTAATATTCTGAGTACTTTGTGTATTGAGTTCTGCATATGGCTTTCGTGAATGGGTTTATATGGGGTAGTAACTGGATTTTCTACCAATCAGCAAATTAAGATGTTTCCTGCTGGTGTTTATTTTATCCAATGAGGAGATCAGGTTTAATTTGTCTCCTTTTAGTCATTTTTAGTATCCCATCAATGTTAAATTCAAACTTTTCCCATTCATCACTGTTCTTTGATGTAGGCCATTTTATCTTTTTGATGATTTCCTTGTTACTGGCCCAAGTAGTGATTGTGTGATAATGCAGTATTCTGTGGGGTGCCTCCTGACTCTGCTTTTCATGCGCCTCACCAGTGATTATGCCTGTGTGTTGCAGTCAACTAGTTTGGGTCAAACATTTTATGTGGCTATGGTGTATTTTGGGGCTTTTTAAATTTTGCAAGTCTTCCCACATAAGTATACCTGACTTGTATTCTGGGGACTAAGGTTGAATCTGAGTAATCCATCCTATTGGGGTTCTCATCCTCTCACCTCTTGGGAAGCCCTGGGGGTATTCTTCAGTATGATTTGTAGAAGCAATTAGCAGGTTCTTCAAAGAAGATACAATAAGGGGTGATATTGCTTCTTGTCCATTGTAGCTGTCTTTCTGATCTGTCACAAACTCTATTGTTTGGATGTCATCTGGTCTTTCCCAGATGTCACTGGAAGTACCAGATTTTTTGGTTTGAGCAATACATGGTAAGTGCTCCCCAGAATGCCTCTTCATTGTTGACTCATGCAGTTGTTGAATGTTTTGGGCCTTCTGTATAAGAGAAGGTAGACAACCACTTTATATATGGATATATTATTTTTCATCAATTTTTGGTGCCATCTATCACTTCGTGTGTTTCAATCATTTACTTATTATCTCTTGGTATCCAGTCAGCAAACTTATTACCTATGTCTTTCTTTTGTCTATCTCTTACTCATCTTTATATATGGATATTTTTTTTATCTTTTCATTAATTTTTAGCACCTTGCATATCTTCCAGTCTTTCAATCATTTACTCAATGTCTTATGATATCTTGTGAAAAAACCTGTTCCTCTGTGTCTTTCTTTTGTCTATCTCTTAGCCTTCTTTATATATGGATATATTTTCTTCCAACAATTTTTAGTCTTTTTCTATCACTTCCTGTCATTCATTCATTTACTCATTGTATCTTGATATCCAGTCAGTAAACTTGTGTATTTCTTATCTTACTTTATATATGGATATTTTTTTCTCTTTTCCTTAATTTTTAGTGCCGTCCATATCTTCCTGTCCTTCAATCATTTACTCATTGTATCTTGATATCCAGTCAGTAAACTTGTGTATTTCTTATCTTACTTTATATATGGATATTTTTTTCTCTTTTCCTTAATTTTTAGTGCCGTCCATATCTTCCTGTCCTTCAATCATTTACTCATTGTATCTTGATATCCAGTCAGTAAACTTGTGTATTTTTATCTTACTTTATATATGGATATTTTTTTCTCTTTCCCTTAATTTTTAGTGCCGTCCATATCTTCCTCTCCTTCAATCATTTACTCATTGTCTCTTGATATCCAGTCAGCAAACATGTCCTCTGTGTCTTGTTTTTTGTCTATCTCCTAGCCTTCTTTATATATGGATATATTTTTTTTACTTTTTTCATTAAGCTTTAGTGCTGTTCATTTTTTCCTGTCTTTCAATCATTTGCTCATAATCTCTTGACATCCAGTCAGCAAACCACTCCCTATGTGCCTTCCTTTTGTCTATTTCTCACCTTACTTTATATATGGATATATTTATTTGTTTTTTCATTAATTTTCAGTGCCTTTCATCATTTCCTGTCTTTCAAAGTTTTACTCATTGTCTCATGATATCTAATCAGAAAACTCCTCCCTATATGTCTTTTTTTTTTGTTTATATCTTTGCCTTCTTTATATATGGAGATACTTATTTTTTATTTATTCTCAGTACCTTCCTCTCTTTTTTGCATTTTTATCTGGACTGACAGCCTTTTCTTGAGTGAAGGTTTTGATAAATTTTGAAAGATCCCTGCTCATGATAGATATATTACAAAGTTTGTGCTCTATGAGAGGGGAGGATTCAGAAATGGGATGAACTTTTTCATATAACATGGAGTTAGAGTTGAAGTACATTGCAAAGAGTTTATCTTTAGCTGACAATGAGTTAATCTTGGGACCATTTATAATAGTAAGCATTGATGATTTGATAAATATTTTCCAGAACTCACAGGACTCAAGTCTTTTGCCTTTGACTTTGGCTTTGATTGCTTGTGCATAGCTGTGCCTTAGAACTCTCTTGCAGTGATTACAAACTTTTTTGAATGCAGCAAAAGTCCTATTTCACCATTCCCTGTTGTAGATATTGTAGAGCTATGGCTGCAGAATCTTCTGGTGTGTACCATGGCTGGCTGTTCAGTTCTTGTTGCTATATTTTCTGGAAGATAAAAATTTTCATGCCAGAGAGGTTCCATTCAGAAATGAGGGTAGCAATTTGAGAAGCTCTGTTTTTTAAAAATTCTGAGAGAGGAGCTTCTGTTATATGAGATCTGAAACTATCCCAGTCAGCTTTGGTGTACTGAAAGATTGTCCTATGAAATATCACATCAGGAGATTCCTTTGGTTTGGTGTCAACTTTAACATTGACCAGTGAGTGATCTGAAGTGCCCAAAGGAGGTAACACTTCAGCAAAGCACTTCTTAGATTAGAATGTGAGGAAGAGGTCTTGATGGTTTGCATGATGTCCTGTTGCATTAGGAACATAAGTAGGCTTATCTATAATCTGTATTAGTTTGTAAGCAATGGAGAATTGACATTATCTGCATTCTTTATTGGTTTTGTTTGAGTGGACTAACCACTCTTTGTTGTGAATATAAATAAAATGTGAATGCTAGCTGAAGGATGTTCAAAGAACATATTATCAATCTTCTCAACTATTTTGTTGATCATAACAGTTTCATCCCTGCAAGACAGGGAAATTGAAAGACATACTGTGAACAAGGGCCACTTGAAAGCATATGAATGGTAAATAAGAGTCCTCACTTTTGGGGTCACTGCCATATGCGAACCTATCCTTTATATGGGCTCCAACTTTGTGATTGTGGTGATTTTGAGGGTCATGTTTCATTATCAGGGGTGAGTAGTCAGGGATTGTGAGTTCCTGCATTGGGATAGATAGACCAATACCAGTTTCTGACAAGAACAAGCGACCAGGTTTGACCTTATTGAACTCTGAAAAGTTGGGACATAGACCACTCACATTTATGTAAGAGATGGTGAACCTGGAGTCTATTTTTGTTTTTGTGGGGTTGGCTTTGATTATTCCATTTGTTTTTGTTGTAGCCCTGATTAGATAGCAGATATCGGTACAGGTGAAGATGAGGTAGGAAAAACAGTCACATACACAGGTAATGTGAGCATCAACAACCTGAATTGAATTATCTATAAGTATAGCCATAAAATACTACATCATAATATCGAGATGCCCTACCAGTGACTAGTACATGTTTCAGATAGCATTCACAAATTGGCAGTACAACAGCCCTGACATTATACATCTGCTTATGGGATAGCCTCCTCAGGAGTGTTTTTTTTTTAATCATTTCACTTCAAGTAAGGTGATAATGCCACTAAGATGCAATGGGCTACTGGAAGTAAAAGAGAATGAGAAGACTTAAAAAAACGTGGAAACCCAATCCTAAACAAGAAACAAAGGATAAACCTTTACTCCTGTTCAAAAGACTAGGGAATTTCTTCTAAGTTTCAGTTCCCTGGCTATCTGGCAGATAACAGAACCCACAAAATGCATACCTCCAGTACCCCTAATGAAGGAACAAATAAGACAGAAGATACAATCATGATATCCTGAATGCACACATGTCACCCACCCAAAAGACAAGGCAATAGAACTTAATCATTGAGTCAAAAACATTGTTACTAAGCTGGGAGCCCAGGTACCAAGACAAGCTTGCTTGCATGTGAGGACTAAAAGACTCACCAGGAGAAGAGGAGGTTACATAGCTTGCTTGGGTGTGCACTAACATTCCCTACCCAATTGGATTAAATGTTATTGTAAAACAACTACATGAAAAGGAGAGCTAGCATTGGTACATGATATATCTAAAGGTTTTAGTAAACATAAAGACTCTAATGATTGCATAAAGTTTCATATTTGTTAAAATCTCATTGAACTCTGAGAATAGGATAGAAATATGCAGATTTTTCAAAGAAATTTGGCAAAAATACATAAAATACAATGAATAAGTAAATAAAATGAAATCTTTCCTTTCAGAGTATGTCAATAATTATGAATGACCAATCAAAAGCACTTGCAAATACCTGCAGGGAGAATTTAAAAATAATGAAAAATAAAAATCCATACACATTGCTGTGATAAAAAGATGGATTGAAACTATTTATAAAGTTAAAGTAATGAAGAATGGGCAATCTTGGACATTCGTGCCTGCAAAAAAAAATGGAGCATCAAAAGGACAATTTTTCTCTTGACTCTGCTATTATTTTCACTATCTTCACTCCTTGCTAATGTTTATTGCTTTAAAAAGCAATGATTAGAATTATAATAAAACCTAAACATATGATGGAAGTGAATTTCTACATATTTTTTGTTCTTGAGAAGTTACAACAAAATATTAAACCCTATTTATTTATTAGATTGTTTATTTACACAATTTATTAAGCATCACATTTTAAAACAAACATTACCTAGAATTGTCATAAACTTAAAGTGGATTTATATATTTTTTTGTTCTTGAGAATTTACAACAAAATATTAAATACTAGTTATTTATTAGATTGTTTTTATTTCCCAATTTATAAAAAAATAAATATGAAAACAATTTTTTTATTCATGATTTACTAATTTATTAAAATATGTAAACCAATTGAAAGTAAATCTTATTATTTACCATTTTATAAAATTCATATCAATTGGCAATTAGCCAGGGTTTGACAACTATTACAATAAACAATCTAATAAATAAATAGTGTTTATTATTTTTGTTGTCAATTTTCAAGAAAAAAGAAAATGTATATGTTCATATGTTTAGGTTTTATCAAAACTATAATCATCACTTTTTAAAATAATAAACATTGCTGAGGAGTGAAGGTAGTTAAAATAATAGTGGTGTCAAGGGAAAAACTGTCATTTTGATACTCTATTTTTTTGAAGGCATGATGGTTCAAGATTGCCAAAGAATGTATATATGTAGAGTTTGTGGATAAAAACACCAATAAGATGATGCAAAGCTAGTAACAAAATAATAGTGATAATAAAAAATATATCTACCTAGAATGTTTAGATAAAAAAAAAACAACACTCATAAAATGGAGTAAAACTAATTTATACACTTCTATGTGCTGTGTCCCTTTAGGATGTGAGCGATCATGGCTCTTCACAATTTCCTGTCCTTTGTAGCTCTTAGTAAATTTTATTTTTTTTCTATCTCTCCTAAGACCTGTTCTGCCATTCATTTACATAGGCTCGCTAGGTAGGTTATGCACTGCTTTTCTTTGTCCCTCTTGCCTTCAATATGTCTTATGAGTATCAGATTTCCCAATCCCCCTTTCCTCATTATGTTCCCTAGAAATTTCAACTCTCTTCCTGATGCTAAGTATTAATGTCCTTTTTGTTTTCATTTTCTCTAAAATTTTGTTGTTGTTTACATGTTCAATCCATGGTATTCTCAGCATCCTCCTGTAGAATCACATTTCTGCTGCTTCAAGTCCTTTTATCTGTGGAGAGATTGTCTATCATTTACTGCCATATAGGAGAACTCATATTATATAACTGTTAAGTATTCTTTTCTTTATTTCTAATGAAATTTTTCTGTTTCTTAGCTCTTGGAAGGCACTTTTTGCTACCCCAATATGCCTTCAGATTTTGCTGCCCCATTTTATGTCCTCTATTAAAACACTTTCCAAATAGTTAAATAGTTGTACTTGCTTGCTTTTGTTATCACCAATTTGCAATTTACATGTTGGACTGTTTCTTTTACTGGCAACCATACATTCTACATTCTTGCAGTTGATGTTTAGTTCTTTCTTCTCACTTACCTTCACTACTTTCTGTAGAAATTCCTGTAACTTCCTTTCTGTGTCTGTTATCAACAATGTGTCATCTGCATATCTTATGTTGTTAAGATTGTGGCTGCCAGTAATGAAACCTAGTAGATGCATTTTCCTTCAGACTAATATCATCATCATTATTATTATTAGCACAATATTTCAGATGTTGTGCATTCTGGCCTTCTTCAGGTGTCTAGGTTACCTGTAGTGATTTTTGAATTGAACCTTTTATTTAATCTATGGGAGTAGATTCCTCTTGTTCTGCTGTCAATGTCTAGACATGTCTTGTTGTTTTTAAGTACTGCTCAGTTATCTGGATTGACTGGTATCTGAAGAAACATTGTGATGATGACATTAGTTTGAATCTAAATAATAATAACTCCTCATCAAATAAGAGTAAAACTACTTATAAAATTGTAGTAAGAATGAAGAATGTACTGACTGTACTGATAAATCATCAGTTACTTCCCCTTAATATTTAGAAGGTGTAAAAAGCACCCTGTAATATCTGTTAGTAGACGAGTAGTCAGAGTAAAGTGCAATAAAGCTTCGGTATAAGTTTATTCATTGGTTTTGTTTTTACTACACTGGCCTGAAAGCTGTATTAAAAGGCAAGAGTAATAAGCTAGAATAAAGATAATAAAATAAAATTAGTAATGAAGAGTGTATCTCACTGGAGTGTTTAGTTAAAAAGCAAAAATAATATAAATTATAATTAGTATTAATTTAATATGAATAATGAAGTAACAGTAATAATAAAGAGTGTATCTATCTAAAGTGTTAAGATAAGAAGAAACAATAGTCAGAGGGAGTAAAAATAGTCATAGTAATAATGATGAGCATATTTATTTCCAGTAACAGTTCTGGGCATGATGATAAACTACATCTGGCAGCAAGGCCTCTGATCGGGAGTTGGAAGTCTTGAGGAGCATTGAACCACCTCTTAATTGCTATTGTTCCCACATACACCCTCACCTGGGGTGGTAGAATAGGTTAGTGTCTCAGCTATGGACAATTAGTGATCCAAAAACCAAACAAAAAAAAAAAAAACACTATGAAAGTACAAAAATACATTTTTATAGAAAAAAAATCAGCAATACATTTTTATATTGTAAAATGACCAATACATATTTGTAGTAAAATGACCAGCAATACAATTTTATAGAATTACCAGCAATACATTTTATACTAAAATGATCAATACGTTTTATCTGTAGTTGAAGGCATACAATTAAGTTTAAAATATATTTAGTTGAAGCCATAAAATTGTGTTAAAAATATTTAGATTTCAGCATTAAATAACCCCTAGAGGTTGATATGCTACTAAACAAAATCAACTAACAAACAACCAACATGAAAGAACTTTCATTACATTAATCCATATAATATCCTACAATTTCTGAAAGAAATCAAACTGCATTCCAAAACTCCAAGAAAACTACAACGTAAAACACACTTATCACATCACCTCTAGTAATCATGTCCCTCACAAACATGTACAGTGTAACCCGGATATAAGAGACCCGAATATAAGAGAAACCCGGATATAAGAGAGATTTTCTCTGGTCCCAAATTAGAGCCTGTGTTAATGTATATAAAGACCAAACCCGGATATAAGAGAAACCCGGATATAAGAGAAACCCTGATATAAGAGAAATCCGGATATAAGAGACTTCTTCTCCGGTCCTGACAACTCTCTTATATCAAACATATCAATATAAAACTCTGTCCTGGGCTCTTGCTTTCCAGTCAATTTTGATTGCCAAAAAATTTAAATGCAATGTAAATCATTATCTACTATCTTCTTGATTACTCTTTTTTTATTGTTCTCTCTCTTTAATTATGTTTTTCTTTTCCTTTTATTCATTTACAGTCAGTAACCTCCTTGTGTCTTAATGGTTTTATTGCCTTGCTTGGGGTGAAATGATAAAAAAATGTTGTGCTTATAAATTTGGTTCATAGTAAGCATGGATTATGTTTATATCTATTGGTATGGTTAACCAGCAGATAGTGCTTCAGTTTCCATATTTATTGAGATATTTGTTTCCTAGTATAAAAGAGGGTACTGCGAGTAAAAGAGAATAAGAAAACTATTGAAGGAACCAGAAACCCAATCCTAAACAAGGGACAAACCTCTACTCCTGTTCAAAAAACTGGGGAGGAGTGTGAACCAGATGATAGACAAACCTATCTCTTCCTATTGAGGAAAAAAATAATTAATTAAAAATATATAGTAAATAAAATTTCAGAGTTTAGGTGAAGATGTTAGAAGTATAGAGTTGAAGTAGACTTTGGAATGAACTGGAAACCCAATCATAAACAGAAAAATAGGGATAAACCTCTACTCCTGTTCAAAAATCTGAGGAAGGGTGTGAACCAGACAATAGGTGAATATCTACTCCTATTGGGGGAAAAATGAATAGACAAATAAATAGTAAATAAAATTTCAGAGTTTAGGTGGAAATGTTAGAAGTATAGAGTTGAAGTAGACTTTAGAAGGAACTGGAAAGTGTGAACTGAATGATATATAATAAATTAATGGATTTTAATTTTTAGTCACACGTTTTTCTTACTTAAAATGTTACTTTTTAGTGGATACCTGTATTTGAGTAGATGCTCTATTTTTTAAACAGTGTTTATTTCTCATGCATGCAGACTGGCAGATGAAATAAATATTGTTTAAAAAGTTTTTGTTTCTTTTTTAAGGGACATATCTGGCTTTCTTTTCATTTAAAGTATTTCTTGTGGTAGCTTTCTTTGTAGACAGTTCAACATAGATATTCCCTTGGACGATTTTTTGTACTTCTTTAAGGCATGGGCTACCAGGGATCCTTTCAATGAGTCTATCACAATCTTTTCCAATCAAGCCCAGGGCCCCAACCATGACTGAAAATATTGATATCTTAATATGCCAGATTATTGAAATTTCAACTTTAAAATCCTTGTATTTTTATATCTAGTTTGAGGATCTTCAAAACTACATTACAAGCTGCAGAGACTTATCAATAAGAAATATTATTATTTTTATTTTATTTCCTTTCATTTCTGGTGTATATTTCTTTCTTTCTGGGCCCCAACCAACAGAAATGGCATTATGGCATTTTCCACTGAGCAATTTTGAGAAAAAAACCCAAAGATCACAAATATTTTTCATAGATAAACCTCTTCAAAAGATGTGGACTGTACTTGTGAGTACAATTTTACACATTTCTTTAAAGATTGAGTTACCAGAAATCCCTTCAATGAGTCTATTGGAACCTTTTCCAATCAATCCGAGGGCTCCAACTACAACTGGAATTGTTGATGTCCTCATGTGCCACATTTTTGAGATTTCAATTTCAAGGTCTTTGTATTTTGATAATTTTTTGGAGATACATTACAGTCTGCAGATACATTATATGTCAATAAGAAAGTACATTTTGTTATTGCAGTCTCTGATCAAGATGTCTGGGTGATTAGCTTTGATTGTTCCGTCTGTGTGTATTGTAAAGTCTCATAAAATTGTTACAGGTCTTATGTCTGTAACATGGTCAAGGTGGTGTTCATACCAATTTCTTGCAGTTTCCTTTCCATAAAAGTTGAAGATTTTCCAATGCATACATTGTCTCACTCTGTCATGTCAGGTTTTATATTCAGTGAGTGCCAATACCATGAAATCTGATACAAAATGGTCAATTGTTTCTGGATATTTATCACAGAATCTGCATTTTGGGCTATACAATTTTTCGGTATGTGTGCTTGGTAATTTCCAGTTAGCAAGCATTGGTCCTGTGCAGCAAGAATAAAACCTTCAGTTTCAGTTTTTAACCCTGCACTGATGTGTACAGGATTTGTCTACATCAGCTTGTTTGGTACAGGCAAAATATTGGCCTTGAAGAGGTTTATCTTGACATCATTTCTGTATCTGGTCCATTGCATTTACTTTCTGTTTTAAGTTTTTTTTCCACTGTAAAAGATATACTGTGTTTTACTTGCATTTCTTCACCCACTTGAAATCCCATTTTGAATTTGTTGGCTTCCTTTATTACTGAATACAGTTTTTACTTCTTTCATGTTCTTTGACACAGATCATCATCCAATCTTTTGTAGTTTCCAGGTATCTTTGAAGGCTGATTGTTGAAGTTTTCTAAGATAGTTCTAGTTGAACTAATCCTCTGCCTCTTTCAGATCTGGACACATACAGATGATCAAGATAAGCCTTGATATGATGCATGCAATGGCAAGTGAGTAGCTTTCTCGTTTTGGCATCCATTTGCTTAATGTCCACTGTGGTCCAGTTAAGGATGTTAAAACTGTATTGCACCACAGCTACAGCCAATGTGTTTATGAGTGATTTTCTGTTTTGTGAATTCGACTTGTATTCAACCACAGATACACAGGTCTGTAGCATTCTTCTCTTACTTTCTCCTTTATTTGAATATGCTGTATTCCATTTCCTTTTTCTAATTCCTATGTATCTGTAGACTGCTTTCTTTTTCTGGTTCCCTAATCTTTGTGACAAAATCTAGATCTATTGAGTGTGTTTTTGTAATTTTCCCTTTCCTGAATGTTACTTTTGAAAATTTATCTAATCTGAAATCCATACAGGACAAATGTGATCAATTTATGGTGGACATATAATTTTTTGGATCATCTGTTTCACCTGTTTTTGGTAGGAGATATGTATTACCTTCAGTGGTCCATTCTGCGACTTCATTGAGATTATTAATTAGCATTGATAAAGTTTGTGCAAGGGTTTTATAGATTGACAACAGATGATAGGGCTAAAAACTGGCTACCTTGTCATTCCTGGGGATTTCCATTTTGGGATTTCGTTAGAACTTGCCTAACATTATTCTTGGTTATATTTTTTCCATTCTTGTAGAGATTTATTCTTCATTCTTACTTATTCTCATTTGGTCCATTCTGCATTGGGATTATATTCCTTTGGGCTGCTCCAAATATTCTCCAAAATTTTTTTCATTTCTCCAATAGCTAGTGGCTTTTTGACTTCTGTAACAGTTTTTTTTTCCAATTTCCCTGTATTTTATCATCATCATCATAATCTTCTTCTTCTACTTTTTCATCATCATCATAATTGGGTCATTACCCAAGACTTAGAGCAAGACAATATAATAAATATAAACATTCTGTTTGCACAAATTCTGATGTTAAGTGATACTTAACATGTACAGTGTTTATATTTTTTTTTACTTTGATAATACTCTCCTGAGCAGATAAGTAGTTACCCACTGCACAATATTTTGAATCTAATGTGAACAGAGGCTACCAGGAATCTTATTAATGTTCTTGTCCATACTTTTGTTTATTGTACTCAAGGTTCTGATTATTATAGGTATAACAGTAATTTTAAGCCCTCACATCTTTTCAATTTTAATTTAAAAATCCTTATGATTACTTATTTTGTCATATTCTTTAACAGATATATTTTTATCTGATGGCTCTGTCATATCTAGAGAAGGCATTTTGGATTTGTAGTCTTTAATCATTATATCTGCTCTATTAGCTTTTATATGTCTGTCATTATGAATGGTAAAGTCCCAAAGAATAACTTCATGATATTCTATGTCTATTTCAGGATGATGTTCATACCTTTTTTTTTAGCATATGGTATACTATTATATTGATATATCTTCCAATGAAGAGTGATTGTTTGATTTTATCATGTTGATCTTTGTATTCTTTCAGTGATAGGAATGGACAAGTAATCAATATTTTCAACATGTTGTTTATATTATCTGCATATTGCATCTGCAACATTTGTTACTATGTTTGCTTGGTAATTCACAATGAATTGGCTTTGGTCCTGTGCAGCCATTATAAATGTTTTTTATCATTATATTGTTGTTGTATATTGACATAGTCAATGGAAATTCTGTTCTTGAAGTATGGAGCCATCAAAATTTTTTCTGGGGGTCTACAATCTTCATCTCAGTTTCAATTTTCCCTAAGCACTCTTTCAAGTTTCTAGTTGGTTTTCCAAGTGCAGCTACAGGAATTGCTTGGAATAGTCATTTTCCAAAGCTTCTTCAACTCTCGAGCTAGATCCTGGTATTTTTCAATCTTTTTAATTTTTTTGGAGTCCACTCTTGTATCAACAAAGTCAATAATTTGACACTTGCTACTTTCTTTATCTATTACAACAATGTTAGGTCTTTATGCTTCAATGAAATAATCTGCCTAAAATGATTATAATAATAATACTATTATTATTATATTTTTTGTAGCAGGCAACCACCCTGATTAGTTCTTGGGTGGTTAAAGTGGAATAGACCAGCCTGTTTTGCTTTCTGACAAAAAGGTAGAGAAGACTAACCTAAGAGTTCTATTTTTATGGGGTTTATATTGAGGTTTGTAAGTGGCTGGACAGTGTGGTGAGTGATTGTGGGATTGTCATTTATTTGGTACTGGGTTTTTGATCTTTTTTCTTAGCTTTTTTTAAAAACTTTTCACCCTAACCAAGGCAGGAATGCCATTAGCATATAAGGGGTTACAGAGAGTGGGAAAAAGAGTAAAGAGGCATGAAAGAAGAAAGGATGAAGAGAAGGATGAGGAATAGATCAAGGCATCTGGAGATGTCGATTGACATTGCATTTGAATAGTTGGAGATTATAGCTATCAGGGAAGCAAGTAAGAGGGAGGGAGTTCCATAAGCAGGAAGTGTGAGATATGAAGCTATTGAAGTAGAAGAGACAGCTACATTTAACTGTTTCAACAGTGAAAGGGTGGTACTGAAATGCCGACCTAGTGGCACATTTAAATTCATGCAGTTTGGGAACTAGCAAAAATAGCTCATTGGAGCAGTTACCATGAAAGTATTTGTAGAAAAGACAGAGGGAGGCAATGACACATCTGTGAGAGAGTGACTGTCGATGAGATGCCAGATCAGGGCCAACCACATTGCATATCTGTCTCTAGATTTTGTCGAGGACCCTAAGACGAACAGTGGGGGCTCCAGGCCATATATGACAGCAATATTCCATGCAAGGGCTATTGGTTGATTTATAGATTTTTGAAGGATAGACTCGGGCGAGAAAAACTTTTTGGTGTGACACTGAGAACCACCTTTCCTTGTGGTAGATGAAGCTATTGATTCAATGTAATTGTTCCATCTCAGGTGAGCAGATAGTGTGAGACCATGCAGTTGCAAAGGAGTTCTCTCATGGAGTTGAGCATCAGACATTCTAATGGGAGGCAGGGAGGGTTCTCTGTGATGGATAACAGAGAGTAGTTATATTTTTGAAGCATTAAAGTTACCCAAGTATCTGGTTTCAGAAATTGTGTTAGCTGAGTGACCTCTCCCTAAGAATGTCAGCATTAATGTTAATGAAAGGTTAAGTAGATGATAAGTAGGTGATACCCCTCGGGAGATTTAAGAAACATTTTTTATTTTATTTTATTTATTAAACTTTGCCTACTGCTACAAAAAATAAAAGTTTGCCAATACCTACAGCAGAAATGAATCAAGTGTGTACCAGTGAAGCCAGTGAAAACTATGGTAGATCTTTCTAATAATACTCAAGCCACTGTTGACAATTTTAATACAGATAATGATCACAAGTGTTGCATTGTGGAACAAGAAGAGAGAGCAGAAATAAAAAAAACAAATTCATTCAATGACTTTGTAAACTGGTCCATAACAGTTCATAATGATTTCATATATAAGACATATAAAACATTTTTTAATTTCTTTAATGTTATGTATAGACTGAATCTAGCAACATTTACTTAACAGGCCTATGGCCATATCACATTGAAATACTGGTTCTTATACGATCACCAAAGTTAAGCAACTTTGAGCCTGGTCAGGACCTAGATGGGTGACCACTAGGGAATAGCAGGTGCTGTAAGTTTAGATGTGCAGGTGATGTAATGAACAACAGCTTGGAACTGGAAATTGGAGAGCTGAGTTTCAATTCCAGTTTGGTTCACTAAATTCACTTATGTGCAAATACCCTTAGGAAAGGTATGAATCCAGCTTTTCTCCTCCAGCTATGGGTTAATTAGTAGGACTTGTCTCAGTAAATCATTATTGTCTCCAAAAAGGTTCTTACAATGTAAAAGAATAATTTCTGGCTTTAAATAACCTATAAAAGGTTGATAAGTTATAAAAATCAATTAAAGAATGGTTAAACGGCAATAAGATCCTTTTTTCTTGTTCTATATATACCTTCAGAATGTGGGCAATTTTAGCTCTTCACAATTTCCTATCTCTAGTAGTTTTAAGCAATCATTCCCTTTACTAGTCCCTCTCCTGTTATCCATTTATACAAGCACATTAGGTAAATTTCTCAATGTTTCCCCCATTTCTGTTATCTTCAATATAGAGCCAAATGAGTGTCAAATTCTCCAAGTGTTTTTTCCTCATTAAGTGCCCAGAAATTTCAACTCTTTTTATCTGATCCTAAGCACATGTCCTTTTTTTCCATTTTCTTTAAAACTTTTTCATTATTCACATGCTTTGTCTATAGTATTCTAAGCATCCTTCTGTAGAACCACATCTCTTTTGCCTCAAGTCCCTTATTTATATGTGAGGAAATTCTCCAGCATTCACTGTCGTATAGAAAGATTGACATTATATAGCAGTTCTACCCTCTTTTATTTGTTTCTAATAAAGTTTTCTTCTTTCTTAATACTTTGTAGTTTGTCTACTCAAATAGCAAAGATTGTATATATTGTTTTGTTTGCAAACTCTTATCTAAATGTGAAATTTCCTTGAACACAGGTAGGTTTTCTGACTTGTTGAATATACACAGAACTTTGAAAAATCATGTTGAAAGCATAGAACAAAACAGAGTGATGCTGTTTTGTATAACAAGAAAGTCAAATAAAAACACTGTGAATCAGTAACTTGAGAAACAGATGAGTAAAAACATACAACACTATTTTCAAGTACTGAAAATAATTGTAGCTGTAATAAAGTTTTTAAGTAAAAGACCTTTGACATTTAGAGATCATAGAACAGAAGAGGGGCTCATCAAATAATGGAAATTTCAAAAGCAACATTGTTATATATCATGTTAACATTGAGCTCTGCAGAACAACTGTGAATATAACTGAACGACAACACAAAACATATTGTGTGCTTATCTGTAGCAACCCATGTCAGAGGTAACTGCTGGTAGTCACAGGCACTACACTTTGTTGAAATATGATTGGACGCTATAAATAGTTACAGGGGAATTAAATGTATTTATTATTAATTTACATTACAGTCATTGAACTTATTGCAGAGTATGAACCATTTTTACATTATGATCTTGAGAAATATAAAAATGAAGAAGTAAATGTTGCTTACCTATCAAAAATTGTGAATGAAAAATTGATAGAAATAATAAGAAAAGATGTGCAAGATAAAATTGTGAATCAAACCAACAACTACGACATTAAAACTAGTTTATTATTGTTGATTCATGTTAATCAGCTGGTAATCTTGTTTCAATACTGAATCATGATTCAATATTGTGATTCATGTGAAAATATGTGCAACATGAAATTGTGAATCAAATCAACAACTTAGTTATTAAAAAAAATACTCTTTTATTGTTGATTCATGTTGATCAGCTGGTAACTTTGATTCAATACTGCTGTAATGGAAAAACCTGCAAGTGATTTTTAAACATTTTTACAAAAAGAAAATTATTCATTGACAGTTTGATTCAGCAAAATATAACCAAAGTCCTGGGTGAACATAAGCTTTCACTTGAGGATATATATGGTCAAGCCTGATGATAATGCATCTAATATTAAGTGCTCAAAGTAAGGGATGCAAACACTCTTTAAAAATATTAACAGATGGACATGTACTATGTGCAGCCCATAGTTAGAAAGTGGGTCAAAATATTGGTTCTATGTTAGATATATATTGTGTACACAATGCTTAATCAGCACATTAATTTGTTCTATTTACATAAATAACATGCACCACTGCAGAAATGTAAACAATAACAAATCAATACCATAAATATGCATAAAATATAATACTCTCCTTTGATAGCATATAATCAAAATTATCAGAAAATAATTACATTGGAACAGATAGACATGTACTGTGTATTATAGGCAAGCCATTCTCTCAACCACAGAGAAAAGGCAGTGTCTACTCTGCTTGAAGTTGTTGACTAGTTTGGAATTTTGCAGGAGCAGCATGTTTTCTTTTCTGGATTTCCACTATGATAGGGGATTTTAAATCATGATCACTGAAGTTAAGCAACATTGATCCTGGTCCTAGATGGGTGACTGCTTGGGAATACCAATTGCCATAAGCTTGGATGTGCAGGAGGTGTAATGGATAATGGCTGGGAATTGGAAATTGGGAATCTGAGCTCCAATTCCATTTGAGTTCGTTGTATTCACTTATGCACAAATATCCTTGGGAATGTTATGAATCCACCTCTTTTCCCCCAGTTATGGATTAATTAGTAGAGATTGTATCAGTAAAATCATTATTATCTCCAAAAGATTTTTACAATCTAAAAATATTTTCTGGCTTTAATTAATCTGCAAAAGGTTGATAAGCCATAAAAAACAAATCAATCTTACTATTTCTCTCAGTTCTTATTCTGTCATTGGTTTACACAAGCTCATTAGGTAGATTACTCACTGTTTTCCTCTGCCTCTCTTGCCTCTCTTGCCTTCAATATCTCCTATAAGTGTCAATTTCTCCAAGATTTCTTTCCTTATTATGTATTCTAGAAATTTTAACTATCTATATATGATACTAAGTAAAAGTATCTTTTTTTTATCTCCTTTTTCTTTAAAACTTTTTTGTTGTTCACATACCCTGTTTTTTCTTCTGGATCTTCTGTTTTAAGATGAGAGGTTTTAAACACAAAGGGCAATCTTGATTTTTCTATGAAGAGCTTAATTGTAACTAGATGTTCTTCACACTATAAAACAGTCTTGGCAAATAAAAATGCATATACAAGTATTTTACAAACTCTCAAACACATTTGAAGAAACCTGAACATAAATAAAATATAATTTATACAAGATGGTAAATTTGGAATATGCTATTTTAACAGTCACTTTGGGGAGAAATGCTGTAGTTTTTTCAATAAAACAAGTAAGAAACTTCAAACCCTTTGTTTTGGTATATTTATTTTCTATCATCTTTAGTTTGTGAAAGAACTTTTTTATTTAATCATTTCACTCCAAGTAAGGCAATAAAGCCACTAAGATGCAGTAGGGTTACTGAGAGTGAAGGAAACTGAAAAAACATTTCTGAGGAGAAAGAACAATAAAAAGAACAGGATTCAAGGAAACAGAAAATGATGATTGAGTTTGCATTTAAATTTCTGAAGATTGTAATTGACAAGAAAGTATGAACTGGAAGAGTTCTACAGTCAAGAAGTGCTAGAAAAGAAATATTCGAATAAAACTTATGGTTATGCTCAGTAATTTCAACAGTAAAATGATGAGACCTAGCTAGAATATAGAATTAAAAATTCTATCCAAAAGGGGTGAACACTATGAATCAAAAGCAAAAGTCTATGCGAAGATATCATCTTGAATTATTGTGATGTTTCCAGATACATTACTATAAAAAATAAATTCAGATATAACTTCTTTGAAAGTGACCAACAAATTTAATATAGTAGTTCTAAATCAACTCTATGACTGCTTAATAATCCAATTATGCAAGTGGATTTCACCAAATAAGAAGATAACAAAAAGGTTCAAGTCCCACTCTGAATTGGTGATTAATTATGAAAGTGAAGAAGACAGTATTAAATTTATAACATCACATTATAAAAATGGTATTAAACACAACTTAATAAATTAATGTTATTACTTCAATTCAAAGAATATATAAAGCTTAGGAAATCCCAAAATACAAAAGAAAACACATCCTCTAAAATGTAATACATGAACGTTTTTTTTGTGAGTAACAGCTAATTGAATATTAATATTACTCCTGAATATTACTATTGCACTTAAGCTGTATATAGCAAAGGCTGTCACAAGTTGGGAATCAGAAAGTAATTTCTCAGTGCTATCCTTTATAAAGAAGAAATTTTGTTTTACCATGACAGAATAACACTGAAATTCTTTATGCATATTGTTTCTAGAAAAATGGCAAATTTTAGAAGTTTTCATATAACAAACCTGTATACAAAAACACTATTTTGTAAAAGGTGCTTAATGTAGTATATAATCTCAAAGGTATCTAAAATAAAAATGATTTTGTTATACTTTATTTCAAAATTCTCTGATGCATCATGCTCAGATATAATGTTCCCCTAATTTTCATTACACCCTTATAACTAGAAAACTTTAAGGCATCATCTAGGCAATTTTTCTTAACACCAATAATTTTGATATATTGTAGTTAATCCATCTAAAATGTTAAATGTTTGTATTGTTTGACTTTAAAAACCTCATTGATGAAAATAACAACAATTATTCAACCTATGTTGCTGGTGGGAAGAGGCCCATTTTCAAGTATACCTGTTTGCATTACCCCCACTTGGTCTGCCAAGATGGTGTTAGGTGGTGCTGTTTAAGGACTATAAAAGAACTCTCTCTCTCTCTCTCTCTCTCTCTCTCTCTTCCTTTCAACACACTGGAGATAATATCTTCCCCCGGGTTACTTATGACTGAACTTTCATAAACACACACACACATGCACGTATCACACATGTACATTTCCTAACATCTAAGTTTAATGACTTTTCTTCCTTTTTAGTTGTGTATACACCAATATATTTTCTCTCTTTTTGTTAATCCATTATTAGTTTGCATAAAAATACAAGAAGATATCTCCTTGTTGAAATCTCGTCATTCCATTTCTTTTTACCTCTACAAATAATGTCAGCCTGTTACATGTGGAAATTTTGGTTGCCATTGCTTTTAGTTTAGCTAAAAGCAGTATCTGCAACACACTACTCTACAACCCTGAACTCTACCATTTGAGCCTCAGGTTCTCTGAAATGGTAGCAAAGTATTTGACCCATGTTGGATGTTGCTGATAACAAGAGGGTCCCAATAAAAGTACAAGCTTTTGGGTCCAAAATATATAGGTTTTCCAATGATTAATACTATGAATAAAACAATAGTATTAATGTAGAGTGTATCAACCTAGACAGTTGGGATAAAAAGCAACGAGAATTAGATGAATTAATTCTAATAACAAGAGTAATAGAAAGAGTGGACTAATCCAGTCAGTTAACCGGAACACATGATACAGGTTTGGGCAATAATGTCTCTTTCAATTCATGACTGACTAGGCAGAAGATTTTCCTTCAGTAGGTTGCTATTTCTTTCTACTGTAGACTGGTTGGCAACCAAAGCTACAAGAACCAGTCTGGCCTGCTATGATGATGATGATGAAGGATGCACATACTTCTAATCCAATAATAAGATGGAGTAAAAATAGTAATAAAGTAAACATAATAATAGAGAGTGTATGTACCTAGAGCAGGTGTGGGCAACCATTTGGAGAGAGTGGCTAGAAAGCTATACAGTTTCTAGGAGGAGGGCCATGAATATTAAATTTACTATAATAAATTGTCACAACCTCAGACCCCTCCATCCAGAAAGCTGCCTTGGTCTGCAGGTTTAAAGAAAATCAATGAAGTTAATATTATATTATCTAAACAAGGTTCTGTAAGCGATCTGGGATTGCAAAGGAAATGTTTGTCGCAGATTATTTCCACGTCACAGAGAATAAATCACTAAGTTCAGACTCGAACATCAGGGACAGAAAGAAAATGCCGAAAACTTGATTCACAAGCACTATTTCACAAATCAAAATGCACGCAACCAGTCAGAAAAATTAACTCACTCTCCAACAACTGTGGCAGCCTAATAGCCGGCTTTTTTTTCGCCCCAATTCGAGAACACCAACTGCTTTTATCGGCCAAGCATTTTTTCCATTCGTTGACAGCTGGGAGAGGATGTTCAGTATTTTGCATATGAAAATACTTTTATAGCGACTCCTGCGATGGACTTGTTTTTTAATTCAAATATTCCATCTTCAGCATGTCATGCGGAATAAGTGCCCTTTTGTTTGGTAAGTAATTTTCTTTTTCGCCACCTTTTTCGTCGTAGAATACATGCAACGCGCTGTCACTTGGTTTGATGAGGTAAGTCGCCATTTTCTTCACTATAGGTTCCTTATTTTACTGTAGGAATAGCACAATAACAACTAGCACAATCAACAAAAACTGCAAATTTCTTCCTACAAACAAAATACAGTTAAAAATGGTGAATTATTTAATGGGATACTTGTTTCTGCTTACATTTAAAAACACTTCTCCACATCAGGTTAAATATTTGCTGATGACAGTAGCAAAACATCACCTAATTTTGTTTCTTAAACAACTTTTGGTATATTTAATTTTCAAAAACGTTGTTCACAAGCATATATTCTTCCAAATAATGATACTGATATGTCCCGGAAAGGGATATATTTGTTTGAAGTAGCAAAGTGGTTGTTCGCTACTGTAACCGGGTAGGACAATCTAGCAGGTAATCATAAGGACTGGTACTTGTCACAGTCGTAGGCAATAGGCATAGGTAATAAGTGAAGACAATAGGTGTACCAATAGGCGTCCTCATGTACCTCCACATCAGTCTGTATTTATGGCTGACACCAGCCAATCATATTACTGTGAGGGGGAACTCAGGTGTATGCATATTCATTACCTCAGATACCATCATTTTTGTATTATTAAATAGACTTTATATTTTCCACTTGGCAAAACATATTTCTTGTAGAATTCAGCAGTGGATTCAAAATTAAATTTCGATTTCAAAAATTTGTCACATATTTTTCTGTGACTTGCTCCACAAATTAATTAGATAATAATATCCAGGTGTTAAGTTGACAGGCTGAACAAAAATCCTTTGGGGGCTGACTCCTGATCTAGAGTGTTAAAATAAAAAGTAACAATATTTAAATGTTTTTAAATCATTTCACCCCTAAACAAAGCAATAAAACCACTAAGATATAAGGGATTACTGAGTCTGAAAGAATATGAGAAAATGAAAAACATTATTAAAGAGACAGAACAATGAAAGAAGATAAAAAATAATGATTGACTGAAAAAAAGAGGCTGGAAGAGAGTTCCACGACCAAAAAGTGAAAGAGAAGAAACTGTTAGTATAGAACTTATGGTTACATCAAACAATTTCAACTATAAAATGATGAGACCTAGCTGCCAATCTAGTATTGTGCTTAAATTCATAAAATCAAGATACCAAAGAGGGAAGCTCATCACAACAACAACTATGAAAATATTTATAGAAAAAATGCAGAGAAGCTATGTTATAGCAGTGGGAAAGTGGCTAAAGCCAAGGTCTGGACTAATAAAATTGAAGATTTTTAATCTTTAAATACATAGCAGAAGCACCAGACCAGATATGGTAGCAATATCCAATGCATAGATGAATAGTAGACTTATAAAAATGTAAGAGAGATTCTGGCAAGAAAAATTGTCTAGCATGACACAGGAAACCAACTTTCTTAGCAGATGTCCAAAATGTAGAAGTAAAAATAATAAAATAATAGTAAGAATGATGACTATATATACTTACGGGGTAAGGTTAAAAAGCAACAATAATATGGAGTAAATCTGGTAATAAACCGTGTATCTAAGTAGAAATATATTTACTAAAAATAATAACAAGTGCATCGAGAGTTGTTGAAACGTTTTTCCAATAATGGCTACCAACAGGGCCAGATTTAGGTCTTGAGAGGCCCATGAGTTAATAGAATTTAGGAGCCTCTTCATTCTATATGTTCACCCCCACCCATATCTATAAAAAAAATAATGCTTTTTTTGGTGTAAAAGATGAAACACTTCAAATAAAAGCTACATCAAATATATATATATATATATATATATATATATATATATATATATGTATATATATAAAGGATGCATCAGAATCTAAATCAGGCACTTTCAAGGTGATTCAAAAGACACACTCTAACTAGAATTTTACAAGCTATATTTATGGGTTAAAATGCTCAATATCAGGGATAGAGCATATGTAAATATAAAAGTGCACATTGAAGTCAACACCAAGTGGCAATAGTCTGTTTCATGCTTAAATGTAACAGTCATGACCTGATGATTGCACTTAAGCATGAAACAGACTGTTGACCCTTGGTGGTGACTTCAATGTCCACTTTTGTGTGTATATATATATATATATATATATATATATATATATATACTATAAGCATACTATCCAAGTATTGGGCACTCTCCATCTAAATTAGAAAATTTTGAACATATATAAAGAGTGTATTGAGTCACTGTTTCTAAGAAAATGATTAATGATTACATTCACATGGCTATGTAAATTAAACAATAATATTAAATCTTGCTTCTGATTGGTTGTCATGAAAGGTTGAGGTTAATCTTCATCTCATTATATATGCCCATTGGCTTAAATTCTTATTTTTTGTTGTCTGTTTTCTAATGAATTGGCTTTTGTAATTTCCACATGACTTACAAGTATGCCTGCTTCCTAACAAATTAAATGTAAGGCAGGACAAGAATTAAATGGCCTTTATTTGTTCTTTTTCCAGGATTCAATAATTGCTTTCTAGACTTTCCACCATTTATGCATTGATGCTTAACAAGACAAAATCTTTAATTTAGAATGCGGTACAGGATTGAATTAAACTATTAAAAGAAATATAATGCTTTGGAATGGAAACTTTAATTGGGCATTTAATATAAGTAAATATAATACATATAATTAGTCTACTTAATGATAGAAGTTCTACTAGTTATTATTAGTTATTATTATTAGGTAGGCACCTCCACTTTTTTGTGGAAAACAGCATAGTGTAATGAAAAAGGCCACAAACTTATTAAAAATAAAGTTTTATCATCAAAATGTTTACGTTATCATTAAGATGAAAGACAAGTATTTTTATATTATTTTTTGAAATTTTTTAATTCTTTTCTAACACGTCCAAAATTTTGGTTAAAATATTGTTTTGTTTACGTCATTGGGGTGGCATAATAATTACATTGGCTTTTTTGTGTTTTTTTTTTCCGTTGAAAACACATTGATTTGGAAATTCTTGTAAAAATCAAATAACTGTCAGATTTTAATGAAATTTTCAGGACTTATTCACAAATGAAAGAAATTATTTAAAAAATTTTGGGAAAAAAATATTTTTTTTGTTACATACGTTACCTCCCCACACACACACACACTTAATTTCATGAAATTTCACAAAAAACCTTTCTATAGCCTAAATTTATTTTATTTGTTAAAAGTAGGACTCCTTGGAGAATCTAAATTGCCTAATTTTTTTTTCAAACTTACACTATTCTAACTGAAAATCTGCTCTGAATTGAAAAATAATGAATGCAATAAAACTATGACATTATTTAATTTGAAAAGCTTTTAATTTCTTTTGTAAATAAGTTATATTAAGGATACTTTTGTCTGAAGAAATAAATTTTTCCAATGAATGATGAATTTTTACAAGAATTTTTTTATTTTTTTTAAATTTTTAATTATAATAATTTTAATTATAATAATTTATAACAGTTTAAAATCATGTAAAATTCTGTATTGGGCTATTTCCTGGATGGGATATAGTAATTAAGTGGGAACAAAAATTTACAAATCCCAAATTGAAAAGATTAATAAACATAGTTACACTATTCTATTTTAAAAATTATTTTTTATTTTTTTACTTAATTTGTTCCCTTTTTCATTTATAAAAGGCTAAATGTGACATTATTATGAAAAGGTCATGTGATCTAAAAGTTTTGTTTCTTTACAGTGAAATTAATTAAAGAAAATTTTATAGTATTTTAATTATTTTATTTTTGCATAAAGCATCTTTGAAAGGTAAATAAAAGTCAATAATTATTAGATAATTGTGGAAAATATGTTCATTCGTAAAAATTACTAGGTAGTTAAAAACAAAAAAAAAATGCATTCACTTTGATTTTGTAAATTTTATGTCAATTCTAGTCAGCCATACTAGCTGTCATTGCTTCATCACCCAATTGCCCATCAATCATTGCTTCAGATAAACACAGCTGATCAATAACAAATGGTTGGAAATTACTTTTTTATGTTATAAGTAAGTAATATTTATTTCAAATCAGGTTAATTTAACTTTAAATTTTCTAATTATGCTCAAATAATCTGTCAGAAATATATATTATTTTGGAAGAGTTTTAAAATTGATAAATTTGTTTTGTTTACAAATTTCTTAAAATTAAGAAAATGGCTGCTTTTAAGAAAATTTCAAGAAATCAAAATTAAATTTGACATTCCAATCTATATAATTTCTATCTGAAATACACCAGAATATTTTACTTACTGGAAATAATAAATTTAATCATTTAGCTTTCAATTAAAGCTAAAATGAAATCTTCAAGAATGTTTTTTCAATTTTAAAAATTCATTTTAAACCTTAGGTATCTGTCTATATTTCTGAGATGAGGTATTATGTACACTATTTACATTATTTGGACTATTGTCCTCATCTTTGTCGCCTCAAGGACACATGGCACAGTGGTAAAGGCGTTAGTTAGATCCAGTGACAGGACCCAATCAGTGTGAGTTCAATACCTTGTTAAGGTGGTGGAGAACTTGGAGAGGGGAATTAACAGGAGATAACTTATAACTAACATCCATTAGACATGGCATGTAGAACTAGAACAGTCTACATTGAGTGAAATAAAGGGTTCAGTTTGACATTCCAACCACCTGAAGAAGCATAGCATACAACGGCTGAAATGTTGTAATAAATATGGTGACAAAGATGAGGACAATAGTCTGAATAATGTAAATAATGTAAACCTTAGGTATTGAAAATTTATGCTGAAAAAGTAGAGGTATCTATTATTAGGTTATCCCCCATGAAGTCCTGGATTCACAAGAAAATTCATGATTTGGGGCTATCAAGATAGATATAAGTAGATATGTATTGCATTGTTCTTGTAGATATGATTCTTCTATTGTGCCTCCCTTTTCAAACAGTACATTATAATCTTCATTTTTACATCCATGAAAATGTGTTAATTGTAGTGCAAGCACTCTTACTCTTTTTGTATTAATTTAAATTGAGACACAGGTAAAGCAGGAAAAACATCAATTTGAACTTGAGAAAAGAAACTATTAACAATCAAACAATATAATGTTGGTTTCAGAAATTTTTCTTTGGAGCTGTGTATACTCAAAATCGTCCTTGACAAATATTATTGACAAAGAGAAATTAGAAATATTCACGATCATACTCCTTGGACAAGATTTGGAACTCTTTCAATAAATCTTGGAGTATTTCCTCTTATTGTTTCTTACCATTTAGTTGTAATAGGAAAGATGAGAAAAATGAACAAGCCTGAATAGTCAAAAAATAAGAAACTGTGTCACTTTGAGGTGTGCTTATCAATGCAAACTTATAATAATAATAACCTCTTACATTCTTTGTGAGCAAAAAAATAAATCTTTTATTATAATCATAAATGTGTTTTTTTATTAAAAGTATGGTATTTTTTTCTTGAAAATATCGTATACTATTCTTCCTTGTGAAAATCAAACATTTCATAGAGTAATAGTAATATTAGCTCTTTCATTATGAGGAAATATTGACCAAGCAGCTTGTGTTACTTCTGGTTGAAATTTATAAAATCTTTCTATTGAAACAATTTTTCAGGAAAATAGGTTTCTCAAGTTCACTGTGGTAATAAGCACATCCCATCTCCCCTCTTACTTGTAACCATCCATCACAATAAAATAAACATTTTTCAGTGTTAAAGCTAAATTAGTAAAATAAGTCTTCATAAGCTTCTACATATAGTTGTTACTATATAACATTCACTGTCTTTTCCTTTACCTGTATTGATGGATGGCTTCCTTCCTAACCTTTTATTTGAAGTAGTGTTGAATGTCAACATCTTGATCATGTCATTATTTTCTCTTTAAGTTACATGTGCTATCCATTTTAGCTGTTGCAGCTGCTGTTGGTAGTCCTTAAGTGATGTGGTTTCTGTTATTTGGCACAGTTCTATGTTTGGGATTCTGTAATGCCAGTCCACAATGTTCAAAGAAAGATGATCCTAACTAAGACCTACAGGATACCCCATTTGCTCAAAGCTATTTTTTAACTACTGATTTGAGGAAGTGGATGTATACAGCTGACACTTTAGATATTTCTGAATGTGTTTGGTGCCATACATAACATGTGTATGAAAATCTTGATCTGATGAAGCTATTTAAGAACATGACTAAAGCGATTCAATATAATATTTTATTTTTTTCTCTTTAGAAAAACTGATATTTATTTGCTTCCTCACAAGGACAATTATGACACTAGATCAGGTTCAATGAGAGACGCCCACCTTCATATGTGTGAGTAGAGGCAAAAGTTGAGCATTATCAGTGGTCTTGTAACAAAATCAGCAGTTGTAAATCTAAGATGTAGCAAAATAAATCTGTCTGAGATGTAACATAACAAGTGATCACAAATCTGAGGTTTAACAAAATGAGTGGTCACAAATCTGAGGTGTAACTTAAATGGATGCTGATCTGATACGTAACATAAGAAATGGATGTAAATCTGATGTGTAACGTAACAAATGATTGCAAATCTGGGGTGTAAGAAAATGAACACATGGCACAGTGGATAAAGGCGTTGGTTAGATCCAGTGACAGGACCCAAACAGTGTGAGTTCAACACCCGGTTAAGGCAGTGGAGAACTTGGAGAGGGAAATTAACAGGAGATAACTGATAACTGACATCCATTAAAAACATGTCATGTGGAACTAGAACAGTCTACCCCAGTGAGTGAAATAAAAGGTTCAATTCACCATTCCAACCACCTGTAGAAGGCTGGAGCGTACAACGGCTGAAACGTTGTAATAAATATGGCGACAAAGCTGAGGACAATAGTCTGAATAATGTAAATAGTGTAGAAAATGGACTGTTGCAAATCTGACATATGACAAAAGGAACAGTCGCAAATCTGAAGTGTAACATAATAAACATTTACAAATCTAAGGTGTAACATGACAAACTGTCACAAATCTAATGTGTAACATAAGAAGTGGTCACAAACCTGAGGTTTAACATAGTGCACAGTTCCAAATTTGAGACGTAATATAGCACAGTCACAAATCTGAGGTATAAAAAATAAACAGTCACAAATCTGAGGTGTAACAAAACAGTCACAAATCCAAGTCAGACTCTCTATACTGTCAGCACAAACTGACCCAACCCTGACTATGAAAAAGTATTAGTGTTTTATACTTATAGTTACAGCCATAGATTGGCTGTGATTCATTGATGGCTAAACATCACCAGTCTCATACCAATTAGCAAAACTGCTATGAAAACTTAGCACTGATGCCATCTACATTGAGAACCTTCTTCTTCTAAACAACCAATTATACAGCAGAACACAACTTTTATCTACACCAGACACACCCTATTCAAGTTTTTTTTTTCATGTTGATCTGGTTCTTTTCTGCAGGCCTCCATGGTTAGTGCAATGCTGTTCAAGAAATTCATTTCAAGTAGTCAGGCATATTTCAGTTTATACCAAGTCACATTTGAAAACAGAGCTGATTGCACTCCCAAATGACCAGAAATTGTGCTGAAATGCTGGCTCTTGTTCAGTGCATGATGTGTACACTCTACTTTATCAGCAAATTAGTTTGCTCTATTTACATAAATAACATGCACCACTGCAGAAATGTAAACAATAACAAATCAATATCATAAATATGCATAAAATATAATACTCTCCTTTGATGGCATATAATCAAAATTATCAGAAAATAATTATATTGGAACAGATAGACATGTACTGTATATTATAAGCAGGCCATTCCCTCAACCTCAGAGAAAAGGCAGTGTCTACTCTGCTTGAAATTGTTGACCATTTTGGTATTTTGCTGGAGCAGCATGTTTTCTTTTTGAGATCTCCACTAAAATGGGGGATTTTGAATACTCAGGTCAATTTTAATTTTTCTCTAAAGACCTTAGGTGTAACTAGATGGTGTCTGTACACTATGAATCAATCCAAGCAATTAAAAATTTTTATCTTTTTTATGTACTCCATTTCTTCAGAACTTGGGCAGTCATGGCTCTTCACAACTTCCTATCCTTTGTAGTGCTTAGCAATGTTTGTCTCCTTACTATTTCTGGTTTACAGCTGCATCATGTTGAAAAAACTGGTTCTCATATCATCAGTGAAGTTAAGCAATGTCAAGCCTAGTCAGGACCTAAATGAAAGATCACATGGGAATACCAAATGTTACAAGTTTGGATGTGCAGGTGGTGTAATGAAACTCAGAATTGGAAATTGGAGTTTCAATTCCAGTCAAATTTATTATATTCACTTACATGCAAATAGACTTAGGAAAGTTATGAATTCCCCTCTCCACCCCTACTATGGGTTAATTAGTAGGACTTGTATCATTAAAATCATTATTATCTCCAAAAACTATTTACAATCTAAAATCTTTAAATAACCTGCAAAAGGTTGATAAGCCATAAAAAACAAATCAATTAATCAATAAATCTTACTATTTCTCTCTGTCTCTATTCTGCCATCCATTTACATAAGCTTATTAGGCAGATTACTCACTGTTTTTCTCTGCTCTTCTTGCCTTCAATATATGCCAAGAGCTTATATATAACTAGATCGTCTTGTGACCATTTGTGACACCTTAAATTTGTAACTGTTTGTTATGTTCATTATGTTACACTTCAAATTTACAACTGTTCTTTTTGTTACATGTCAGATTTGCAAGAGCTTAGGTGTAACTAGATGTACACTATGAATTAATCCAGGCAGTTAAAAAAGGATAGACAAGTATTACTAATTTTTTTGATCTTATTATTGTTGCATTTTATCACAACTTTCCAAGTAGATACACTCTTTATTATTACTTTTATTTTATTACTAGTTTTATTCCATCTTAGTATTGTTGCTTTTTATCATGATATTTTTTTGGTTGAAACACACTTTATTATTACTGTGTTATTACTATTTTTACTCATTATTGTTGTTTTTATCACAAAACTCTGGGTTGATGCAGTCTTTATTATTGCTATTATTATTAATTTCACTCCTAGTTAGAAAAAATTACTGGCAATACATTTTCATAGTAAAAAAAATAAATAAATTATCAGCAATACATTATTGGAAAAAAAGAAAAAAAACTGCCAGCAAAAAAAAAAATTACCAAAGCTCACAAAAAAATAAAATTTTAGTATTAAATGACCCATAAGGAGTTGATATGCCAAACCAAACCCTATTATTATTGCTTTTATCCTCATCCTTTAATTACAAACACTCCTCATTATGAATTGCAAACATATTTTTGAAAACTCAAAAGAGAAATCTGATGTAAATGAGACCAAAGAATTTATACCATAAATTGGTTGGAATATGTTATGTTAATAGTCATTTGTAAAGTGCTGGTGTGTTTCACTGAAACAAGTAAGAAACTCAAAATTTGGGGTTTTGATGTTGTAGTGGATTGGTAAATAGGATTGGTATGATTTTGCATATGTTAAATAGAAGAGATATAAAGTGTATAGTAAACTAAGAGACAAGTAGAAGATGACTACTGATCACATGTCATAGAACAACACAACACATATGGCATTGCTGATAGAATGTTTAAATTGCTTGGATGGACCAGAATTTGCCAAGACTTGGATCACATCTTTTGCAGTCCAGGCTATGGCTAAAAAATTGAAAGAGGGGAGAAAATGAAATAAGTGACTTCTTACTAGCTTCATCAAGTTGTGAAGCTATAATGAAAATTTCTGTTATTGGAGAATTTGACTTTTGTCGAAATTATAAAAAGAAGTTTACAACCTAAAAAAGTAACTTTCTCATAACAAAAAGACCAAATTTCTGTCCATTAAACAGAACCAAGATGAATCAGTTATGCAAATTGGTTAAATTGGAATATGTTATTTTAACAGAAGCACTGGAGTGTTTTACTGAAACAAATAAGAAACCCCAAATCTTTGGTTTTAATGTATTTGAAGATTATTGTATTTTTATATCTTACCAGTTATATTGGAACTGTTGTATTTTCATTAAAACTACTTGATTTTCTAAACTTTCACTACATATATTTGCATATTTAGGTTAAGTTAAAAGCTAAGGAGAATATTAAAAAATAGAAGAATTTTGCAAAAAAAAGGAAGAGTACCAAATTGCTATGTGATATCTGTCTTCCTGTATGGCTGCGAGTGCTGAACCATCTCCTCAAGGATAAAGAGGAGACTTGAAGCAACAGAAATATGGTTCAACAGAAGGATGCTGAGGATACCGTGGCCCAAACATGTGAGTAATGACAAAGTTTTGGAGAAAATAGAAACAAAAAGGAAACTAATATTTCACATCAGGAGGAGACAGTTGAGTTTTCTGGGGCATATAATGAGGAAAGTCTGATACTCACAGAACAAATAAAGGACAAGAGGGACAGAAGAAAACAATGCATAACTTACTTAATGAGCTTGAGTAAAGGAATAGCGGAACAGAGCTTAGGAAAAATAACAGAAAGACAAAGTTTATTAAGAGCTACAAGGGACAGGAAGTTGTGGAGAGTCATGGTCGCCTACATCCTGAAGGGATACAGCACATAAAGAAGGTTGGTTGATTTCACAACATGTCAACTCTTGTTGAGTTATTTAATACTGAATTTTCCTATGAAGCACCCAGTGAGGATTGAACTCACTATTGTGTTAACCAAACTAGCCTCACTATTACTCCATGCTGAGGTACCTATATCTTCTGATGACAGTTACAATTTCCACATACTACTATTATTTTATTACTAGTTTAATTTCATCTTATTGTTGCTTCTAATCCTAACATTTTATATCGATACACTCTTCATTGTTACTATTATTTTATTGCTAGTTTTATGCTATCTTATTATTGTTGTTTTTATTTCCACACTCTCTGTAGATGCTATCTTCATTATTATATTTATTTTATTAATACTTTTACTTCATCTTAATACTGTTGCTTTTTATCACATTTTTGGATTGAATCACTCTTCATTATTATTATTATTTTATTACTAGTTTTATGCCATCAAATTTTTGATTTTATTACAATGGGTTGAAACACTTTTCATTATTACTTTTATTTTATTCCTAGTTTTACTATTATGGATTTTGAAAGGTTGGGTATTTGTGAATAATTTAACTGGGTGTGTGTTCATATGTAAACATTTAAGAAGACACATGCGAAAACTTGGGTTTCTACCACGGACACTTTATTCTCTTTTTATGGTGACTGTAGGGAAACTAAGATTTCAATGTCTCTTTGGTATGTCCAGAAGTTATGGTAAGTAAGGATATGCACTGTTATAATGGTCATGCTCAAGCCAGCTTTGTGCATGGTTGGAACGACCAAAGAAAAAATTCATAGCTGGAGGATTGGCAGGGTTATAATAAAATGTATATATTTATAAAAAATAAGATTGTACCTATTTGCATATGTTAAGTAGAAGAGATATAAGGGAATAGTAAACTAGGAGACAGGCAAGAAGTTGACTATAACACTTTTCACTGCTGCCTACACCCGGTGGTGTAACATGTTTTAATGGTCCGGTCCTCAGGGTCTTAGAACAATGTTTTAACCACAAGACTAACTCTGTGCTGGTCAATGCTAATGCTGGTCCAAGCTGGTTGTTGGTCACTAGCCTCTTTGATTCACACCAACTCTGACCACAATGTGTTCTTGACCTCAGAGCAGTGGAAAATTGAAGGTTATAGTCTTGCAGTACTGGATCAAGCTGTGGTGGGTGCTATATTAAGGAAAAAAATATCTTCATGGCGGAAAGATAAAATGAAAGATTCATGGTTTTAATCTTCAGTTGGTTTATATAGCTCTTGGTACAACAAAAATTAACCCTTCCCACATCAATCTCTATAGTGACACTGGGCCTTGTCTAAACTTCTGGAGGGATGGGTCCAAAGGTTTGGAATCAGGAAATCTGGTTGGCAGTTGAGGCACTCAATGTGGGATTTCAGCCCAAAGTCTTCAAAGTCCCCAAATTCATCTGCTTATATGCACTTCAGCCCAAAACTGGTGTGGGGTTGAAGGGTTCTGGGGATTTGGTGATTCCCTAATTTTCATTAATTCCAATAAAGGTTTTCTTTGTTCCCTATTTCTGCTTTCTTAATCAACTTTCCAAATTTGGAAAATTATCCATCTTCCTTGGGAGTAGTCACAAGGATTGCTCTTCTCTTAACTCCAACCTGCTTCACTTCACATCCTGCACAGCTACTCCACACAGGCAGAACTGAATTTTGTCCTGTCTTCCTTTCTCAGTATTCTAACTCTGCTAATTTCTCAGAGCCGGCATAACTGTCTTTATGACAAATCTAATTTTTAAAGGATGCCGTTTATTCTCCTTATTAATTTAAATTCTCTGACTCATTTCCTGGACCCACCCGTCTGTTGAAAGCATAAACCAGATCACCTTCTCATTTTAACCATCAAGTGATAGATAAAAATTATTTCCCAATTTGTTTTCATCAATGAAAATATATTTGTTTACATAAATTCTCAACAAAGAGACATGCTGTTTTCCATCCTTGGGCTTGTTGTCATCTTAGTGAAAATGTAAACCAGATTACCAGCCTGTTATGATGTATCAATTTTCATAATCTTAACCTGTTTTTATTTCTTAATTTGTTTTTGCTCCCAAAAATATAATTCCCATCTGCTTCTCTTTTTTCTATTGACATGTATTTTTCTAATTTCTCAAGAAAGAGATAAAGCCATTTCCCAATTTGTTTTACCTGTATGCCAGATTTTCGATAGATAAAGAAAAGTAAACACTCAGTGCATCATTCCAATTCATAGGGGTGAGGCAACCCAGATGGCCCTTTCTTCACTTCCACATTACCAGGGAAAATGTCTTCCAATCTCTCTTTCTATCTATCTTCCAGTTTATATTTCATTTTGGGCTTAATCTTTCTTCTGCTTAGAATTAATGTTTAACCACCTCACACCCTCAGTGTCACAGACTACTAATCATGTGTCGTACAACAACACAATACAAAAACTTCATTAAAAAAGAAACTGTTTCACAATATGTACTTTAAAAGAATAAATGTATTGTATGTGTCACAGAGAATAATTAGTCATGATTGTATGTGTCACAGAGAGAGAATCAGCAAAAGATTCTCTCTCCGTGACATGTCTCTTCAGTAACTAGGTGATTATGGTTTTCCACAGTTTCATTTGTAAGTCATATCATAATAATGGTCAAATTCCTAAGCTTTCAGGTAGTACACACACAAACACACACACACACACACACACACACACACACACACACACACACACATATATATATATATATATATATATATATATATATATATATATATATATATGAAAAATATAGTGTTAAGGTATGCTATATGTATGGGTTAAAGTGCTACAAATCAGGGAGAGAACATATGCAAATATAGAAGTAGATATTGAGTTCAACACCCAGCAGTGACTGTTTCATGCTTAAATGCAATCTTCAGGCCATGGCCAGAGGATTGTGTTTAAGCATGAGACAGACTGTTGCCATGGGGGTGTTGACCTCAATATCCACTTTTATATATATAAAAGCTTCTAAGCATGTATGTTTATTAAGTTATTAGAAATGTTATACTCTTCTTGTAATATACATTCAAGCATTTTCTATTAAACAGTCAAGTATTTTCTATTAAATATTCATGCCTATTCATGTGTCTCATACTTTGAATAACATTTCAACCCTGACCACACTAAAATTAAGATGCCTGCAGAAATAGAAAATATTCCAATATACATCCAATCAGTACAAAGTCTGTCTCCAAACACAAACAATAATGAACCAATTGATAAGGAAATTAAGAAAGCTATTAAAAAGCTAAGTAATAATAAAGCATTACTAGATGCATAGGCTGAACTTTTAAAAATAGTTTACTTTCTCCCCAAATTTATTAACAAGTCTCTCAATTTTCTGAAACGAGACTGGAATCAGAAACTCACCCCCAAAAAGTGGGGTCTATCATGCATTAATGCATTATGGAAACAGAAAGATAGCCCTCAAGACCTTCAAATATAGAGAGGTATCTCAATTGGATCTATCACAGTGAAAGTATTAATGAACATTATATTAACTAGACTCTCATTGTTTTATGAAGCCAGTTTGGTTTTTGTTCTGGTAAGGAATGCAATGATGGTATACATGTCATCAAACAACAAGGAATTGTTTACCACTCTAACACGAAACTGTATACCTGCTTTATCAACCTCACAACTGCATATATCCCCATCAATAGAAACTTCCTTTTCTCATCCATTAAAAAATGGATGAGAAAAGAATGAGAAAAGGAACTTTTCAAACTCTGGATCCATGAATACTAATAGGGGAACTGTATCTATCTACAAGATCTTATGTGTCTGACGAGGACCCAAATATGGAAACATTTCAAACCTTATCAGTCTATTTAATCTTTTCCTAGATTTTACAAGTACAGCTGTGAAAAGATGGGCATTGATCATTTAAGCATTCCATACTGCATCCCACACAAATCTACCAATAGAAGATAATGATCCTGCAGTCCCTCCCAAGGTCAACATACTGATGATGAGGGGTGCTATGCTGATGATAGGTATTTATAGTTGGGATAAGAATTATCTTGAAGAGAAAATCAACATCCTTGACCAAATCTTCCAAGTAATAGAAGTTAAGATAAACCTTTCCAAAAATGAAGATATGACCTGGAATTGGAATAAAAGTAGTTATAGCACATACATTGAATCCATCAACAAAATTCATAATGTGAATTTAGTGTATCATGTATGGCATTTAACTGACTGACTAAATGAAAATAAAATAAATATTAAATGTACAGGGGGTGCAAAAGTAGGTATACGGTAATGAGAAACAAAATATATATCCTTTACACATCCCTATAAAAAGAAGTCCACAGGGTGAGATCTGGTGTACTGTATACCTACTTTTGCAGCCCCCCTGTATATAGTTTCTTTCTTTGTTTTTTCTTGTTTGGAATAGATTACTATTTTGAGTAACATGTAATCAAAAAAACACAAAAAATTGTAATAGACTTTTAAAAAAAAATAATGTTTGCTGTGCTCTTGGAGGCTGCATAAATTCATCAGATGGGCCGCATGTGACCCACAGGCCGTAGTTTAACCAGCCTTGATTTATAAGATTAAAAAAGAGTAAAGTAAAAATCTAATTAAATTAAAAAAATTTCTTTAAAGAAAAAATTGATATCCAGTAGCATGCAGGAGTGGGAGTCAGAGGATGCAATGGTTCTGGGCATCCATATCGGGAGGGCATCCAATCAAGGAATGAAATAAAAATTTAGTTTTTAAAATTTGAAATAAAGTTTTTATTTCATCTTTCATTTGTTTTTACATATTTAAAATGTTTTCCTTTCTTGCATTTCTCAGTACTACCCCTCCCACTTAAGTCTTAGGGGTATACAATCAAGGAGTTGGCACCAGGCATCATCAAACCTCTGCATGCCACTGAGGATATCTGAATATTAATACTAATAATGATAATTAATAAACATGAAGACACTGTTCTATAAAATAATAGTAAACTAGAATGAAACTCAAACTGACAAACACAAGAAAATTGGACTTGATGGGTGTAAACATAGAAAAGAAAATCTCCTAGATTGTAGATGTTCATGGACTAGTGGTTCCTAGGATGAAGACAAGAAAAAGTTTTTAAAAAATTGGAGAAAATACAAGGAATTCACCAGAGAACTGAAGAAGCTGTCAAACATGAAGTTTAAATGTTATGACCAGAATAATTGGTGTACTTGGAATCATGCCTAAAATGTAGGCTTCAAGACACGATGAATTACAGAATCAACGAACGCTTGACAATTGACTGTTAACACTTTGGCAGCACAAATACTGAGAAAAGTGTTGGAGATTTGCAGAGACTTGCTGTGGATTAAGCATACTTATTATAAAACCCAGGTTGTGTGTGTGTGTGTGTGTGTGTGTACGTTTATATATTGGATCAGATTTCCTACATTTTTCAACCGATTTCAACAAAACTTCACAGGACTACATAAAATTACCTTGCGGTGGTTCTGACAGCGCCAAAAATTGGAAAAACACAATTGTTTTTGCTCAAAATCAATTTGAAAACATGATTAAGAGGCATCGCGAGAATGAAAGGGGGACAACTCATATCGAGTTATACTTATTATAAAACCCAGGTTGTTTGTGAGTGTGTGTGTGTGTATGTGTTCCTTTATATATGGGATCCGATTTCCTACATTTTTCAACTGATTTCAACAAAACTTCACTTTTTTTTTTGGCAGGTAGTGTTTCTTATTGTCTTGCACACTTTTTTCTTTATTTTTACATTCAGAATGCTTTAAAAATTCCATTTACAAGACAATTGTTTATAATAAAATTCTATTCAATCAGTAGACTCATAACGATTGAAAACAATGTTTTTGTTTGAGTTTAGGTTTCGAAAAAAAAAAAAAAACTAATTAAGACATGCGTGTCTGTCAACCTTAAACAATAATCTTTGTCAATTTTATTTTTCAGTCTTTATGATGGTTGATACTTGATCTATCTCTTATTGTTACATCCCCGGGCAACGCTGGGCTCTACTTCTAGTCTCCACTAAGAATAATATGTAGATGGAAATGCAATGTAATTTATTGCCTAATAAATGAAAGCTTCAAATATTTCCTTTCTTAAAGGAAATACTTCTTTTCCAAGCCAACATACATAACCATAAAAATGATTTGAATTTAATAAACAGTTAACTCAAGTAAATATTTAAAATACCTAAATAATGTATCAAAATAAAACAAAAAATAAATATATAAAAATTCAAGAACAAAAACATTTACTCACTCTCATTTATTAGGCAATAAATTACATCACTTAGCATCTTCCATAGTTTACATTTCCATTGGTTTTAAGAATATTTTAGAGCATTCTTAAATTTAAAATTTGAAAACTTAATGATATTTTTATAAATATAAGTTGCAAAATAAAATTTTTACATTTATTTTTGTCTTTATATATATATATATACATATTAATACACAAAGAGATAGTGACATAACGAAAAGATACTATATGATGCCTCAAAGGTTAATGTCAAAAATCTTTACTACTGCAGTGAGGAGTTTGGTCCTCACTAAGTATACTAAACTTATGGAATTTTACTAAACTGAGCTAAATTTAACTGATATCAATTCAATTTTATAAGATATCCATGAATAGGTTGATATAACTTGCCCATTTACTTGATAGATAAATTCCTCTAAAACTAAATTAATCTAGAATTAAATAGATGGTAATCTCTGAATTACATGTGTTATCCATTTAAAAATAAAAAATAAAAACAAATAAAGATAATATTTTGACAAACAAGGATAAACTTGAATACAATAAGAGTGTCAAAAGAACATTTTTCCTATGACATCAATTTTTTAGCTAACTTCACTTTTCGGCAATGTTTTTTGTTTTATGTGGGAGGTATTTCTGCTGCATTGATTTAGTTGGACACAAGTCTTCATTTTTGCTAGTTATAACATTTTATTAAATAAGAGTTTCAGTTTGATGTTCCTAAAACTACTACAGACACTTGAAAAAGGTTGGTGAGTACAATATTTGAAATGTGACAAAAACAACCAAGATGAAGATACTAATATGAATAAATCAATATATAATAATAATATTGTTGCAAAATAACAATAATTTAAAACATGATTTTGTGATTTAAATTTTTCATGTTATTATCATTATTATTTTCATATTAGTTGAATATGGTGGCTATTACAAAAGATCATGTGACAACAAGTCTCCTCAAGACATCAATGCACAACGTATTCAGACTGATTTTAGTAAGCTTGTCATCTGGATAGTTTCAGAGCTGGCTTCATTTTTCATTTCTTCCAATCTTTCTGCAAAGTTCTTTGGAATTGGTCCAACTGAACAAATAATTATAGGCGGAGCTGTAACTTTAATACTTCACTAGCATAGTACCCATAAAAAATGATGGGACTATTTATGCATAGATTGGCACTTCTGCCAAAAATCAGATTATCTGTGTACTTTGCTGGGGGTCAAAGTGTCACTACCAAGCCTTCATTATAGGATCTGAGTGCAATATCTGTGTTTTTCTAAAAAATTGTTTTCTAACAAGATCCAGATATTTTTCCTGTTGTTTAGTTCCTTTCACTTTTCACTGTCACCTACAGAAATTGAAAAATCTACTATCTCAGAAGTTTCTGAAATTTTCAATACAGGAGCCTCATCTTATTTCTGTTTATCCATCAAAGCACTCACATTATTTTTAGGTTTATTCTCTGATTGCTAATTAATCAACATGGATCAGAAATAGAAGATAACCTTCTGAAGAGATTTAAACCCAAATCACTTTTCCTTTTGGAGATTCTGCCTTTTATCTTTATTTTCAATGAATGCTGCTTGGTTAGTGACCTTAGAATAATTACAAAAACAACAGTCTGAGGGTTGTGATAGAAAAACTATCAAAGTAAGATGAAAGAAATACTAGTAAAAAATGAATAATGATTGACAAAGTTTAATCTGTAAATTTGAATCTTAATACTACTAGCAATAAAGCATATTTAAGTTAACAGGGCAGATGAGAAATAAAGAATAAGCCTACAATAAAAAGCAAGAAAAATAAAATTAAAGAAATACTAGTCAAAAATGAATAATTGACAATGCTTCATCTAAGAAATTTGAATCCTATTAATACTACTAATAATAAAGCATATTTAAGTAAGCAGGGCAGATGAGAAATAAAGAATAAGCCTCTAATAAAAAGCAAGGAGAAATAAGATGAAAGAAATACTAGTGAAAAATGAATAATAATTGACAATACTTCATCTAAGAAATTTGAATCCTATTAATACTACTAGTAATAAAGCATATTTAAGTAAGCAGGGCAGATGAGAAATAAAGAATAAGCCTCTAATAAAAAGCAAGAGAAATAAGATGAAAGAAATACTAGTGAAAAATGAATAATAATTGACAATACTTCATCTAAGAAATTTGAATCCTATTAATACTACTAGTAATAAAGCATATTTAAGTAAGCAGGTGTGGTGAGAAATAAAGAATAAGCCTCGAATAAAAAGCAAAAGAAATAAGATGAAAGAAATACTAGTCAAAAATTAATGAGTTTGTTCGTCACTAGGTATATTAAACTTATGGAACCATACCAAACTAGGCTTATAATTGACAATGCTTCATCAAAGAAATTATGGTAGTATAACTCTTTTGTGTCATGAGATTTGCTTGCAAAAATGAAAATAACACTGACATCTAATTTTAACAGATATATTTACCAAAATTACACAAAATATCTTGAAATACTAAAGAGTAAATTTGTTCAATAAAATCGCCACTGGCTTCAACTATGACCTCCAGATGATTTTGGAATCTCCTGCAATTCTTCTAGATGGTCTCCTTATTTAATTTGGTGAATGCTGCCATAATTCTTGCCTTCATTTCAACTTTTGTGTTACAAGGAGTTTTGTTGGTCTCTCACTCAACTGCACACCACACATAATGATCAAGGGGTTTGCAGTTTGGAGAGTTAAATGGTCAGATGTAAAGGGTGATGTGGTCTCAGAAATTGCCTGAGAACTATGATTGGGTTCTCCTTGTGCAGCATGGTACAGAGTCCTGTTGCCAGACATAGGGTCTTTAGCAGACACCTTCTTGATCCAGAACAGCACTACATCCTCAAAGCACTTGATGTAGGACTCCATGATGAGTCTGAGGCCCTCACCAACAAATTTGAGAGTTTTTTTTTTATCAGAATGATCAGAGTGGATTTTCCAAGCTGCTGTACCTTCATAATCACCATTAGACTCATCCAACTCTTTCCAAATCTTCTACACTGTCTTCAGATTGACACCCAAACATTTTGAAATGTTTGTATTGGAGCTTCTGGCATGAATTCCAAGCAGTACAGCATGCCATTTTCAACTTTCTGGCAGAGTGAATTGTGTCATGGTGCTCTTTTTTTCTCACCTGGCCCTGGTGCCCACCTGACCCTGCTATACTGTGCAGTTAACAAAATCAAAAACAATGTGCATGTACAAACTTAAAAATATAAAATGACCTCAGTTTTACCCATCACACCCTGTAGTGTACACACACACACACACATGCACACACACACATATATATATATATATATATATATATATATATATATATATATATATATATACATACATACATACATATATATATACATATATATATATATATATATATATATATATATATATATAGAGAGAGAGAGAGAGAGAGAGAGGGAGAGGGAGAGAGGGAGAGGGGGTGGATAGAGAGAGAAAGAGAGTCAGAGACAGACAGAGACAGGGAAAATAAATGAAAAGTTCAACTAAATATTCTTATAATTTTTCTCCTTATGATAAAATACAACTCAGGCTAATATTTGCAAGCTCAGGCCATTGTTGAAGGAGTGGGTAGTAAGGAGTTTTCTTCAGGTTCATAAAGATTTTATTCAGAATTTATAATGATCAGTCTTTTTATTTAAGTCTATTCATTTCAAGCAAAACTCTAACACCACTAAAATTCAAGGGGCTACTGGAAGTGAAAGGAAGGAAAAGACTTTAGAAGGAACCAGAAATTCAATTCTAGACATGAAACAAAGGATAAATTTCTACTCCTATTCAAAAAACTGACCAGGAGTTCAAACTGGACGATAGGTGACCCTACCTACTCTTATTGGATGAAAAAATGAATAGATAAATAAATATTAAATATAGTTGCAGAGTTTAGATGGAGACATTAGAAGTATAGAATTGAAGTAGAATTTAGAAGGAATCAAAAACCCAATCCCAAACAGGAAACAAAGGATAAATGTCTACTCCTGTTCAAATGACTGGGGAGGAGATGTGAACTGACCGATAGGTGAACTTATCGTAGTATAATTCAATTATTCTTTTTTGTAACTTAAATAACAATAAATTCTTTATTCTGACTGGATCAATAACAATTGTAAAAAATATCTTAAAATTCCATTTGTTATATTTTTTCTTACTACAATATTAAAACAAAATAATTAAAGAGGTGTTACAATTACAAATTTTCACAAATAAATTTCATAAATAAATTTAATTATAAAACTTTCAATTTATACATAAGTTTAGTCATGAATTAATGCCTTTTTTAATAGTGAATCCTGTTCTTGTAACTAGAGATATGAAATGATTATTTAGTTTAAAAATTACTTTAACAAAATTGTTTGTGCATAAAATAGCCATCTTGTTTCTTGGAATTAAATTTCTTCCAGACTAATTTATTAGAGCTAATTTATCTGTCACTCTGAACAATATAGAAAACCTCTTAATAAATATAATAGCTTGAATTTCGGACTCATTTTAATGATTTTTCTTTATCATCTCAGTGTGATTAAATATTATACATATTCTGTTTATATCTATATATCTATACTTTTATTTACATGAAGTGATTTCTCCAGTTAAAATTTGTGAATAATCTACATATCACATAAAGTTTGTGAAAGAATACTTTTCAAAACAAAAAAAAGTAGGTCTTGATAAAGAACTTACATAAAAATAAAAAGAATTTGTTGATTGAAAGGCTAATATTTGTAGCTGATTGATTAAAACTTTTGGCTTCTTAACACACTAACACTACTTTTTATTCATACTATTTACCTTATTTTTGTTGTTGTTATCACAATGTTTTGGCCATTGTACCCTCCAGCCCTCATCAGGTATATATTAATCTGGGTAACCTAAAGGGAATTCTGAAGTGAACCCTTTATTTAATCTATGGGATAAACTGTTCTTGTTCCATTGCCCATGTCTAGGGATACCTTATTTAGTTCCTATTTTTGGTACTGCTCACTTATTCCTCACCCTAGTACACTGAGTCCAAGTACACACTGCTCTACTTAAAGATTCAATTCACAATTTGTGATTCTGCATTTTCCATGTGTTTGAGTTAAGTCTAAGTTTACCAACCATCCTTTATTAGAAAGGACAGTACTTTGTTTTGCTCTTTCTGTCCTTGTCCTTTGTTTCATTTCAAGGGTAAGAAGTTCATACTCCTCTCTGGTTTTGTGAACAGGAGTAAAGGATTATTTCTTGTTTCCTGTTTAAAATTGGTTTTCTAGTTAATTTCAATTCTGTACTTCTGATGTCTCCACCAGAACTCTGAAATTTTATTCTGTAATTATCTATTTTTCTCCCAATGGGAGTAGATAGGCTTGTCTATCATCTAGTCCATACTCCTTCCTGGTCTATTGAACAGGAAGTATATGTTTATCCCTTGTTCCCTGTTTAGGATTGGGTTTCCAGTTTGTTCTAAAGTCTACTTCAACTCTATATTTCTAACATTCCTATCAAAACTCTGAAATTTTTCCACTACTTCATTTCTTGCCCTTTCTTATGCTAATAACACTCCACACAGTAACCATCTACCTTGAGTTTCTCTCGGTCCTTGTATTGGGTGAGCATTAGTAAAAAAAATAGTTATGGAGGGTTAGTGCTAAATTCTGTACTACAACATGTACTATTTAAATATTTTTATATAATATCCAAATATGAAAAGAAAGAAGCATTTGCAGACAATGTGCATCTATGGAGTTAGGAGAAAAAGTGTCCCTTGTATCTTGTCAACAGTCATTGTTGAAGAAGAGGTTCTTTTCAATCAATGGCTAGCTTCTGTAGACAATAATAATTTCTCTTAAGATTGCTGAGGCCCCATTCTTTTGTAACCTGATGCCACTGTCTAGAGCCAGTGGTACAGGGAATAGTTTTGGTGCTGCCTGAATAGCAATGTGGAAGAAAAAAGGAGGAGGATTCCTTGAATTTGATGCTTACATAGCCAGTGTTGCATTACCCTTACAGGGTCAGTGATTGGCTCTTTCTTTAGCTGTTCTGCATCTTTGTTTTATTCTGTGCTTAATTAAACTAATTCTCTTCTTTTTTTTAATCATTTCACCCCCAAGCAAGTCAATAATGCAACTAGGATGCAAGGGGTTACAGGGAGTGAAAGAGAATGAGAAGATGTTAGTGAGAAGAAATGAGGAAACGAGAATAAAGGAACAGAATTCTGTAAGGTAGAAAATGGCAATTCATTTAAATTTTTAAAGATTGTAAGTGGCAGGATAGCAAAAAAATCAAAAGTTCCACAAGTGATAAGTGTGAGAAAAGCAACTGTTAGAATAGAAGCAACAGTTGCATCTAGCTAGTGTAACAGTAGAGCAGCAAAACCTAGTTGCTAATCTAGTATCATGCTTAAATTCATGCAGACAAGGCACTAAAAAATGTGAGCCCAAGAAGGCTCAGTTTAGTACCAGCCATGCCAATGACAGGCAGAAAATGTTCCCTACAAAGATTAAATGAAAGCAGTTTAGTTTTGGTCATTAAAATTTACAAACCATTTCTTGCCCCAGTTAACCATTGATTGGAGGTTCTTTTCAAGATCAATTAATCTAAATTCCAATTATATGGATTGGCATTTCTGTCTAGGATCAGAATACCTTTAACTAGGATCAGTGTAGTATGTGTGCACTCTGAGAAATGTTACACAGAAATATACACACACACACATATATATATTGTAGAAAATAAAAGTTACCAGTGATGAATTTTTCCCATAGGGGCAGACACAGTGCTGTTGATTGCTCGGGAGATTTCACTGAATCTTCTGGTTTTCTCCCACCTGGTTAACATGTGATTGTGCTTTGGGCCTAAAAGGGGGCCTGTTAATAGATGAAGTGGCTACTATTGTTAACCACTCTTCTGTTCTGCTTCATTGCAAAGAACATCTTTTTCGTAACTCTATCTGGACATTCTATGTATCTTTCCTATTTTTTAAAGCTAGAGCTAGACCTGTCTCTGTTGAAAATTAGCAGATCAATTCTAATATATATATATATATATATATAATTGTGCATTTGGTTAGCAATCTCTCTTTTATACAAGTTTCATGGAAGACAACTGACAAGGTACTGCCATTAAGATTTTTAAATTTTTAATTAATTTTTAGTTAAAATTTTTCTTGCATTTGTACAAGTATTTTCTTTTCTGGACATAGAGTGCACAAAAACAGTTCAAATAATCTGTGGATCTGAGTGCTTTCAATTAATCTTTTAGCTATTACCAAAGATGTTTTTCTTCTGTATTTTTTTGTTTAACTGAATATGTAGATTTATGTATATATATATATCTATATGGATGGGGATGTTTTTTTTTAATTTCCTAATATGAACCACACATTGTGTCCGTGTTCATAATTTGATATTATTGGAGTTTGCTTCTTTTTTATTAATAATGCTTCAATTATTTTAACCATTTTTTGCATGTGGATGATTCTACCATGGTCATATTTTCCACAAGTATGTTGCAGATAATGGTTAGTAAGTCTCCAAGTGTATTTAAATGGGTCCTAACGGAGCTATGATTCAAGTGATGTAAAGTACGTCTTCTTGATAAGCATGGAGTGGTGTATATATATATATATATATATATATATATATATATATATATATATATGGAGAGAGAGAGAGACAGAGATTTGTGTAATTTATCCATACATTATTTTATTATAGGTATTATACTAGTAAATAAATAGTTGACCCATGCTATAAAAAGTGATGGCAATATTTAAGTAATTTTGCAATTTCATTATATTTATAGACTATCAAAAACTTTAAATTGATATTTATTTTCTTAGTTATACTTAATATTTCCTGAATAGTAAACTAAGCAAATAATATTCCATTCACTATTGAATAATTATGGAGTTTCATTTAACACAAGTTGCAGCAGACACCTTGTCGCACCCAGTTGGAACCTCAATTCTTTAACTCAAATGATAGTGCTCACTTTGATATTTATATGACAAAAACAAACTTTAATTTCTTCTGAAAGATTGTCCAAAAATATCAGGGTCATAAAACATCTTTTCTGACTAATCAGAAAAGCCCCACAGCAGCTGTTTCTAAGCCACTGACTCACTATAAAGTCAATGCTGATTTCAACCATGAGGACAGATCCAACCTGGCTGGCATTAGTGATGGACCTATGACAGGCAAACTTAACCAGGCTCTCAGCAGCAATACCAAGGCCCTTCCATCAACAATTAAGCTTTTAGCCTGTGACAAAACTAGCAACAGCAGAGGCTAACACTTGAATACATATGCATGTTTATTTTCTCCTGTGAGTCTATCTCAACTACTATCCTGTGTTATACCCCAAACAAACTCACAGTCTACCATGACTGATATACAATATCCTGGAATGAGCAACTAATCGATTGTAAATCACAGGAAATAAAAACTCTTTCACTTATCTCAACCACATCTTACCCCCATTTGTTGTTTTGTCACATACTCTTCTTTTCATTAATGAATTCAAGACAGTTGCATTAGTCATGGTGGTGAGTTCAGACTATAGAAGCAACAGTTAAAATCCTTTCAAATCACTCACATAAATGAAAGAAAGAAAATGAGAAAGAGAAAATGAAAGAAAGATAGAGAAACTGAAAGAGAGAAATTGTAAAAGAAAGAACATGAAGTAGTGAGAGGGGGAAAGAAGAAAGGAAGAGAGAAAGAGAGAGTGGAGGTATACCTAGTTGAACTATCGAGAGTTATAGTGATTGAGAGGAGATATACCTAGTTGTTACCCCTGGGGAGAATCACCGATATAAAGCTAAAACAAAACAATAGAAATAAAAAACAATGCATTACCAGAGTGGTCTTGTTATACTAACAAGACACATACACAAAGTAATATCCACATTGCTATAACAATCAAATAACTCATTTCTGAGTCGAGAGACCAAGTTGCGTAACTGGTAAATATAAAACCACATATTGTAAAGTAGATATTATGATAATAATAAGTGTGCTTTATATATATTAAAATATATACATTTTTATGCATTTTCTATACCACCAAAAAAGTTCACGACATGTCTATATTAGAAATACTGTGTTAAAGAAACTTGATCATAGGCTCTGTAGATAAATAAACTTTTAAAGTAAGATACATATAAATATATGCATATATTAAAAAATAGATTCATTCTTTATAATTGTTTTTATAGCATGGAAAAGGCAGAGGATTAATTATTGTCTTTAACTAAATTTACTTTTAATTTAGTTTACTATTCAGGAAATATTGAACATAAGCAAGAAAATGCAAAGCAAAATAAAGTTTTTGATTTCATACATTTACCCCCTCTTATTTTGAATCTTGTAAATTACCTATTCACCTTCACCTGCTAAGTTAAAGAAAACATTAGTGGAGGGAGTTTTGGAGCATGTTCCTCCAAGTGGCAGTAAATGGGCCTCTCCCATTGTAGCTTTGCGAAGAGCAAATGGAGATTTCAGAATATGTGGTGATTTTAAAATAGGCATAAATCATAAAATAAGCTCAGGCTCTTTTCCTATTGCCAATATTGAAACTGCTATCTACAAATTATCAGGCAGGAAATGTATTGTAAAAAAGGATTTAAAATTGGCCAACAATCAAATACAGATTGATGATAAATTCAAGAAAATTACCACAATAAACTATATATAAATATATATACATATATATATATATATATATATATATATATATATGAAAATGGATGAAATACCTTTTGGAGTGAAAACAGAAAGTGCCATTTTTCTGAGAGTAATGGAATATATGTTAACTGATAAAATCAGTAATATGATTATTTATCATGATGATATTTGCCTTGGTGCTACCACTAAAAATGATTTAAGACAAAAAACACAACATGTGTTAAACAAGTAAAAAAAATCAGGAATAGCAATAAATAGAGACAAATGTGAATTTGATTGTGATCATATTTAGGGTAGCAAATTTCAAAAGATAGCATTGCACCAGATCCAAAGTTAAATAAGAAAATTTCAGACGTATCTATACCAACTAATAAAAAAAGAATTAGAATCCTTTTTAGGATTGGTTAATTTTTATAATAGATACCTACCAAAATACAGCAACTTAACAGAACCATTTTTTGAACTGTGGAAAAAAGAATAGTGAATTCAAATGGACTCAAAGGCAAAGCTTAGCATTCAAGGATTTAAAAGAGATACATGCAGAAAAACCCATTGTAAAATTCTTTGATCACAGAAAGGACGTTATGTGAGTGGGTGAGCTGTGTCAGCAATTTTATCATAAGAAGGTCAGCCAATTCAAGAAGATTGACAGCAGCAGAAATAAATTATTCAAATATTGAAAAAAAGGCATTGGCCATTGTCTAGAGCACAGAAGTTGACAATTTTTATTAGGTAAGAAGTTAAAGTTGGACCATAAACCTCTAGAGTTTATTTTTAACCCTAGAAAGGAGCTACCAAAAGTTACTTCTTTCAGGATTCTAAGGTGGCCAATAAAATAGGCTTATGATTTTGACATTGAGTATGTAAAATGAAATACAATACCACATGACTATGTGCTGTCAAGGTTACAATTTATTAAATTAAGGACCAAAAAGAAAAATGCAAATCCTGGATGAAGAAATATTATATTGGGTTGAAACTGACATATTATCTCTACAAAGATTGGTATGGGAAACTCTGCAAGATCCAATATTAAGTAAGATTGCTGAGAGAATAAGAAACAGGTGAAATAATTTTTCCAAAGCTGAAAGACATTATAAAGAAATAAGGCATAAATAAACAATGGAAAAAAATGGTGTTATGTGCAATAGAGATGTGATAGTACCATTAGAAACAGTAAGAAAAGATGTTTTTAAAAGTGTACATAATGATGTGCATTGTGGCTACACAGAGAAGATTAAAATTGGAGGCATGGTGGCCAGGGTATTGTCACAAAATAGAAAGAAAATGTGCAGAAATAAATAATTTTTAACAAAGGAGAATACACTCATGGCCTAAAGAAATAGAACCATGATCTCAGGTTCATATGAAATATGCACACATTAATAGCATGAGCCTATTTGTCATTAAATTTAAAGATAGAAAAAATAAAAGGAGACATAGTAGATTGGAAAATAGGATTGTACCTATTTGCATATGATAAGTAGAAGAGAAATAAATTGTATAGTAAAAAAAGAGACAGGTGGAAATTGACTACTGATCACATGTTGTAGAACAACACAATACAACAGAACATAAACAAGAAAATTCAGAGCAACATGAAGTTTTTGATCTCATACATTTATAACATGGGGACAAGGTAGAGGATCAATTCTCATCTTGACTTAATTTTGCTTTTAATTTCCAATTCAGGAAATATTGAATATAAACAAGAAAATTCAGAGCAGCATGAAGTTTTTGAGATTACTATGTAACTACAAAATTACTGAAGTCATCCTTTTCATACCACTGATTAAACAAATGATAATTTACACATATAAAATGAAATATATAATCAAATATGTGAGAGTGTTTATTTTTGAGTGTAAAACACTTTTCACTAAGTTCACAACACAGGGACTGTGTATACTATACCCAAACACCCTGTCTGGTGGGGAGGCAATCCTGATTGGGGCCCCTGGACAGTGCTTTGTGACCCTCCCTATCTTATCAATATTTACTTTTCTCTACTTACACTTATATATGTTACAAATTAAACTGAGCACAATTATTAAAGGATGAAAAATTTTCATGGATTTTGATGTCATTCTGGGGTCTTTTTTCCCATCCAAATCTGTGAATTTGTTTTGCTCATGCTTAGTTCCAAAAAGCACTATATAAAATTCACTGTTTTTATCCATAATGTTGAATGTGCTAAAATTATTCAACTTTTTAAAAGGAAAAATTTCAAGTTAATGTTAAAGATTGATGCAAAACATTGTTGATTTATTTAAGATGGAATGATATATTATGACATGTCTCTAATTTGTATTTAGATACATTGTATTTATTTTCAATTTTTCTATCTAAATTGTTCACCTATATTGCATATGATCCATTATTTTACATAATGACAATAAAATTTTTATTTTATATGAAAGCTATTACCTTAGTTTATTGTGAAAATTGAGAAGTGGTAAAGTGGGGGCCTTCGTATTATAGATGGGTGGGGGGCATGGGACACTTTCTCCAGCCCTGTGCACAGATATTACACTCTGATCTTAAGGAGAGCACACAGATACTCAACCCCTAGGCAGAATCACTAAAAATAATCTTATAAGATTACTGACTCTGTTAGCAGTAATAATAAAAATGGATATATTCTCAAATATAACAAAAATTTGGAATATACATAAAATCTATCTTCTTAATATAAATGCTTCTGCTAATCAAATACAAAAACTTCTTTTTAAACATTTGCAGCCTTTAATGTTTAAGGCACTTGACAGGAAGTGCTGTGGTTTCAAATGTAGTTGCCATGTTAAAACTGGTTAATTTTTTAGCATAATATATAAGAGGAAAGCACTTTATATCTCTTATGGAGCAATTTCATTTTTGCTATTAAAAATGGTTTAAAGAATAAATCATTTGCATTTGGATATTTTCCCACAAAATATTTATTTTATAAAAGCTAAAGGATCAACATTATAAGCCATTTTGCTAAAAAATTAAATTCTTATTTACTTTGGAGTTACAGCCATATCACATTGAAACACCAGTTCTCATATGTTCACTGAAGTTAAGCAACATTGAACCTGGTCAGTACCTAGATGGGCGACCTCTTGGGATTACCAGATACTGTAAGGTTAGATGTGCTGGTGGTGTAATGGATAATGGATCTGAAATTGGAGTGCCGAGTTCCAATTCCAATTGGGTTCATTATATTCACTTATGTGTAAATACCCTTGGGAAAGGTATGAATCCACTTTTTTCCCCATCAGTTATGGTTTAATTAGTAGAACTTGTATCAGCAAACCATTATTATCTCCCCAAAATTATTACAATCTAAAAATATTTTCTGGCTTTAAATAATCTACAAAAGGTTGATAAGCCATAAAATTCAAATCAATCAATCCTATTTACTTTGATATGGCTATTCAAGTTATTGTTGAATGTTTACAAACATTAATAAATAAAACAATAAAAATACATTTTTTTTCTCTATTTGCATGTTCATTTATCTCATTCTCACTCTGGTCTTTTGAACAGGAGTAGAGGTTTATCCCATTTCTTGTTTAGGATTGGGTTTCTGGTTCCTTCTAATGTCTTTTCATTCTCTTTCACTTCCAGTAGCCACTTGAATCATAATGGCATTATCGCCTTGCTTGAGGTGAATTGATTAAAAATGTTTTCATATCTATCTATCTCACTCTATTTCAAAGACTATATCATAAATATATACATATTGATACAGATCTAAGTTTTATGCATATAGTTATCAAGTTATATCTACCTTATATCTCTCCATGTGTATTTATTCATACAACATGAGATCTCAAAAAAGCATATTCAACTGTTATATGTAGGAAGAACATATATTTTATATAGGATTCTAATACCTTGTAGTTTTACACCTTGATGATCTGAAAGCAATAAGTTATTGCAAAATTTAAATCTTCTCTTTCTATTCATTCTATATCAGTTCAGATCTATTTCAAACTAACCTGTTTATCCATCACTGTGCTCAAACCTACCTATTTGCCAGTTCAGATCTATCTATCTGCATTTGAAGGCAGTTACTGTTAAATTGCATATTGAAAATTTAAATTTAATAAATTTAATATGCATTTATTTGATTTTTTATGATCATCATTGACTTTTTTAGTAAGTCTTAAATTCAAAGTTGTGAAATTTAAAAAAAATTTCATTAATTTATTTGGGATATTTACATTTATGTCTTTTTTCAATATTCTATTCAATATAAATGTCATATAAGCCTCTTAGTGTCCCATATTTATTTAAAAATGAGAAAGAAGAGAAAATGTAGATGTATGTTACAATGCAAATGCGATAACTGATCTTGCCTCATAAGATAGATGCTTTGCTTAACCTAAATTTGGCTTCCTTTGCTATTTTTTGTGGGAGTTTCAGTCTTTATTTTTAATATGAACAGGCACACATCCGAAATCAGTTTGCGTAAAACAGTTTAAGGAAAATAATCAAGTATTTTTAAAGTTGAGGTAAGAATAATTCTAAAAAGCAGGCGTACGATAACGAGAGAAAAGACAATTTTGAAGATGAACTAAATGGGCTATGAACAGTCTTCTCACAGTGCAAAACGTTCTTTTTCATAGCAGACGGAGTTGCTCAGTTACGCATGCGCTCTGGCGTGGTTCACTTTAAACTATTTTGGAATTTTATGAAAACTATTTTTGTGTTTAGCATTTTAGAAAATAAAATTTCTACACTATATAATAGCAGTGATCGAAAAGAAAAAAATATGTAAAATTGTTTTTAATATATAATCTAAGGCTTACAACTAGTGAAGACCGTCAGATTTAAAAATAAAGTATTTTTGTGTACTTTTTACTTATTTCACATTTTTATTTTCTAAAACTGATTTTTTATAAATTTAAAATGGGCTTAGGTAAATATTTTTAGACTAGCATGCATAAAAATACTTTTTACCAATTTGGAAGCAAAATATATAAAATTATTGTATATATTTTATTAAAATACTCGTATTAACTGAACACCAGACGCTTTGACTGTGTCACAACTTAATAAATGTCTATTGAAATCATTTCTCATTAATTGGTAGTAACATTATAACGTCGATAGATTTCTTATATATTTCAAAACTTCAATTTATTTTCAATATTGGGATCAATCTGTCAGTCAACAGGTTAGTTTTGTTATATGAATTATTAGCATATTTATTACCTTTAAATGTACCATTTGTCTATATATCTCATTATGCACAATTTTCCAACTCCAGATAACAGCCGCTTGTGCTAAAAAGTAATTACAAAAAATATCTGTAATAATATTCCTCATTTTTAAAAAAAAATTGCGTCACAATAATACGTTAAAAATAATAAATAAACGAATATGAAGATAATGAACAGTAAAAAGCGCTTTTCGACCATGTGTACATTGGAGTTTGGTTAAAACTCACTTTAAAAGAGTACGACTGCTGTATTATTGAAGTACACTACAGTACACTATGTAACGACACTAAAGTTCAAATTTGTTACCGATGCTTCAATATAGAAAAACTTAAACTAATCGCTTTTATTGCTTTTTATTGCTCTACACACACAATGCAATACAAATTTACAGTTTTCTTATTTAAAAAAAAAAAAAAAGGTGGGGAGAGAGAGATGACAATAAATGTTTGTAATGTAATTTGATTTTCCTCTCCCTCTCGTTTAACGGACTCGAGGTGAAAAGCGAGCTGCTGCTGCTATATAACGAAGAAGAGTATGGAGAAAAGACACACGTGCGTGCATAAGCATTAACGCGTTACTTTTATTTTAAAAAACAAAACAAACAGTAATACTTTTCGTGGTGATGAGAGGCTGAATAATTTTATCTTTTAAATACATCAATGGATCTATTTAATAAAGAAGGATGAAAAATACGAGTAGCAAGAGAATTTCATTTAATAGTGGAAATAAAAATTTCAGTTTGTTCGTCGGTCGCCTACTTTGATACGACTGGCTGAATCTATCTCTACTTTATTTCACTCTAAACAGAGAAGAGGTCAGAAGGCCGAAATATTTGAGGTTCCATCGTTATCACAGCCAAAAATCGTCAGAGACCAGAAAAAAAAACGTTGTTTCAAACTTACTAAACTAGTGTAAAAATATTTTTAGCAACTAGCGGTCAGTCTATAAAAAAAAAGAAGAAAAAAACAAGCATCGCAAGCAATAATTTGTGATTTTATTTTTTTTGTCAGTGTTGAACTGGTTCTATATTGCATTTATTTAATTAATCCTATCTTCTTCTCACGCAAAAAAAGTTGTTTTTTTTAATCCAGTGTTGATGATGCTCAGTCACAGAAAGTAGGAAACTGGTGAAAAAAGAAAACTGGATTTTAAAAAAGGAAAAATGTCGTTCGTCTTAGCGGTCGTTCTAAGTACTTTGTAAAATATGTCTTGTCATCTTTGTAGAGAGTAAAGTAAATAAATATCTTAATTTTTACTATTGTCTGCTTATTTTGACCTCTCAACACGCGTAAAACGTAAACAGCAGTAGTAGTAATAGTAGTAGTGGGCTGTATTGTTATCGGAATCTTCTTTCTTTCTTCCTTCGTCAGCCAAGCCAGCTGTCTTTCCACAACATCCTCCGGCTGCTACCAAATAATGTCGAACAAGAGCAGAAAATGCGAGATCGGCTAGCTGGAGATGAATGATGATTTTTTTCGTTTTAAATAATTTTTATTTGTGTTCGACTAGAAAATAATTGACGGTTTGAAAGAAGAAAGTAGAGCAAATTTGCTTGTTTGTACATCTGTTTGATTGAGCAGTTCTACATTTCTCCCGCCGGTAGACAAGGGCCGAGCCTGAATGAAACAAGCTGCGCGCGCAGACACGCGTGCAGGGGATTGTGGGAGAAGTTGATGGGCCTTCGGTCCGCCATGATGAAAGCGACTATTCCGTGCAAATATGAAACAAGTAGATGGACTGCCGGGAAATCTATCGAAAAGCGGAGTACTGATTTCACTGCTTAAATATTATTCATGCTGCTGGATTCTACCGTTTATTATATATCACACAGTCCTACGTTCTGCCACCTTGATGTGGTAGCGAAGCTACTTTTTGGACCATCTCATTAGCATATTTGGGGTCATCACTATGAGTAAGGTGTCTTTTAGAGCTAGGGCTCTGGATTCCTCCAAGCCGATGCCCGTTTTTCGGGCGGAGGAAATACCGGATTTACCAGATTTTGCAACGATTAATAGATCGGTGCCACAAATGCCTACCGGGATGGAAAAGGAAGAAGAGTCGGTAAGTCTTGAACGCTCACTCTAACCCTTCTAAACAAAATGGCTGTCATTATGAAATAGGCGCTTCTCGTTCGAATGTACAAAATGATGTATAGAGACTGTCCTCACTAGGCACAATGCTTTTCTTAGGTGTTTTAGTTTCTATAAATTGTAAAATAAATATCGTGTCGCCCGTTTCTGCGCTTTAAATTAGTAAATTTACTCAATTTTATATACTGCATGTCACGTGATTACGTTCAATGTGCGCCGCCATTTTGCTTTTTTAATTTGAACAGCTCTTCAATAGTGAATCGACTGTTGATCGATCCTACTGAATTCAGTAGTGTTTCAGTAGCCCACCAATGTTGCCTTCAATATTAACCACTGCTCTACTGATTATAACTGAGCGATCGTACACTATGTTTCCTTTTATTATAGATGTTTTATTCTAATTTTTTCAGATCTGTAATTGCAGTCATCAATATTAATAAGGTGTTTCCCCGTTTTAGGGAATCCCCGGTCTGTAATCGTTTGTCTCCTCATGAGAGGGAGAGAGACGTGAAGTGATCATATTGGTGTTTCAGTATGAAACTGACATTCACCCTGTCTTTTTCAAACATATGGTTGAGCATTTTCTACTTTGCTATGCTCAGAATGTTTGAGTAGATGATTATTTTTTCTTTGTTTCATTCTGTCATCAAAACATTAAACGTTATTGATTTGAAAGAGTGGGGAGGAAAAGTATGTCAGTTCATCAACGTCTACTGCTATTTTAGTGATCGACTTATGTTGTAAGTCACAATCTGAAGTGAACTGCTAGGCTACTGCTGCAATGAATATAAATTGTACATGAGTAATTTAATTTGAAAGTACTAATGCATCCAATTCAGTGTTGTATGACATTTTTGTGAATTGTGGGGTTACTTTGAGCAATTCGACTCGATGATGAAGAAATATTAGTATATGATTGTTGATGTTTGTGTTTTACTGTTACAATATGTCATCTATTGACATTTTGGTAACTGGGACTCACTCTTGTAACTGGTGTTAGTCTACAGCACATGTTATTGAGTAAGAGGGGAGGGAACAGGAATAGCACGTGGGGCAATGATACACGTGTTCTCATCATTTTAACACTCAGATGTCTGTCATCATTGTTTTGTGTACTTTTAGAGAGATACATTGTAATTATTAAACATGATTTTATTTTTAATTGCATTACATTTTTTTTTATTCGGGAACTTTTAAAAAATAAAATTACAATTTTATCGCTAAGTGATTATTATTATTATTTTTATTTGAATTGTAAATTGTCAAAAATAAACAATTAACACATTTTATTATTTTTGTTTACTTTTCATTTTCGGGAACTAATAATGAAAAAAATATTTTTATAAATTATTATTTCAACCTTAAATAAAAGTTCTGAAATTAACTTGGAAGTATAGTTTTTCATATTTTTTATCAACTTTGCTGAAAAAGTTGTGTTTGTAATGTGGACGATTTTTTAAATATTCTTAATCTTGTCTTTAATTATTAACAATCTTTATTCTTTAATGATCATGACCTGATTATCATATAACTCGGTCTATATAGGAAACTGGTATAATTTAGTTACTCACACCAGCTGGTGCTTTTTGTTTTGGAGTGTGTGGGGACATCTCTAATTTTTTTTAAGTTTAAATATCCAAAAATTATTTATTTTCCTAGTTCTTTAAGATAAAAACTCACGTTTAGCTTCTATGACAAATTTAAATCAAATGTTCAGTTTACTCAACTGAGTCACTCAAATCGATTCAATGATTAACCTTGTCATTGATTTCACTTAAAGTCTAAGTAAATATGGTGTTTCTCTAAATAATAATAATGAAATATTTTTAATGTCAAAGTAATTTTAGAATCCGTTAAAATAAAAACCATTGATTGAATATCTGATATTGCCCACGTTTCGCGCGTTATTATGAACAAGTTGATGCATTTAGCATTACATTTCAAGGCAATAAGGCATCGCCCTGATTGCATTGTATACTTAGTAGTTTAGGTGTGATGCTGAAACGATAGTTTATAAGATTTGGGATACTAAACACTTTACTAAAATACGAAACAGTGGCTTTTATTGTAGGAACATCACGTGAAATGTTTTATCTTGACCAGTTTGCAAACATATTTTCATCTTTCTTTTTTATTTTCATGCTTTGCGTTGGAATGTTTTTTTTATTTATAGCATCTATAAACATCTTAAGAACCAGATTTCCAATCTGTAAAATTGTGGTTGTTTTAGAAATAAAATCAAGGCTGTTTTGGTAATTATTTTCCACCAATATGGGCCATTTTTGTCTCTTATAATGAGCTAAAGTAAAAATGTTACGAGTGTGTTGTACAACTAGTGCTGGGTATCTCCAAGAAGTTGTGTATAATGCAACGTTCGATCGTTAGTCTCTAGAATTAATTCACTTTATGTACAAACACACGTAAACACGAGTAATGTGTTACAATTCATATTTATTATCTTTCGAATTTTATTTTGCTGGAGACCTTGTTTGTTTTAATAGGGAAATTAAAATAGCTTTAGTTTAATTTTAATAGCTTCCTTAAGCTTTATCGCTTTAAAAAGCTGCCTGAAAACCTGTAAATGAAAAATGAGTTAATAATGAAACTCGCGTGAATGGTAAATGTTCACCTCATTGTCAAACATGTTTATTTCCTTTCAAGTTCTTTGATAATTATTTTCACAACTTAATCGCGATAGTTTTTATTTTACTACTGTTATGCTTGTAAGTGTAAGACTACTGATTAATGAATGTATTTTTAAATTTGTTGCGGATTAAAAACTTTATTCAGTCATTCATTATTTATTCAATTCAATTGTCAATGGCATTTTTTTTAATCAAACATTCTGCAATTTTGAACATCTTGCATTGAGTTTCTTTTGTTTTTTTTTAAATTAAAATTTAACATTTGTATTTATTTTCCAAATATTTATTTGACACCCAAATAAATATTAAACGGAATGAATGTCGACCTTTCTTGTTAAAAAAGTAATTTTTAGGATACTGCATCATCCCAATTTCTTTTAATTTTTTGTTTTGTTTACAATTCAGTATTTACTTTTTTTTACTTTTCTGTCGCGATAAAATAATCGTGTTACTGTTTGTAATATCTTTGATAAAAAGGTCCGTAGAATTTTCGCCATGTTAAAATTTTGTGATATCAAATGTTCGTACTTGATATATTCATATCCAATAAACAACATATGCTTATCCCATAAACATCAACTTTTCTCACTTGAAATTCCTTGAACAATAAAAACATTGCACAAAGCAAAACTTGTTTACTTTTGATTACAAATTTATACTTGATAAAATATTTAATGACTTCCTCATTATATTGTCTTTTGATAATCGTATTAGGCTGGAAAATTGCATTATCTTGTTATGACTAATCTTGCCTGCAGTGTGCAGTGCTTCGTATTATTTAGAGAGGTTTGGCTCATAGCCAGTCATGCGTTGAACTTTCTTCTTCTGATACCCAATAATGCTCTTATTTGGTTGAGACTGGACAATAAAACTTACTTTTTCTTTGCTAAACTCAAAAGTCATAAATTGAATTTTAGTTTTGATTCAATGTAAACCTCTATTTGTGTATTACATATCACACACACACACACACACAAGAAAGTTTTTAATTTTTCTTGCAGCTTATTTTGGATATACTCGAAACAATTTTTCTTCATTTTCTCCCAGTGATTACCAGAAGAAAGTACACTATTGCATAAAGACACTAGTGTTACTGTGCTGTGTATTGTTTAAATAGCTCTTCATCTGCATTAAATGCAACTGATATTAAATTCAAACAAACTCAGAAATTACCTAGAATAAGAGTGCATTATTTTGTGAAAATGACATAATATCTCTGAATCCAGGAAATATTAATCTCTTATTAAAAATAATTTGAAACATGATAAAAAGAATTATACTGATGCTATTATAATTTAAATATAAAGTATAAATGCATAGAAATTAATTTAGTTATATAACTTACCTGCATACATATGAGAACTAGCTCCATTTATGCATCTGAATCCATAAAAAAATTGTGGCTAATATAATAATAATTCAGGTTTCAAGATGATGATTGATGCATTTTAATTTTCCATTTAAAAATCAGGGCAATAACTATAATGATAAATCTATTGCACATAAAGAAATACAATTTTTTTTTCAAAACTTTATTAGAACTGACATGTAAAAAAGCTTTAATTTCATGTTATCTTCATACTCTCCCAGTTTTAAGTTTTGCATTACCCTCTTAACTAACTTATTTAAATTCAAATTATTGATATTTAACACCATCTGTTGAACTAATTCAGAAATCTGTATATTGTCATTATTGCATTTACATTTAGTTGCAGTCTGACAAATTGTTCTGAGTATTTGCTTAAAAATGCAGCTGACCTCTTTAAAAAAAAAACAAAAAAACAGTAATTTCAATTAGAAAAAAATTTATAGAATGAAATTTCTAAATTTCATTCAATAAAGAGTCTTTGATTTGAAATTTGAAATGAATGAATTTGATCTGCTTTTTGCATTAGAAAACAAATGAACTAAATTTGAAAAAGTGAAGGTAAACGATTTGAATTAAAAGCAATCTTTACTGATTGGTACTCCGTTGCCAATCAATAAGAACTGGCAACTGCAGCTGAAGAATTCTATATGGCAGAATCTTCAGCTTTTATTTGTAATCACTTTATGACTTATAAGAAAACTTTTGGAACTGTGCAACTCTGTTGAAAGAACTTACAAATAAAAGCTTACCATTTTATCATATTTAATGATATATAAGACACCCTCCCAACTTTACATTTAATATCACAGTATTATGGAGTTAAGTTAAATACAAACTTTATGTAAACATTAAGCTACCAGACACTTCTTCTTTGCATAGAAAACCTGGGAGATATTTTTTGAGTAATTTTAGGTAGTAAATACAGTAGTTATTTTAATGACTAAATACAAATGAAGTAATTAAAATGACTTTCATTGCATGCTTTTTATGGAGAAATATACAAGACAACATGGCAATTTTGGAAAGTTTAGATTATCATAGATTTATTGTTATAAAAATGAAAGAATTAATTTAAATTATTTACCCAAGTAACTGTATCCATTTAGTTAGTTGTACTAACCTTGCCATCTTATGGTTCTGAAATTAATTTTGTAACTAAATTATTCCTTCATCACAGATTTATTTATTTTTTTAAGTAAGATTTTTATGCATATTTTCTTGGGGAAAGTTATTTTCAGATTTTTATCATTATATTCATTGAATGTTATGCATAAAGAAATGGGGGAAGGATCAACTTTAGTCAAGATGCACTTCACTGACAATGACCTAAATCCAGGTTTGGAGATAAAATCTTTGTGATTTAATCAGTTTGAAACTGGCAGAAAGTTGGATAGTTTTCAGCTTCAGTAATAAGGGTGTCGATATAATCACTTATTTTAAAAATTCCAAAAGTGGTACAGAAAAGAAAATTAATGCAATATTTATTGTAAATTGAAACTCAATATTTTCATATTATGAAAATGTCATGTATTCATTTTTATTGATCTGTGCATGTTAAAGTATTAAATTTTTACAGGTTTTTCAATCTGGAAAGTATTGAATTATTAAAAACCAAGATATAAAATCTAATATAATAATGTAAGTTAGTGTCTTTTTTTTTTTTCTCTTAACTGAAATTTATAATTTTTTTTAATTTAATCACTATAAATTGTAGTAATAGATTATTTTAGTATGTATTTAATGCTTGGCTCTAGCAAAGCAAAACAGTTACGTTTAATGCAAGAAATATATTAATACTAATTTGCCTTGATAGGTTTAATAATCATTGATATTATTTTGAAAAACATTTTAATCAGCTTTATTTAGAAAGTAGTTTATATTTATTTAAAAAAAATGTATAATTGTAATCATTTTCAATCATGGACTTAAGTGATATATTTGGATTTAGTTTTTTAATAGAAGTTTTTAAAAACTGATTTTTTTTAGGAAATGTTTCTTATTGTGATACAATCCATGAGAAAAATACAGAATATTAGTGAAATGTGTCAGAATGATATTTGTTTAGTGAAGACTATTGATCTGTAAAATTTTCTCATATCTTATTTAGTGACAAGTATATATTTGAATGTATAAATGAAGACCTACTTAAAAGGCCTATCTAAAAAAAAATAAATAATATTTTGTTGATTAGTTCCAACCCTTTTACATGTGGAAAAAAATAATTTTCTTCAATAACTGATTTCTAAGGTATTTATATTAAGTTTAATAAATATTATTTAACTATTTAAATTTAATAATTTCAGTTTCTTCTTAAACAATGAAATTATAATGGTCACTTAGTCAATTGAAATCACTAAATTTCAACTATTTCTAAGCATTAGTACTTTTGCTATCTAAAAGTATTTTGTATTTATGAGTACTTATTGACATTTTATCAATTGTCATCACAAAGAAACTGGATACTGAAAGTTAATATTCAAAAGCCATTACATTTAGTCGATTTATTTGTGTAAATCTTTGTTTCACCTAATGTCACCTGATAAAGAATTACTTATTGAAAATCTGAGAATGTATAACATTCTAAATATATACATTCTCTTTCACACTTTTGTGCTAAGATCTAGAATTATGAAATTTTGCATTTTTGGTTTATGAATACTAAGTCTATTATAGATTTCTTTGGCAGCAGCAAAGAAACAGCTGAAAGATTTCATTGCCATAACACCAAGGAAATTACAAGCATTGATTTACTGAGACATTGAATAATTATGCTATTTCAGTTATTTCAAACTGAAAGTAGACCTTTTGAATCTGATGTAGGGTTTTGCATCCTATTCAGCTTTCTCAACTCTGACGATTGTAATTGGAACAATGGAACATATACTTGCAATAAGGAAAATTTCTATAGCTAATAATTTAAGTTCAGATACATTACAGTTGTAAATTTTAAATTGATGAAAACTGCTAATCTTAGATTTATATAGGCAGATAAAATTACAAAATGGCTGCTCAGCTAAAAATTGAAAAAAGGCCTTTGTATAAATGCTTGAGAAAAATGTAAGGATTTTCTACAGGATCTGGTATAGATTTATACTGTAGCTCTGAAGTGTTTTGTTTTTTGTTTGTTTTTTTTTTTTCTATACAATTAATATGGCATTGTCTGCAAAAAGATATGATCTAAGGAAAATTGGAGCTCAATATAAAATACTTGACAACAAGGCTCTTGAGGAATCTGTTCAGATATGAATCAAGTCTTTGAGGTTGTGTACGTTGTGTCTTTATAGAAGATGAAAGAAGCATAGAATTTTTTTTCTTTATAAAGTCTTTTATATTTTTAGATTCTGTACTCAGTTTGTTTTAAAACTTACGGAAGAATTGTATTTGATTAATCAAGTTTTAGAGTGTTTGGAAAGATTTAGTCAACAACTGTCAAATTTATGAAAAAAAACACTAAGGTGGAGTAGGTAACATGTAATTCTGTTTGTGAACATTTGTTTTAAAATGATTTTATGTGAGAACATAAAATAGCTTCAAATATATAAGCAGACATTATTCTTTTTATTTTTAAAATTAAAAAAATAAAACTATATATTTTATACTCACGGTACATCATTTAAACCATAACAATGTATTGTTTAAACTAAAACAACTGATTATAATTATGAAAGATCCTCTTTGCATGGCTGTGATTATGTTTCTTCTTTAATTATTAAAGATGATAATATGGTTAATTCTGCTTTGAAAAACTTTCTGGTATACATGCTCTTAGTTTTTTTTTTTTTTTTTTAATTGTTGTAGTGTTTGGTCATTTAAAAATAAATTATCATTTTATATTAATAAAATCATGCACTTTCTTTTAAACCATGGCCTCAGTATAGCAGGCATGCTTTTATAGTTTATTAATTTGAAGCACCAATATTTGTAAATATTGGGTGAAGTATTGCCTTAAATAAAAAAAAAAAAATAAAAAAAATAATTTTTTAAAAATTTTATATATTAGATTAGCAATATTGCCCAGTGCAAAATAGCTTCTGAAATCATTATTAAACTCAACTCTTTTGTGTTATTTGACTTGATCAAAAACGTTTATAAATTCTCAATTAATAGATTTTTTTATACTTATAAAACAAGTAAATTACTAGAGTTTAATACATTTAAAGGTGAGCATATTTTTTTTTTTTTTTTTTTCAAACAAAGTGCTCAATATTAAAAAAAATAAGGTAACAATAAGGAAAGTTCATAAGACTTATCTTTTTAACTTCAAATTTTGCAGATATGTCTGTTAATGAATTCAATAGATTTATCTGAACCTGATGAGTGGTGTATCTGTGAAACTTGAAGTTGGAAAGATAAGTTTTTTGAACTTTTTCTGTTAAAGTATAAATCTAGTAGAATAAGCAATTTTTTTGTTCAGGGGGTAGTCAGTGAATTAGATTTTTTTATTTATTTGAAACTTATTTTCATGATGTATTGACTTGTAGTTTTCTTCATAAAGGCAACACATGCTTCAAAGTATCATATATATTTTTCATTGGATTTAACTTTCAAACCTACATTTTTAATTTTTAAAATGCTTAATTGAAAGAATAAATTACCTTAAACTTAGAATATTCCATTGCTAATAAATCTACTTGTAAGATTTTATGACTAATGTTGAAATAGCTACCTTGTTTTGCTATTATTTACTGCCAATTACATTTCTATAGATAACGATATCACAGTATTGACTGGTGAATGAATACATGTGTTCAATTAAGATATTAAAGATAACCCTATTCATTTTTGCAGAAATTTTAGTTGCCTTCTGCAAGTATCTATTTTCTTGATATTGATACAAAACAGCATAATTTTTTTGTTCTTTTAAAACAAATTTTTTTTCTGTAAAATGCAATTTATGTTGATTTTTATGCTGTGTATGATTAAGATACATGATTATCTTAAATGCAAACCTGATTGAAAAGCTCTTAATTATGTTTATATTAATATGATTATTTACAGGTCAAGTATCTTTACTGAATTGAAGTTTGTACAACATGCACTTTAGGTATAAGGACAATTCAACAATTTATATTATGAATGCCATAGTTGTGATTTCATGATACAACATTTAGTAATATTTGAAGACCTTGTACTAGTATGGTCTTCTTTATTACATTCTCTCTCTGCTTGTCTTTTATACAGTTTTGTTAGATTTATTATTTGACATCTCAGTAATTTTGTGTCAATTATTAATTGTCCAAAATTTTATTGCTTAAAATTACCACATTTGTTGGCATATAAAACTCCCATCATTTATATTTAATATTACAGTAATATGGAGTTAGGTGAGGTACAAGTACTGATAGTCTACAGTCTAGGTAAACATTAAACTACCAAATGCCTCAATGTCGATTATAAGACCTATTTTAGCTGAAGATATTTTTTTAACTGAAAAAGAGACAGTCTCATATTCCATCAAATATGGTGCATTATTTCTTCTCTTTCTTTATTTTTTTGTAAAAATGTAGTTTTCTGTTAACATTAAGAAATAAATATATCTGCTTTTTGAATAACATAAATATTACCATTTCTGACTTTGATTTAGAATCCATATTTGTTGAATTCCTATGTAGCTATTATGATTATCCTGAAAAGATGTAAGTATTTAGTTAATAATACTTAAGTATTTATAAATTGAGTTCTGATTAAGATCTATTTCAGTTATTAGTTACAAAGATATTCATTCATTCATTTGGAAGATAAATAGGAACTTGCTGGTTGAGTTGTTTGAGCCATAGGAAATTTCTAGTTTTGTTTATTGTATTCAAAATGATCAAATTGCTACTGTTGAATGTAAAAGATTATGTGAAAAGAATTAGTTAAACCATTGTAATAGAGCATTTGAGATATTTGTCTCTTAGTAGCTAGCAAAACTGAGGCTGCAGCATGGAAATCCTAAATTGGTTGCAATGGCATAGACTTGCACAAAAATGCTCTTGTTAGGCATTAATATAATAACAAAACTTAATTATGAAGATATTAGAAGTCGTCTTGACAGAACTGCTGATAAAAGTTGAATTGCAATTAGCTGAAAGATACTTTTGATAATATTCTTGAATTTTAAATGTATATAAAATTAACATAGTTTTAATGGGAACGGTGTACTAGCAGAATTGCTGCCTTAAATAGTTGCTACATGTCTTGATCAATAAATAGCATTGTTTACATAGATGGTAATATTGCTATAATTTTGGACAACAATGTATTTTCTTTTTCTTATTATTGCTGTAAACATTTATATAGGTAGTTTCTTTTGTTTGCAACTCTTGAATAAAATTTAACTTCACTTAGGTGTTTAACTCTACACCTTATTCATTACATAAAACAGATTTTAGTTCTTTCAACATTCCTAAAGAGAATTATTAGATTTATTCATTTTTAGGTCTCTACTTTCTAACTGAAACATTCTGTACCTATTTTTCTTCATTGTATCTAATCTATGAATTCATTCATTAAATATCAATAATAGTGCCAAGATTGGCATGTGGCTGGGTAGTTAAAATGTTAGCATTCTGACCAGGAGTCCCATGTTTAACTCTCACCTTGGTCCATTTGTCAAAGAAGTGGCTTCTTGATAATATCAGTTGGGGGAGACAATCCCAACCTGTGGTGCTACTAGGAAGTGCCAGAAAACCATACAATGGGTTGATTCAAGCCTTGAGAATGAAATTAGGTAAAAGTTGTCCACGATTGTACTAGCACAAAATCACAAGTCATTGTGACCAAGGGTTTGAGTATACTAGCCTTATTAAATCTGTTGATTACATCAGATTACTCTCTCACACACACACACACACACACACACATATATATATATATATATATATATATATATATATATATATATATATCATAGGTTGTCTCTGTGGGTTTTGAAGAAACACAAATGTACCTAAGCATGCATCCGGGATTAGCTACATATCCTAGTAGACTCCATAGTCTGCTATTGCCAAGATGAATGTTGAAACTTCAATAGAACTGTATATGAATATTAATTGCATCATGTAATTGAAATTTCATTTTGGTGCTCAATTATTAATATCTAGTTTTTACCCTTTTATTTTTCCCTATGTACTCAATTCATTCTGCAAACTTAAGATTGTTTTCTTTGTTTGCAGTCAATTTTTTTTTTCTTCAGTTTTCAAGTTTATAAATCAAGCCTAGAGTAAGTACATTGTCTTGGTTGATTAAGAACTTTGTTACATTGGATTTTTGTCAAACATAATCCCATTTAAGTTAGAATAAAATTGTTACAGATTATTTTCATAAACAGCATATTTTTCTTTTACTATACCTTGCAAAATTGCCTTATTCTTCCATTGACAAAATGTGTATAATTGTGCATCTAAGCCAGTCATCTAAAATTTATACTGCTAAGTTATCTTTTTCTGTTTATCTTTTAATTTGCAAGGATGTCTGTTTTCAAACATAACCATTAAAAAAATCCTTTGAAATTATTTTACATATTTTGCATTCATTACTAAAACTAAAGCAATAAATTTGTTTCTTAGTTATTCTTTCTCAAAGCAAAAAAATTATCACTGTTGTAACTTATTGTGCAAAATAAAAATAAAAACCTGATCTCATTTTTCATAAGTAATATAGATGTAAAAATTATTTTCCCACCCTTTAAAATTGGAATGCCATAAAGATGTCATCCACATAAATTTATTAGTTAAATTATACTTTCACCTCTTGGCTTTAAAATTATTTCTAGGGGCATCACAAAACATTTTACTGCACAGTTCATCTATCATCTGAGCAGACTATTTGTATGAATCATTAAATTGAGCAGAATTCTTAAAAAGAAATGTCTTCATGTTTTATGTTGGATTCAAGGAAGAATTGATATACTACAAAACAAGATTTAAAATTCCTCTCTGTTTTCTCAGAAAATTGTCTCTTTAATTGAATAAGCTTTATTTTCTGATCACCTTTTACATTATGAATTGCTTTTAGGTCAGGATTTATTTTAGACAAGTTTTATGATTAAGGAAATTATTGAAGCTGCTGTAAATAAATTAGATATGAATTTGCCTTGCAGAAATGTTATCTCAATGCATTAAATAGAATTTGGTTATTGATTCTCAATGCATTTCTTTGATATTCATAATCATCCTGTATGTATGTATTTTATAAAAGTAGTCATGAATATAATTAAGTTTCTCAAAATATGCGTCTTAGTATTACCATTTTATGTTTTAATAGTTTTAGCATTGTCTTTTATTGGTTAATTTTACAGAGTATGTTTTCTTTTTGTATTAATAAAGAATGTATCACTTATCATTTATGAAATATTTTTTTGATTATGATTTTTTAATTTGTTAATTTTATTATTTAAAAAAAAATTCTATATTTGTTAATTTGAAACTAAATATAGATTAATTTTGGCTATTATAAATAGTTTGAAATTAGAATATTAAATTCTCAAAAGTAGATAATTAAAAATTCAATTCAATCTGGTACTTGAAGTTTTATTATGAAAGTACCTTTCATTTTAGTTTTCAGTAAAAAATGATGCTGATTGTTTTCTACTTCTGATTCTATAAATGATACTTATAGTTTGCACAGTTTAAAAATGACATTTGGAAGGGCATAACTTGAAATGAATTGAATACCATCTGAAAGATTACAGAAATACAATGTAAACTTAGAAAAATGATAGTGATAAGCAAGTATTTTAAACGATAAATTTGTTTTTTTTTGTAAAAAAAAAACAAAGAAAAAGCAGATTTAATTTTTTAAATACTAATTAAAGTTTCAGATTGATTATGAAAGATGTTTTAATATCTGGTCTACAACATTTAAAAAAAACTATCTATGAAAAGCATTTACTATTTTACAATAAGGTTTTATTCTATTAGTTGAACTGACTTTATAATTCATTGGCCTGTTTTCATTAGTTTTGACCACCTAAATTCTATTTTAAGATTGAATAGGTTGTAGTCATTTTTTTTCCTTGACTGTCCATCACTCACACACAGTATGCAAAATTAAAAAAAAAATAAAAACTCAATTATTTTCATATTTAATATAGCAGTTTAAAAGGTTCATCTCTGTCAGTAGATAGTTTTTGTTCATCTAAACCATAATTCTAAAAGATTTATTAAAAAATTTGAACTAAAAGAAATTAACTGAAGAGTTGCTGTTCATATCTTTCATAGAATTAAGACAAATGATTACTACATTTTGATCCCAGTTCAAGAAAGCCATTTTGCTGTTTTTGATTTAGTTTCTCCCTTTTTTAATTCAGCACATTGATTTCTATTATAAATAAGCTGAATTAATTTTTATGAATGATAAAAAAAGGACACTGCATCAGCCTAATTTGTACAAATAGGCATAATCTTAGTTTTTTTAGCCTTCTATACAAGGAACTATGATTATTTTATAGTAGCCAGGTATTGAACTTATAACTCTTGGTCAAGTCATTGCATCCAACCTATACTTTTACCCACTGGGCCATGTGTCCTCAGTGGATAATACCTGGCTACTGCAGTGGTGAACAAAATCTTGGAGAGTTGAGTTAAAGGAAATTAACTGAGACACCCGGAAGAGCTATGGCATTTGGGACTAGAATAATCTACACAGTTTGAAATTCCAGTCACCTGAAGGAAGCCAAAGGCCTAAACTTTGTGAATATGACAATAAAGATAAGGACAACAGTCCAAACAATGTAAATAATTACAATGCCTCATCTATAGAAAATAAATATAAATATAGACAGAACTATGATTACTCTGAAAATATGACTTTGTAAATATGAACATGTGCACAAAAATGTTATAGAAAATGTGAGCAAAAGTTTGTTTGAAAGCAATGTTCATTGAAACTATTTTGTGCAGAAGTGCATTGTCTACTTACTGTTGGACATAACATTTGATGTACCAGTTGTACATCTTTAAGCATGTTGTTACTGGTTGATAAATCCTTTTTATAATAATTAAGGAATATTGATTTGAAATTTACTATCATGATTGATCTTATTTTCTGATAAAGTCGTATATGGTCACCAATACTTTCAAAATAGACACATTTATAAACATAAAAAAATTTAAAATTATTTTAAAAATTTTTGTTCATGATGATTTGTATTAAGCTTTTCAATTTTTGCTTAGTAAATATAGTGTTCACTACTTAATAACCTAACAAGGACAGAGTTTTGAAGAATTTTGTTAAAGATTTTTGAAACTATAAATTATCTTAATTAAAAAAGAAAAAAAATGGAAACAATTCTTGTAAAAATTCATTATTCATAAAAAAAAAAAAATTTTTTTCTTCAGACCATAATGTCCTTAATATAATTTATAAAAGCAATTAAAAGCTTATCTAATTAGTTTTATTGCAGTTTTTATTTTACTATTTGGAGAAGATTTTCAGGAATGCAGTAACTAAAAAATAGATGATTTACATTTTCCAAGGAGTCTTGTGTTTAACTAGTAAAACAAATTTGGAGGATGGAATTTAATTTCTAGAAATTTCATGAAGTGGGGGTGGTAATGGATGAAAAAAAATATTTTTACCAAGATTTTCTAAAAATAATAATTTCAAAAATAAATTTATTCATTTGTGAATAAGTCCTGAAAATTTCATTAAATTCTAACCAATTGATTTTTTGCAAGAATTTCCAAAATTTTACTGGGATAAAAGGAGCTAAAATTTCCATTGATGCATAAAAAAAAAAAAAGTTTTTAACCAAAATTTTGAACACATTAGAAAGGAGTAAAAATTTAAAATAATGATAAAAAATATGAATGTGTTAGAAAGGAGTAAAAATTTAAAATAATAAAAATATAATTTGGTCTTTCCTCTTAATAATAACAAACATTTTGACAACAAAACTTTGTCTTTACCAAGTTTGGAGCCTTTTTCTATCATGCTATGCTGTCTTTTAGCTAAAAAGTGGAGGTACCTAATTAATTTTATCTCAACAATTTTATAGAAATTAATTCTTGTACTTGTAAAATCTGCAAAACTAAATGTATTTATTTTCTGTATTAGTTTATTTTTTTTATCTGTCTTTAAGAAAATGAAGAAATATGTTTTTAAAACTATTATTTTAGCCACTTTAAATAACATACTGTGTATTTACAAGGCCAGGAACTTTATTTTTGTTTTCATATTGTATGTTTATTACACTTTTCTAGGCTTCATATACTGTTATAAAAGCTAGAATTTCTTTGACATTTTTTTTTTTTTTTTATATAAAATGATTGTACAAGTTCTTGCTATTTACTGTGGATAACATTTCATATAGCGAACTCTGGTTATTGATAGATGTCTTCAGTTTTTTTTGTTTTTTTTTTTCTCCTTCAGTATTAGTCAGGGCTGTTCAAGTTTGGACAACTACTTCTTTCTGTATGTCATGTGGATAAAATAAGAGAATTCTTCCTTTGTCATTTTACCATGAATACAAATGTACCATTTTACCCTTTCTGAAGTTGACTATAAAATAATATATATATATAAACTAATGATGAATTATGATAGATTTCAATTCAAACACAAAACTAATTTTTTACAGAAATTACTTATGCATATTATAACATGTAAAATGTTGTCAGGCATAAACAGCATTTGTAGAAGCCCTATTTACTTGATTTTTGTAGTTTTCATAAATATGAAATATAGAAAAAAGAATGTTAAAACTTTTCATATAATTGCTGAACCATTAATATCTTAATGACTCAAATGTTTCATTATCTTGTGCCTAAAAATTCACTTCAACTTATATTACTATTTAAAGTATTTCTAGAAAGTGGAACAAAATGGTTTTTGAGTTGTATAAGTTAGCATTTTCTATTTTTAAAAAATATCACAACTATATAAATTCTCAGTGAGAAATCTAAGAGTTTTAAAGGAGTATGTTAATTTTTATATTGTATTGACTGCTCCAGAAATTATTAGTTCAACCATATACTTATGAATCAACTTGAAACCAAACAAAGATATTGTCTTGAGTCAGTCATTAGATATGTGCTGTGTCTTTGTGTATATTATAAAATTCACCCTGGCTTAGTATTCTCAGAATATTTCCTACTTAGTGCACTGGCAGACGGCTACAATCTTTTGTGCAAGGTGAGTGGCCAACTAAACCATAGTCTTTTTCTACTGACTGAGCCATACTGACTCAGTCTTCTCTGTATTCATCAGAAGTTGGGTCATTTTCACACTGTTTCTCCTTTCATCAATTATTCACAAGCCTAGCCTGCCAACAGCCCAGACCAATCTTTATCATTATTCAGGAAAGAAATGTTAAAATTGGAAGTATTTTTCTGTTTAATAATGTTTTCGTAATTATGCATTTGAATTTTTTATTCCATCTATCTAGCATTTCTCTAACAGTAAGTTCCTAAACTTAATTAAAATAAATGCTTTAATCATCTACGTTAACTCTTACAAATCATTGATAATGACATTTAAAAATACATTCTTGTACCATTCAATATAGAAAGCTTTAATAAAGTAATTTTGTTTAAATGTTACCAAATTTTTCATAAAATATAAAATCATATTAATAATTATTTTTTATTTTCCCTAATACCAGAATTCTCAAAGTGCATTCATTCAGTTATTCTGAGTACACCATCAAGTTTTAGATCTCCTCTAAATGTATGAATGATTTAAATTGCTCAAATGCAAAAAGAGTAATTAACATTTTGAAATGAAAACTGCCTTTTTTTATTTTGTTAGGTTTTTATTTGTGATTTTTCATTTAATTCATAAAGACATGTTAAGAACTTTTACATTAGTGAAAGTTTCTCTAACATTAAATAATCCTTATAACAATCTCATATCTGATGGTGAAGAGAAGCTGATATGGAAAGTGATGGCTGCTAATGATCAATAAATGTATTTTTAGATAATTTTCTAAATGGGTGTTACCATTGTGGAAACAATCTTGTCACATCATTATCACATTTTACAACCAAATTATTGAGAGTTGAATAATTTTAATAATATACAAAATATAGGATGAATTTGATATTAACATTCAATGACCATGAATTGGTATAATGCCAAAGTGTATCTGTATAGTCTTTATAAAACTGATTACTAAAAAAATCTGTGTATTCTCAAATGTTTTGATGATTCATCAGACATTTATCATGTTTGATTATTTTATGTATTGAATTTTGTTCCCAGAATTTTAATAAATGTGAAATAACTTAGTTTCATGAAGAATCGTTAAAAGGAAATAAGCAACATAATTGTTTTGGATCAATTAAAATACTCTTACTCTTTCAAATTTAATCTCAGGGGCAATATTTTTTATACTAAACTTCAGAATGCTTTTTGTTTTCACTTGTAGTATATGTTTAGAATATCCAATAAATATATGAATGTTTTCATTGATAAAATTAGCGTGCAAGAGATCAGGTTATTCACTTGAATCTTTATGTAAACAATAGTTTTACTATTGTTTATTAGATTTAAGAATCTTTTTTCCTTGGGGATATTGAATGAGTTTCTGTTGCATAAAAATTAGAAATGTTCAATTGGATTATCAATTTTATTCAATGAATCTTCTTTGTTCCAAATTTAAAAGGGCTAAATTTAAAAAAAAATGAATTTCACAATTTCCAATTGTTAATCTGAGCAAACAAATAAATGATTTAATACTGTACAAACAATTGTAAGCAATTTTATATAATTATCTTTTATGGCTTATTTTTTTACTTCAATTCAGTAGCCATAAAACTCAACAAAGAGGAATGATTTCTGTTATTAAACATTTATGTAGAATAATATTTAGATGAAAAGCAAATATGTTGTTGGAAATAAGCTTTTTAAGATTATCGCTCATCCTATAATCAGAAAACATCTGTTGGATTTGAGATTTATCACATTTCTCCCCACAAAGTTTAGAGCAGCTTCTCTTTTTGTAAGCATCTTGATTATCTTAAACTGTTGTTATGCAAGATACTCTCCTAATTCCTCTGAATATTCATTCAACTTACTACTTGCTTGTTTGATGTCATAGAAAACAGAAACCTTACTCTCCACTGATAGTGAACCTATTGAACAAAAGACTGCCTTACTAAATAGTTGTCTGCTCCCAAAGGCATCAGCCAAGCAGGGCTATATTTGTCTGAAGACTCTTTGTTCCCTCTCTACTTGCTTTTCTCTGCTTGACTTCTTTATGTTGGAAGGCTTGACAAAACTATGTGCTCCCAGCAGCTGTACTTTAATCCCCACATTTTTATCTAAAACTACAATACGTCAGTTTTTAACATTTTTCAATCAAGAAATGAAATAAGTTTGACATTTTTTCCCTTTTGCTAAATGTGATATTCTAGTAAAGCTAGGCATTTTCAATCTCTTCTCATTGGCCATAAAGCTTTATTTCTGTACATAAAAATTCAAAATTCTTGATTTTTGCTTTTCATTTTTTTCTGCATAAAGACTTGATAAATACTTATAATAATTTACATTTAAAATTGTAAGATACTTCAACCTTTTCATATGCTATATATTTGTGCAAGTTTTTAAAACTTTGAATTTATTTTTTTTATTTCAATTGTATGTAATAACTTTTATACAGTTGTGGGATTGGCTGTAAAATATTAAGAAATTTTTTTCTTTTTTACAATTATTGTATTATGTATTCACTTTTGAAAATTAAACAACCAGGAAACTAGTTGTCTTTTAGAATAGGAATTCTTATTATTGAAAAGCAGGTATTTTACTGATTTGTCTCTTGTCTTATTTGATTGCATAAGTAAATGCTAAATTCAATTAAATATTCCCCCAAAGGCCAAATATACTATAAATTGGTCACAGTCTGACTTCCAGGCAAGATTACTTGCTATAATTTTTCTGTATCTCCAAGAAATATTCTAAAATTTTATCTAATTATTACTGTCTGTTCAAATACAAAGCACATAGATAAATTGCAGTTTGTGAACATTTTTTGTAAACAGTCTTAGATGTGCTATTAATGTTCATAATTAGATTGTCTAATCAAATTTAAAAATTACACATAGAATAAACAGCTATTAAAATAAAAAGTGTAGCCATAACAAGTGATCAAGATATAATTGGTAAGGAATAGATTAATATAACTATATTTGGTGCAGTAAAAAAATGTACTAACTTTTCAAAGTTTAGTTTTCATTTGGCCTTCAAACACAAATATTTTATAAGATATTCTTATAATATAAGTACTATAAAATGAAAGTCAGTTTGTTATGAAAATATGGAGCAAGAATCAGCCTCATGAAACAAGAGTATGAAAAATTAAACATGCAGTTTTTCTATCATAATAGACCTTTTTTTATTATCTACTTGTAGTGCACAGGTTAGCTTTATGGATATACTTGGTTGATAGTGAATTCAGTCATTTATTGTAACTAAAATTTATGACAAGTATTTGTTCTAACTGTGTGTGTATATATTCACACATACACACAGAGGAAAAATTACAGCTTAAAATGTTAAACTAAAAAAAAAAATTGCTAAAATCTGTGGCAGTTTGGATATTATAGACAGACAATATTGCTAATAGAAATATTTTTTCTAATGTTTTTATTAATGGGATGGAGTAATACAGTTATTAAAATAACATCTAGAGAAGGTAAGATGTTAAAATAATCAGTTTCTTCTACACTAATGCTTAATCTCAAGTAACCAAGCTAATTTTAATTGTTTATTTATTTATTTATTGTATAAATTAAGCAGCACTTAGTCATCCACACTCATTTTTGCCAAATCCTTCTCCTTTTGTGATTTTTATTTATCACAATGATTGAATAGTTTTTTTAAGTCACCATATTCAAATAATGTTTTTATTCTAGCAAGTATGTGTTTGGCAAACTTTATGATAATCTTATTATTTCAAGAAGTTAATTGAAAGATGCATAAAAATGATTTTTATTTAGAAAAAATAATGATAAATATTAAAATAATTTTGAGATTAGAGTAACCATAAGATTCTCTAAGATAAACCCATGTAAAAAGTATACATTTTACTAAAGATTAAATTTTTTTTAATGAATAAAAATATTGTAAATATGAAAGTCTAACTTACATCTGCTTTTGTTTATATAAGGATGAGGTCATAATATGAGATTCTAAATTTCCTATGCATAGATAATGTTTGGAAAGTTTGTTTTTTTTATCTTGTAAGGAATGTTCATCTTTGTTAGCATGATCAATTGCTTGAAGGCAGTATCAGCTGCTGTTTGACACAAATTTTCTCAGAGAGATGTCCAGATGCTGCTTTAAAAGGAGATTTAATACAAATGACAAATCAAGTGTTTTGGCTAATTTAGCTGGCTTGAAGTCTTTAATGTATTATTGTTTAAGAATCATAGGTTCATCTTCGATTGACTTGACTTTGGGATCCTATTTTTTTATATAACTTTTGAGCATCATGTCACATTTAAAATGTTTCTATTGTGATTGATATTGTGAGCTTAATCCATAATATTGGAATCAAGTACTGCCGTTGACTGTAAACAGCAGATTTTCAAACAGTTTCATTCATGGTAAATCACTGAATTGTATTTTGTGTTTGCTTGTTTGAAGTTAATTCAAACTGACAAAATGTTATTAAATAAATGGCAAAGATAGGTTGGCTGGCATTTTTTTTTTCTTTCTTAGAAATTGGATTCATCTAAATTTTTCTTGTTATTAGCATCAATAGCTGACTTGAGTTTTTCATCAGTTTTGTCTGTAGCTTAAGTTGGGTAATAAACATGTTACCATGGTGAATGTATTACTGTAATTGGATTGGTCTTTGAACCAATGAAGCTGGTGAGATAGGCATTATGAAATATTGTGCTTGAAAATCCAAAATTATTGCGCTATACTTAAAAGTAAATTAACTGGTTTGGGATGGGCCTTAGCTGATCCCATCCAACTTATACATACCTCTCTTTCCTCCACAAGATTCTTTATTACTTGGGTATGATTTAAATGACTTATTATTATTATTATTATTATTTCTGATGTTGCTCATACAAATTATTATTACAAATTTCTTCAATGATGTTTTTCTTCTAATGGTGAAAGTATATCTAATGAGAAAACACATTCCTCTCTCTCTCTCTCTCATGTAGAGTATGTACCTGCACAATGCCTTTTTATGTGATAAATTATTAAAGCAACTCTAATATTTATGCAAAAGAAAATGATGCTTGGTGTCAAATGAATTAGTTTTTAATCACTAATACAGAACATCTTGTTTATATTACTTGAGGTTTATATAAAAGTCACTGAAAGCAAATGCAACATTCTTGCAAAACAGTTTCTAACATGCAAATTTCTACCTGCTTTTGAGTATTAATTATTACTTTTATGAACATTTTTCATTGATATTTTAATTGAATCTTAAATATTTGTTTTCAACTAGTATTTCTGAGTGCAAAAACTTAAATTACAATATATGCAATAACCACTGCTTATCAACTAATTATATTAACTAAAGTTTCATAAAATTTGAATATCTATAAAATATTGATTCATAAATGACATTGCATGTATATTTATTTTTAGTTTTTATCATAACCTGTTTGATTTCTAATTAGTTCCCTATTTAGTAGATAAATTTTCCAATTAGTTCCCTAATCAGAAAATTTACTAAATAGTAGCATCATTAAAATAGATTGATTTAGTTTTCTGAAATAACTCCATTATTTTGTTCAGTTGCCAACAGATGGTTGTAAGTGTAACTTGATGAAAAGAAATTATAGTTCTTGGATATTGGTTAGGAAATTCATTTTTTTAAATTTTTAGTTTGGATTGCATATTAATAAAAAAGAAATTAAAATTGTTCATTAAAAGTATAAACATTATCTTTGTCAACATAACATAATTCCTATAGAATAGTGTTCAAAAAGTAAAAAAAAAAGTATTTGCATGAAATCTATTCAAAATCTAGTATTGAGCTTTACTATTTTTCAATGTTTTTCTTTTTATTCAGATAGCATCATTACTACTTCGCTTTAAATAGGAAAATTATCAAAGCAAAGTTATCTTAATTTGTTAACTTTGTTTATAAATACTTTTTTTCTAATTATCTGAAATTGTTTGTTCAAATAAACTGCCAACCATTGTAGTTGTGGATTGCCACTGAAATAAGTTTGTTATTGTTGTATACTTTTCACTCTTAGATGAAAATAAATGTATTTAGTAGAGTTGTAATCTTGAAAAAAATTGTAGAAGAAAATGTTTGTATTGAAAAAAAAAATTTTTTTCTTTTACAATTTTTTTTTCTTTATATGATAGATGAAAACTATATTGGTTTCTATGTAATATATATTATTAGTTGAATATTGTTACAATAGAAAGAAAATTCTGTAGTTGTTAAAGGTTTAAAGGATTTTCCTGCAAAGTCCTACAGTTGATTACAGAAACCCTGTCTTTAATTCCTCAACTTATTTATTATCTTTTACACTTAATGTAATGATTTAAGAATACTGAAAACAAAAGCTAAATCAACTAAATTACTTCCTAAATTAAATTTAAAATGATTTCAAAATTGATATTAAATAAACAATAACATGATATCATATAGAATACTAATGGTGACTTCCTTTTTGAGAAATTCAGCAAGGATTATAGCTGGAAGAAATAAGATTTTCTTCCTAATATAAAATGATTAAATAAGGCTAAAGAATATAATAGTTATAAATGAAAGCAATATCTTAAAGAATTGAAGCTAGAAAGTCAGTCAACTGAATTATAATGATCTATTTCAGGCTTTTGCTGCAAGGAGATTTAAGCAGAGGAAGAAAATGTTATCCTAGATTTAATTTTGTTGACAAAAAAAAAAAAAACTGGTTTAAACATGTAATGTTTTTATAGGAATTGAGTTTGATAATTAAGGGCTTTGGTGAAATCTGATATAATAAAAGAATGATAAATGATAAGCATTCATTTTGTAGTTTAGTGGATTTTTTTTAAATTATTAAAGTCATTAATATTAATATGCACTTTATTTTGTGCTGTACCCAGTGAATTTTGAAAACTTATTCAAACTGTTCTCTCCTTAAATAAGGTCTGAAAAAAAAAATTGAAAAAAAAAAAAAAAATCTTTTTATGTTTAACAGCTTCTTCACCACTTTTCTCTTTGGCTCCTGTGGAAATGTTTTTTGAAAAATGTTTAATATTTACTATGAAAGCTACAATGGATATGATTTTGACTGTTCATACACCTGTCTCCTATGCAGACGATTTGGTTAATCAAGTTTATTTGGATTTATATCTTTTTTCCAACATTATAGATATATCCTAAATTTTAAAATCTAAATCTTTTCTATTTATGCTGTCATAATATTTTTTAATGATATTCATCAGATTACAAATTCTTATTTTCTCAATTAATTTCAATTAGATCAAATTAAATTACTGTTTGATTGCATAAGCAAATAACTAAATTTAGCTTTTAAAGATGTTTTCCAAGATCTCTAATTAGAGAAGCAATCTTTCAGAAAGGCTTTCACATTTGCATTTAAATTGATTTTGTAACTTCTCTTTAAAGAATTGTAATTTTATTATCTCAAAATAAATCCCTTCCATCTCTGAATGAAATATTTCTTATTTGTTGATTATATATTTTTCTCTGTATACCAAATTTATATTTATAACCTTGTAATATGTTTTTCTCTTTCAGGAGCATCATTTGCAACGAGCTCTTTCTGCCCAGCAAGTCTATGGAACAGCAGAAGCCTTGGTCATCCCTATTCCAGAAGTGGTACAAGTATCTGAAAAATATGAAACCTATTATAAAGAAGATTTCAAACCATCAAAACAATATATTCATGTTCAAGGTAAGTTTTAAATACATAATATATGATTGAAAACTAATTCAATTAATTTTTACTTGTATATTTGTATCTTTAAAATTCCAATATCAAACATGTCAGATTCTTAATCACTTCACTGCAGATCACAGCTTTTTTTTTTTTTTTTTTTTATTCTATCATTTTCATTTCTCATGTAAATAGTGGTTTTATGTTTAGTCTTTTCAGACTTCTTCTTTCAGCAAAATCATGTTTGCATATAATATATACATTGTTTTCCACATATTTTTAGGCTTTAAAGAGCATTGAAAGAAGAAATGTTCTTATTTGCAGCCATAAGACCTTGAAAAAAATGCTAATAAATGATGAGTTTTCTAACAATTATCAATTTTAGATTTTAAATTTTACTTATTTTCATGAGTGACATTTAAATTCAGTATATAGTTTATAATTATATAGTCACATCTTAATATATTTATGTTCTTATAAACTGCACATTTCTCTGTTGCTGTGCTTTAACTAGATTGTTTCATATTTACTTTTGTAAACTGTAGCTTAAGTTTTTTTTGTTTTTTTTTATAAATTTTCATAATTCCTATGAATTCCTCTGATCAAACATGTAAACATATTTAAATAAAAATAGTTAAAATATTTAAAAAAAAATTTTTTAATTATTTTTAAATTGCAAACTATGAATTAAGGTATGGATAATTTATATTTTTAATGAATTGGCTCTTAGCAGCAAATAACAAACCTTATAGAGTCATTTGTACTTTAATAGTAATAATTATTGTGTTTGTACTTTGTTTCTTGCTTTAAGCAACAGTCAATGAATGTTTAGAAAACGGGCAATTTCCAGCTTTTAATAATAGCAGTATTGTTAACTGTTATTATACTAAATGTTTGCTAACAATGTAATTAGAGGCAAAGTAACAGATGTAAGTTATTTGATGGTGATGGGAAATCAACCATACATGAAAGAAATCCCAGAAGCAGCTGGCTCAAAACTAAAGTGAAAAAAAAAAAGACAATGTTTCGTTCCTTGTGCCAGATTCTTAAAGCTTCTTACCAAGAATTAACACAGGTCAGAGAAAACTGATTTTTAATTGAAGCAAAATGTCTTTAAATTATAAAATCAGTCTGTAAATAAAAGGAAGAGGATTGAAAATATAGTTGTTTTTTTTTTGGGGGGGGGTTTGTTGTTGTTTTTTTTTTTATCCTCAACATTCATTTGTACTAAAGTTTTCATCTGGAACCAAATCAGAAAATTGAATTTTATGAAATTATTTATTCATAAAATTTTATGTTGCCACTTAAAAAGGAAATCTTTTGTAAATAAGTATTTATTAGCTGTAATAATTTTGAATGATGTTTTAATATGTGGAATTTTCTAAATCTGATTGATATGTAATCAACTTTTATTTTTTAACATTTGTTTTGCTCAAGAGGTAAAACTTAGTTTATTACTGTAAGTAAAATGACAGACTTGTTTATATAAAACAGTTAAAGTTTAAAAAATGATTACCTAGTGTTTAGCGATATTTTGCTATAACTAGTTTGTATCTGCAAAAATCTAAAATAACAGAAAGCACTATTCAATAGTAATAACCATTTACACTATTTACATCATTTGGACTGTTTTCTTCATTATTGCTATATTCACGACGTTTTGTCTGAGTTTGGTTCAAAATTCCAACATATATCACCTGAAGAAGGCTGGAACATACAACAGTCAAAATGTCATAAATATGGCAATAAAGATGAGGGAAACAATCTGACTGATTTAAATAGTTAAAATACTGCATTTTAGAAATATAGACAGAGATAATAACCATATAACTTAGGATTATTCTTTCTCTCTGATATATTACAATTTATTGCTAATTACTGGCATATAATAATTAACTTCTCTCTCTTATATATATATATATATATACACACACACACACACAGTATGATTTCATTATTCAAAGTAGATAGATTCCAAGAGCTCGGTGGATAATGTCTAAGGATGCTTGTGAACCATTTAGGTATATTCAAATTTTCACCAGGAAATCAACACTGTTTTAAAAAGAAAATTCAAACTTTTTTTTAAATTCTAAAGTCTTTTGCTTTTGTGTTAAAGAAAAAAATAATTTTAATGTAAAATTGGGCTCTTATAAAGTCAGTGCTTACTTTAATTGGCAATACTTTACTATCCATGTAATAAGACCATTGAATGATAAAGAGATGCATCTTCCTCTCTCCCTGAAAAAAAATATATAATTGACTTATGAGTCAAACAAACTGAAAAAGTGAAATTAATTAAACAAAAACATTTTGGTAGTCAATGAAGTTTGTTTATTTTAATTTGACCTTTTCCCCTCAAAATCTGATAGCTCAGACTTTGATGGTTTTGAAGACATTTAAATTTATCATTTTATATTTTCAAAATACTATTATTATTAAATACTTTTGAGTTTATATTTTACTCACTTGATATATATTCTACAAACTAGTTTTAGTTTAATAAAAGTTTTGAACAAGAGTTTTGTTGAGTAGATCAGTCACAGAGAAGTAAAACTAACTGGTGATTGCACAGATAGTGAAGTCAGCTATTTATTTATTTTATTTTTATTTATTTTTTTATGGAAATAAAAACGGCAAGACAATCTTTACCATTCATGACTGGAAAAAAAAAAAATTAACCAGCCAATCAGTTTTGCCTTCACTCAAGAGCTGAAATTGAGGGAAGACTAAATTTTACAATATAAAATATAAAACATAAGAAGCATGTAATGAAATAATGTCAAGCCCTAACAGACATTTCCTCTGTTTACAGAGGGAGGGCTGTCTGGACCTGACATAGATTGTTTCCAATGCCTTCAAATGTAATAAATAATGAGCATGACTAAGGATGGAGAAAGAGTCAGTGATGAAATTGGTGGCACAGCTTGGATTATTTATAAGGTGTTCAACAATGGCAGATCCATGCGTGTTGTTTATCTTGTCACCAGATTGGAACATACCATTCCTATTATTCTGGGTACATGTTGATTTATTCGTGTGTCTAACTGTAAGGTGGTTCTATCTATGTGTCAGCTCTGCAACTACATCCAAATTGGTATATCACATTGTTAATATGGTGGGGAGATAGAATGTCCTTTTGACTTTTTTATACAAAAACCATCAAACTAAAGCTAGATAAGATCCCAGGATCACAAGAAACAGAGAAACCATTTAACCACTAAAAATGTAATGGTTGCAGGTACTGATGACATAGCAGCCCTTCTGTGCACAAAAGGTTCTATAAACTCTTTGTCAGATGTTGGGATCAGGGTAAACTACCAAAAGGATTCAAAGACACAGCCATTATAGGTCCTTTGTTTTTGTAAAGGACTAAATTTGACTGTTAAATTTACCATTGTATCACTCTGATTTTAATTGAAGGCAAAATATTCTTAACAATACTGCTAAACAGATTAATAACTTGCATTGAGAACAAATTTTGTTTCAGAGCAAACCAAGGTGGAATGGTCTTTGCCCGAAGGCAAATCCAAGAGAAATGCAAACAAGAGAAGCACTCTTGTCACCCTGACAAAGGCATTTGATATGGTAAGCAGGCCAAGCATTTGGATAATCTTGAAAAAAAAAAAAAAATAGTTTGTCCATGCCCACCAAAATTTCTCACCATGTTCATTCAATTCTACAGGCTATAGCTTGGGCAAGTTGGATACAGAAGTTATTTCTCCAGACACTTCTCATTTGAAAACAGCATCAAGCAAACCTGTGTTCTGGCTCCCATACATTTTTCAATATTCTTTATGAAATAGCATAATTAATTGATAAAGTCTACAAAGGTGATTGATGCATCTATATATGAAAAACCAGTAACCCATTGGTCCTAAAGTATGTCTGAGCTATCACAAAATCTGTGTAGCTGATCAGGGCTCTGATTGCTCATACAGAAATAGGTAATGTCCTCCTTAAGCAAAAGCTACAAAACACTTCAGCATGAAGTTCAATCTTAAAAGGACAATGATTATTCACCAATCTGCACCAAGCTAAAAGTATCATCTGCCTTTCATCAACCTGTCAAAGCTGGAAATTGTCATGGACATATCCTGTATAGACAGTATCGTATTCTCATGCCAGACTGGATAGAGAAATAATGAACAGTGGCCCAAGTTAACTAAGTCTTTGGTAGATGGCAAAAACATGTTAGAGTAACAAAAACTTCAGGAAAGGCATGAAACCACCTGTATCTACAAAATCATGGTGATGCTCATTCTTCTATGTAGTACTCAGTATTGGATGGTAGATCAGTACCATCTCCTACTGTTTATGTGCTTCAGTTAGCATTGTCTTCATACCATCCTAAAAGTGCATTGGAGCAACTTTATCAGCCATATTGAGGTTCTAAACTCTGCCAGAGTAACCAGTGCCACTCCTTTACGACCCTTATCAACTAGCTAAGAATCAGCAATAGATATGAAAGCTCCTCACAAATTTTTGTTTGCAAAGCTTTTTATTTTTGACATTAACTTTATTGAACAACGTATTTACCATTTTGTTCGACTATTTTCTGCCATCTTGCAGGTAATTTTATAATTCCATCCTTGCTGGAGTTTTTATCCTTAGCAACAATGGACAGTTTTCAATGTCTTGCAATCTTCTAGTAAAGTTTTCTTTGGGTAAAAGACTTCTGTAAGGTCTGGAATAAATGCTAATCCAAATCTACAATATTTTGAATGTGAGAGATGAATTCTTCTGAGCAAAGTTGTGACAATTTTTTTGCTAGGTAACCAAAGAAACAACAGTCATGCATTATTCTGATAGAAATTATATTTTTTAACTACTTTTTTTTTCTTGTGAGAGCTACCTTTATTTTAGTGGGAGGTGGGTATTGAAATCAGTAGTTTGCTTTTCCAGAAGAACTCAAAGAATCCTTGCCATCATGTACTTGTACCTTCTTACACTCCAAAGTAATGTCCCTAGTGCTATCTAATGACAAACATGCCAAACTTGTTGGGATGTCTTTGCTTTGAAAAGTTAGCATTAACTTGGTTGCTTGTTACAATTATTCATATGTACATTGTCACATTATTTTGCAAATCAATCTATTCATAATAAAATTGGTTTTAACAAATTGATGTTGATTAAATGTTTCAGGATATACTTAGTCTATTTGTCATAAGTGGTTTATAATATCTATTTCTTTTTAAAAAAAATATTTGTAATAACTTATTTGGGACTGAGATTTTATTATGCAATTTGATGATTGTTCATCATATTGTAATCAATAATAACATGGTTATTAATATTTATTTTTTCAACTTTGGAGATATATAGAGATTGACCTAGATTTTAAAAACTATTTATAGCCTCAAAATAGTTGAGTAATGAGAATACAAAATTGGAAATTGTGAAAATGCTGAACCAAGATCAGAGAAAAAGGAAATTTGAAAATATTGGCATGACAAGAATAAGAAAAAAAAAGACTTTAAGAATGTCACAAAAGTAGATTTGAGAAAAATTAAGAGTAATATGCAAGATAATAGGATTTGAGCAGCAAGAAAATATTTGAAAAGTTGGCATTGCAAATGTAAATAGGAAAGATACAAAATATTAATAACATTAGTTAGACAAGAAAGCAACAAAACTACCACATTTGAATATGTATCATCAAGAGAAATATGTCAATTAGACAAAGTAATACATAAAACTAATTTCTCAACAATAATAACAAGAATAAATGCAGAGAATTATTGTAAGTTCTTGGACAAGGTGTTTAAGTGATCAAGTCAGCTTTAAATTAAAATATATATTTTAGTAAAAGAAAACTTCACATTTTTTAAAGCTAATTATTGCCCATCCTAAGAAAAAACAAAAAGAAAATTCAGACATCAAATTAATGGAATGACCCTCCCCCGTCATCTATTAATAAAAGAATAATGAAAAAAACTTGTGGTCCATCATTAACCTTTAGCACTCTGCCTTATTAATATTACTTCCTTTCCATTGCATTCTTTTTCAAGGCCTCTCAGTTGAAGCATCCTTATTGTTAATTTCACTCAGTTGTTTCCTGTTTCCATAGCAGGATATGACAACACTACTATGAAATTCAAACAAATTCAGGGTCACTTTCAGTAGCAGGATAAACATTTTGTACAGCAAATTAAGTCACATACATAGTGATAAAGGTTAGATATATATGAGCATGGAAAACAATATTTGAGCAAAAATCTGGGAAGCAATAAAAACTGCAAGTAATGTTAAAGTAAAAAAAAAATACAATATTTGGTCTGGTGCTCCTACTGTGCATCTTGACATTCTTGACAAAATCCGGAGATGGGTCTGTAATACAATTGTTCCTGACCAGGCATCTCATCTCCAGTAACTTTCTCACCGATGTGATGTAGCATGACTTCCCTCTGCCTGTTCTACAAATATTTTCATGGTAACTGCTCGGACAAACTTTTTCCTACATGAATTTAAGCATGCTACTAGATTGGCAACTAGCTCTCACCACTTTACTGTTGAACTAGCTAGATTCAACTGTCATTTCTACTTTAACAGCTTTTATTCTTTTTTTTTCTTTCTTGCTTCCCTGATAACTACAATCTTCAAAAATTTAAATGCAATATCACTTGCTGTCTTCTTAAAACCTGTTCCTTTTTTACCCTTTCCTCAATCCTCCCCATTTTTAATCTTATCACTCACTTTCACTCCCTGTAACCCTCCTGTATTCTAGTGCCACTGTCACCTTGCTTGAGGTGAAATGATTAAAAAAAAAACAAACTAAAGACTGGACATTATAGAATGTCAAAAAGCCCATATTAAAATATAAAGTAATGTATTCTTGTATATGATATTTTGCATTAACCAAATGTTTTTCTAGCCCATGTCTTTTTGATTAAATAAATAAAAATTTGTTAGCCTTTGTATAATAAAACCTAATATCTCCAAAATAAGCTATCACTATTTTTAATAAGGTGCAATTATGTGAGTTTCAGCTTACTAACTGAAACTCAGAAAATATAATGCTCATATGTCCTGAAAATTTTACCAGCATCAGTTGGTAAATATAAGTTTTCTTGTGAACATATTTACTTGCATAATAAAATATGGTATAGTGTACAAAATACACACTTTGCGTGTGTTACACTTTTCTATGTTTGCAGTAGACAGATGTGCAAATTGCCCATGGACCCTTTTGATGATATAGAAAATAAATGTAATATAATGACATAGATAAGCCTTTTAGAGTAAGATGTTTAAATATGTATTATAAATTAGTTTTGTTTATTATAATTGTTTTCACTCGTAACTTCATTGGAATTTCATTTAAATATATTGGACATGAATAAGAAAATGCAGAATATAGTTTGTTTTTATATATATATATATATATATTTTATTATAAGTACATTTCAGTTGAAAAATTATGTAAATATTGCTATCATTGTTTTGATTTTATAGGTAAACTACTTTAAAATAGTTACTTTAACCATTGAATAATGTTATTAAACCATTCGATGAGATTTTATACACACCTATACACTTTCTCTCATCCACAGGTAGCATTCTTTTCTAGATTAAATTTATTAATTGAAAAGAAGGCTATTACTCAATTGTTATATAAATGTACAAGTAGACACCTTGCTATGGGCATAGGGGTTCATAAGTTACTCCTACAGACCATAACTACCATAGTAAGTTCATTCCTAATTGGGTGCTCCACATTTAGACTTTCCCCCAGGCTAAACAAAGCTTAATAAATATCAAGGTTCCTTACCAAATAGTACTATCAGTCCAGTCTTGTTAGACTCTTACTACTGTAATGAGTTCCACACTATGGCCTTATGTCAGACTAAAGTAAGCTGAATAAATACCTTTATAAAACATCAACAAAAGAACAGTTTTCTACAGTGGTTTATACATTTTTAGTTATGATGTTCACTGACTTATTTAGACTTACATTTTCATCTTTTGTTTCAATTACTGCATGTACTCTTAACAGTTTCACATAACCTGCATATTTTAATGAGGAAGGCTGGAGGGCATAACAGCCAAAACACTGATAAAAACAATAGTCTAACTATAAATAGTGTAAATAATACAGATTTTAAATCAACAATTGAATAAGAATAGAATTCATTAAGAAAGCATAGCATACACTGGCTAACATTGCATTGGATTAGTATTTATTTGAAAAATATATTTGGAAATGTTCTAGCCAAAAAGCTGTTATGAAATGATGATCATCTTACTATATAATCCTTTGTTTTTTGTTTCCCGTGTCTGTAACTTGTTGCTATACAGGTATTATCTTCCTTACACTGGTGATTTATGTATCTTTTTAAAAGCTCGCACATTAAAACCTTCTACAGACTTAGCAAAATATGACTTTTGATGGCATAAGTAAACTAGTTTCCTAAATTAGGATTGCTTGTTAGATTTAATATTTCTGAAGTAAAGACCTTTCATTTAATACAAATTTCATGTTTTTCTTGACTATTCTTTCCAATTTTGTATTTTTTTAAATTTCCATCTGAATTTAACTGAATAATTTTTTTCCTGTTACACTTGAAATATTTATTAACTGTCATATAAAAAGAATACTCACTTGTTTGATCTTTTTTAGGAAAATCAAACAAATTCAAAATTCCTATCTGGACTGTGGTAAGGTAATAAACTTCTTAAGGCCCAAAAATCATCATTAAAAGAATTTTGTTTACAAATGATATATTTGGCCATAATTAGCTAAATTAATAAAGTTAATATTTTTAGAATAGAACTTGTTTTTATAGTTTATTTCTTTTAATCTTTTAACAATAAAATGAGTAGTCTTATTATGCAATATTGCCAAAACTTGTTAGTAATGTTTTTATCACTGTTGACAGATTTGTATGAATCGAGGTTTACCAAAACCTTTTATTAAGAAATATTTACAGGGTATTTGTATTAATTGCTAAAACTTTATATTATTCTTCATACTGGTCATCTTTTTCTTTTTGATATTTAAAAATAGTATTTTATAATCATATTGAATTTTCAAATTATCTTGGTTTATCATATGTGGAAAGAAGCATGTAATTAGGGTGTTACAAGATCTCCATGATTTTTAATAACGAAATACACATTTTCTTTGCTATGCACAAATAATGCTCAGAAATCAGTTATCTTTTCAGATAAAAAATTATTTTGAATGGAATGGCATTATATAAAGAAATAAATTGATGATTTCTTGGGTTTTCTGTGAAATTTACCAAAATTAAATTCTGATAAGTGAAATAACTATCAATAAAAATGACATTTCTTGAAAAAAATCTATAATAAGAATATTCAGTGTGATTATAATTACATCATTTGTCCTCTATCATTGAAAGAAGCACTCATTGCATGTTTGGTAAATTTGTTAAAAATAGGATAACTATAGATGCTTGTTGATATATTTAATGTTTTTAGATTGTGAGTCCTTTCGTTTCTTGTGTAAAAAAAAAAAAATGAAAGTAATTCAATGTAACATTTGACAATATCAATAAAACCTTTATTTGTAACATGCTTAATGTTTTATCAATCCCATTTTTGTTCAAAAACTGATATAAAACTTTAGTTATATTCTTTTTGAATACAAAACAAATTCCCCCCACCTCAACTTCTGTGCATAATGATATAAGATGTTCTCATTTTCACAACTTGTGATCTTGTAACGGTCATTTTGTGTGAGCCAGGATTAGCCTAAGTATTTATAAGCACCTCATAAAATATTTAGTATTGCAGACACGATGGATTACTGCTAATTGAGTATCATATTGAAAGAAAATAAAATATTTTTAACACATGATTGGTACATACTTAATTTTCTAATTACATATTTCTTCATTTTCATTTCAGGATTCTCAGTGTTTTACAGTTTTGTTCTATAAACAAAACTTTTACATTCTTATACCCTTAGTTTATATAGCACATAAAGTGACATATTTTTAAATTTTTTTACAAAATCATCGCAAGAAAATAACAAGTTATTAAAAAAAAATCCCTGCATTATTTTTTTTTTTTTTTTTTTTTAATCAACTAATTCTAAAATATACAAAAATCTATTAGATTTATTTATTTTTTTCATTTAAAATTATATTTTTGTAACATTGTCCACATTAGTTTGAATTTATTCACTTAACTCTTTGCTGGTGACCCTATAAAAAAAATTAAAAATAAATAAAATTGTAATAGGAAGCCATTTTTATTTTGTTTCATAAAATTGCATCCTCAATATAAACCATTACACTGAAATTTTCTCCCAAATCCCAAACTCTGTCATATCCAAACTTCCATTTATTACTACAATTTACAAATCTATTATTAACTTGCTTAAAAGCCAACTTATTGGATGGCATTTAAGTTAGGTCTTGCAAAGGGCTCTTGATTGGGCCTTCATCACAATAGGTAGGGCGGAGTAGATATGATAAGCAACAATAGACTATGGAAGAACTCAAAATTGATCACTGTATTTAAGTATTGCATTAATATTTACCTTTTAAAAGTGCAATGATGATTCTTCTGCCACCACTTTGATTAAAGACAATTTGATGTACATCGGTCCATACTTTCTGTACAAACAATTAATTTTATCTCATATGACTTTCACTGGATTTCACAATTAATTTCAATTCCCAAATTTATTTCCAAGTTATAAAAATGATTATCATACAAAAAAATTTATTGTAAAAATCACATTAAAAAAAAAAAAAATCACAGTAATGAAAACTTGCGAATCCAAAATTTCAGAATTGCAGTCTGGATCCAGTCACAGTCAGCCTAATTCCAAAATTGTATGATATGCTGGTCTTTAAAATACATTTTTTTTTTTTTTTTTTTTGTTGTTTTCAGACTTACTTTCACAAGTAATGGATACATTAATTCACATTTCAATTTCTGTCTTGATTAATTTTTTTTTATTTATTTTTTTTTATTTTTTTTAGGCTGAATCCATTCAAAATTACATTGTTTTGATTTTGTTCATTCAGGATATTCCTTTTATTTATTTAAAAAATTTCAAAAATTCCATTGTATATTTTCCCAGCTTTCAATATGGAGCAGGAAATACCTGACTATGATATGGATAGTGAGGATGAAGCCTGGTTAAATGAGCAAGCCAAGAAAATGGAAATTACACCCTTGAAATTTGAAGAAATGTTGGATCGGTTGGAAAAAGGCAGTGGTCAGCAGGTACTTAATTTTGTTTTCTTTTTAAATAAATTTATTCTTCAGAAAATATGTAACTTTAGAGATTTAAGGGACATGTTAACTATGCTACTTGAGAAAAGTAACGCACTACAGTAGAACCTCATACTATGAGTGCATCATTATATGAGCAACTGTCATATACTCAGAAGCAGTTGGTGACTGAGGTAAAGGGAAGCATTGCCAGCTGATGTTATCTATTCCTAAGAAACAACATGGTCAAAGGCTAGGTGAAGCGCATTTGTGAACACCTCCCTTTCCCGACATGCACGGAGAGAAGCTGATGATATGAACTTCAGCTGCTTCAGGAGCATCAAAACATGGAGGTGGTAAAGGAACTACCCAAGGAGGAAAGTGTGTCAGAGGTTGCCCCCATTGGCTGAGATCAAAGTTCTGGCAAAATGGAAAAAAGTGCATGACTTTTTTGGGGAAAATACCAACCACAAAAATTAAGTGCCAGTTATGTATTTGCTTCGTTCAACGAAAATTGTTGACTATTTTCATGGCATTTTGAAACCAAGAACAAAACAGATTTCTATTGATAAGTTTCTAAAGAAAGGACCTCGAATGCTGAAAGCAAATCAAATGCCACAAAAGTCCTTAAGTTCTGAGTGAAAACACCAGAAACCTTCTTATGAAAGGTTTGTAGTTTAATAAAAGCTGTTTATTTATTTCATTCTCTCTTATGTTCTTATTACTTGTACATTTTGTGATTTAATTTCTTACTGTCCATTTTCTGTTTTATTTTTTTAAATTAAGACATTTTGGATGGTTATGGGGAACTTCCATTAATTTCAATGGGGAAAAAAAATTTTGTAATACATGTAATTTGCAATACAAGCTCAGTCTGGGAACTACCGTATTTGACGGCATATAAGACACACAGGTGTATAAGACTTGCCCCCAATTTCAGCAGGGCAAATCAAGAAAAAAATTAGTAAGATTATTAAAATTATTAGTAAATGGCTATATTTATGAGGTATTATTTTGGTTAAACAATCCATGATTACAATTAAATGAAAAATAATACCTACGAGCCTATAAAAACTATATTATATCCAAAGGTAAGAAAACAAAATAAAAATCAAGCAATTATTACAATTGTACAAAACAGTACAGTTACCTTTAAAATACAGTCAAAAAATTTTCCTTTACATGATCTGTACAACGTGTGTCTTGTAAACGTCTTAGTGGAATAATTAGGATATAAAAATTCTGATTGTATTTATATCAGTGCAACTGGGAGTTATTGCAAGAAAAATATTAATGAAACAAATATATTTTATAAATGTATAATTTGAATTTATTGTGTATAATTTTAGTGAAACGCAGTACTAATATTAAATGTGATGAAATTAATATAATGCATATTATTAATGATAACACTTTTAATCTGTATAAAACCCTTTACATAATGACAATAAGTATATGAAAGTTACTCTAAAGTCTAAGCTAATAGGAATTGCCAGGTAGCTAATTTTGGCCGATTATCACAAATTTTAAACCTACATATAGCATATAAGATGCGGGTGAATTTTAAAAGATATTTTTAATAAAAAACTATATACTGTCAAATATGATAATTAAACTCAAACTGCAAGTTCCTACTGTATTTCAAAAACAGGATAGAAAAGTTCTAAAATTTTTGCTGCCCATTTATTTGCCAAACAAAATTTTACCAATATTGTTTTTGTATTTAAACAAAAACAAATTCTTTCCCAATTATAACAAGTTTTTATTTTATTTTTTATTAGAATAAAGACTATAAAAAAAAACCCTGCCTTATTGATATTACCTGATAATCCATACAAAGTTTGAACAAGCTTTTTAGTTTAATTTTTTTAACTATAATGGCCAAATTACAGAACATTTCATATATGCCTATAAACTGTTGACATTTATCACAGCCATTTTAATCTAATTTGAATAAGATATAAACATTTGTCCATCTTGCAAAGGTTGAAGAACAACTCCACCAAAAATTTATCAACATTGAGTTTAAAAAAAGTCTAATTATCCAAACAAAATTTGAAATGTCAATGATTATTCCCAAAATTATATACAATATATAAACACTGTTATTATTGGAATTTTTTAACTGAGTTATTAAATTATTGAACAGCTGAATTATGCAAATGTTTTTTTTTTTTGTGTGTGTGTGGGGTTTAAAAAAATTTGCATTGAACTTAATTTAAAAAAAATCTCTCTAGAGAATGTTCTATAATTTAAACTCTTTGAAATTTGTTTTTCAGGTGGTTACACTTCAAGAAGCCAAATTGCTATTAAAAGAAGATGATGACCTGATAATTGCTGTATATGATTACTGGTTGAATAAGAGGTTGCGCACTGTAAGTGAAATTTGTCTTACATTTGGGGTTTTATTTTATATTTGTAATAAATATTAATGATATAAATACTAACTTTTTACTTTTTGCAATTTATATACATCCACTTAAAGCATTATTTCAGTCATTTGCTCTCCTTTACTTTTTATTACAGTACCATTTCTTGTCTCATCTTTCTAAAATAAAAACAAATAACTGACTATAGATTGTTCTTAAGGTTTCACTGATTTTAATCTGAATGGAAAATGAAATCACTCTCTTGTAACCAAAGGTATTTAATAGCGACATAAATTAATTTCATGAAACTCTATGAAAACAAACTAAATTTTCTTTCTTTTAGTGTATTAATAAAATAAATTTTTAGATTTATGTGCTTAAGGAAATATTAAAATTAAATAAAAATGAACAAATGTATATTTGTTTAATTTTTATTTATATTTTGGAAACCTTTTGTTTTGTTTGAGGCATTTCATTTGAAGCTGCCTTATGACTATGACCATATCTATTGTGCTCTGGTTTACTCTGACTTATGGCCATATCATGTCGAAACATTGGTTCCTGTATGATCACTGAAGTTAAGCAACATTGAGCTTGGCCAGTAGCTAGATGGGTGACCGCTTGGGAATATCAGGTACTATAAGCTTGAATGTGTTGGTGGCGTAATGGATAATGGCTCAGGATTGTTAAAGAACCAAGTTCCAATTTCAGTTAGGTTCATTATTTTCACTTACATGAAAACACCCTTGGAAAAGCTATGAGTTCATGTTCACGTCACCAATATTAGAAGAGCTGGGTTGTTAGATTGAGATTTGACCACTACTTATTTGATATTAACTAAGGGTTATATTGAAGCATGTGAAACTCTTGACTGAAAGCAATTTTTGTAGGTATGATGGATGGGCAGAGTGAGCTTGGTGTGCAGTTTTCTTTTACAAAAATAGATTTATGATCTTTGAGTTTGTTTTCATTAAATTATTTTGTCTTTTCTTGAAGGGAATGATTTTTGTTAGATAATCTTGCCCCCAAAATGAAATATATACTGTATAGATGTAGTAACTACACTCAAATACTGTTAGATATGATGCCACAGTTGTCTTAATTTCAGAAAGGTTTCTAAATTTTTAATAATTTTTTATGCTTAATTACTGCTCATTAAGTGTTTTGTTAAAGAAGTTTTTGAGTCCCTTCTGAAGAATGTCTTATTGTATTTACAGCAGCATCCATTGATCCTTCAAGTGAAAACTGAGAAGAGAGATGGGTCGACAACCAATAATCCTTATGTGGCTTTCAGGCGAAGAACAGAGAAAATGCAAACTCGAAAAGTAAGTTTTATTTATGATGATTACACACAAATATATCAATCAAAAAATTGTTCAACCAAGTTCTCTTCAGAATCTTTTTCTATGGGATATTTTCTCGCTTTCTAAAGAGAACAGACAACTTTACAAACCTTGAAAAATAGTTACTTGCAAATATTAAAAAAAATGTATTTCAAATTGCTTGTAGTGTAGCTGGATAAATGTGATGAATGAAATTCTAATTATTTCAAGGAATAATTTTATTTTGAAGTTGTTTAATAAATTTCATATTTAAATCTTTACCAGTAAAGCAATGATTTTTCATTTGGTGCTATAATAAATGATACTTGTATTTTATTCTAGAACCGGAAAAATGATGAAGCATCATATGAAAAAATGTTAAAATTACGACGGGATCTTTATAGGGCTGTGTAAGTATAAACATATTGACATATTTTCTTCAAGGTATGTAACTCATCTGAAGCTAATAATACTTCAGTTTTCCAAATGTATTGTTAGTGAGTTATATGAGTTTTACATCTTTCAATTCAAGATTTCTTTATATTTCAATTCACATTTGAAACTTTCACTGAAGAGATACCACTTAAAAAAAAAAAACAAAAAAAAAAACGTTTTTTGTTATTTTAGGATAGAGTAATCTTCTATATTACTTCTTTTTTTTTTTTTTCTTTTTAAATTATAAAGTTTGCAGAGATACCTTTTAAATAAATAGTATTGAGCCTGACCAACCAGCACCTGAATCTTTCTCGTTAAAATCAAAGATGATAAACATATAGCTTATTGATTTTCTTTGAACTAATTTTCTTGTTTTTGGTTTGTTTGTTGTTGTTTTTTTTTCTCTTATTCTTTCCCTAACATTTTAGCTATGTGCTCGTCAGCCTTCCTGTGGTATCGGTTTCATTCCAGAATGTTGACAAATTGTATTTTAGGGACACATATGCATCTAATTTTTGAATTCCTGTTTCTGAGGCAGTTTTAATTGTTAAAGTCAGCTATGGCACAAAGACAGATTTCATAAAGAACTCCAGTCAAACTCACTCAAAATGGTTTACAAAAGTAAGCTTGATGAATAATTTGAAAATAAATGTCTGAACTTGTTTTCTGCATTTAATAATTTTTCCAAATTATTGACTTTAAGGGTGTTTTTGATCCTCAAACTATCTAATAATTTTCAATATGTATTTATTTATTTCCTGTCCCATCTGAGGGCCTAAGACAGACTGAAATATAAGCAGTAATAATAAGCATTTATTTACTAATAACAGTTACTTTCAAAACAGTAGTAGTAGTTAAAACATATAAGATAAAGTACTTTATGCAACTAACAAATAATATGTAATGAAGATTTATCTACCATATATTACAAAGTTATGATAAAAAATAAGCCATCATTTTTGACGGCATGGATACACTAGTCTTTCAAATAATTGTTGCCATTTCTAAAAGTTATAGAGGCTGGTTATGATCTAAGGGGACTTAATTCTGTATGTTTCCTTTTATTCTTTAGTGACAGTTGTGATCTTGATGCTCGTCAATCCTACTGATTTGAAAAGATAAACTCGTCTAGTTGCTTTACACTCTTCAAAAAAAATAAAGTCTAAATTGGTTACATACAGTACGTAAAATAAAACACTTGATCAAAATTCATTTTCTAGCAGTTCTTTTCTGCATACTCCTTTTAATTCATTGCCAATTTAAACATAATATCTTTTTCTTTTACAGGACATTGCTTGAAATGATAAAAAGGCGAGAAAAGACGAAAAAGGAAATGCTACAATTAACAATTGAAATTTTAGAGAAACGGTAAGATGTGTTACAGTTTAATTTCCAAAGCAATAACGTTTTTGTTTCTTTTTGAAAATATCAGTATATTTTCAATGTCAATATAAAGTCATGTTAAAACTTCCTCATAACAAGAATTTAAAAGACTGAAAATGACCAAAAACTTCAATATATTAAACTAAAGAAAAAGTTACCCTAGGTATGTGAAATATTGTTTTCTTTCCATGTTTAACTTTTTTGTTCAGGGCCTGGAAATTGCTCTGTTGAAATAAAATAAATGTATCTATAAAACTATCCTGTGATGGTGGTTTCACTTTTGCAGTTGTGGCGTTATAAAGCTTTTTATTTTTTCCTACAGATATCAGTTGGAAGACTTCCATGGTCAGCTTTTAGCTGATGCCGAAGCACAGAAGCATTCCAGACCATCCTACATTTCTCCCTATGGTGTGGCTAGGCAAGGAGAATGGGCTGATGGTGTCAATGGAGTAAGCAACTTGCTTAACTTGCTTTTTACTCTAGCAAAAGATGCATATTCCTTTCTCCCCCCTTCTTCTAAATGGACCCATATTAGCCATCACCACAGCCACCTTAGCGGTGGCTACATTTTGATCAAATCTACAATTTGTTTTGTATAATTGAAAAGAGCTTGAATTTTTATTCTTTACATGCTGGTTACCTTTAAATTGACAAATGGAATGCGTGCCAGACATTTATTTAAAAAAAATTCTCAGTCTGTTCAAACTACAGGTAAAGTTAA